>JAHMML010000007.1:4266179-4640552 GCA_020341155.1 Eciton burchellii
TCTCTCTCTCTCTCTCTCTCTCTCTCTCTCTCTCTCTCTCCCCGTCCCTTCTGTCCTCTCGCGCGCGACCTCTCCGCCAATCCTGTCGTCTCTATCCATCCAGCGCGAGATCCAGCCCGTGCACGAAGTAGGTCGGCTGTGCTGGTCGGTTGTTGGGCAACTGTCACAAAGAAACGACCGGCCTAACGTCATTGGCGATTGGCATTTGCGAGGAGACGGAAATTGGTTCCGCATAGAGATGCATAGTCGTGCCGGACCGGCCTGGATTCGGGAAAGTGAGGGGAAGTCGGAACGATGTCGTGCCGCGGGCTGGAAAGGATCGCCCGACCTGGTCCCGCCGTCCACCAGGGATTTGTTTCAGGCTTGAGCTCGTTCCGATGAAGCAGGCGAGGGTAGGCCGGATGTAGGCCAGGGATCTCAAATCTGCCGATGTGCGTTCTTTCCGGCAGCTTCGGGCCGATATCAGGTTATTGCCGTTATTACGCTATCGCGCGTTGGTCTCATTCGGAGGTCTGATTGGCAGGTTTCTTTTTCCTATTAAATAAATTCAAGAAAGCAATTTTTATTTTCGTCGCGCTTCTGGATCGCGCTCCGCGATCTCGTCGACGACCGAGATCAGACCGAGAGAGACCGGATCCTCGATCCTTGAACTGAAATCGAATCCCTGAGCGGGAATCCCTCAGATCGTCAGATTTTACGTTTCCGGTATAATTAGGACTGGCGATAATAGCGACAATGTAAATCGGGAAGCCTCGAGCTCGGGAACGCTTTATCCCTCGGGAACGTCGGGAGTCGGGAACCGTGTCAGATGTCCTCGACGAGGATGAATCTTGCGATTAGACCGGCACAGAGATTCTCTTTCGTAACGAATCGCTACGAATAAGCTCGAGGCTTATCCGATGTACAAATACAATGAATTAACATTTAATGCGTAACGGTTGTATTACCTTTGGTACCACATAATTGCAATGATAACGTCGACCCGATGTCCCATAGAAAACAATTGCACCGCGTAACATTCCTCGTTTAATTAATATTTAAGCGATTAAATTCGGTATGCAATTCCACGCTTGACGAACGACGGACAACAACATTTTTCACTATAGAAACAATTACTTGGAGGTAATTTTCGCTTATAATTAAACAGCAGTAATCAAATTAGATCCGATGCGCGCAGTCGCGACGATCGACACGAGCAGACACATAAAGAAGCCGCGTCATTTCTCGGGGAGAGGATTCCTCGTGGATCCTTACTTTCGCAACGACGATTACTTTGCCGAAACATGAAAAGCGCTACAGTCGTGACAATCATTCAATCGTACGCGAAGCCTTACAAGTACCCTCTTCGTAAATCGAATATCAATCAACGACGTCGTCCCTCGAGAAAATCCGTGTCGGAAATTCGCTCGCTGATGAAATTTCCGCCGATTTTCCGTCGACAGCGACGGCGTCGTTATCGACGATAATCACCATTTTACAACGTTCACACTCCGGCGAATGGCGGCGTCCCTCTTTCTTCTTCCTTCCTCCTCGATTCCAGAAAAGAGACGAGAAGCACAGCGAGAACCGCGCGCTTGAGAACTGGACAGACAGGCTGCGTCGTCCCTTTGTCGATCTGGAGTTGCACTCGATGCACGAATCGTTCGTAACTCTCTCGATTTTTCTGCGACAAATCCTCAGTTGACAGTTCACGATCGGCCGGGAGGGTCGATGCGTCGTCTCGTCAGCTTTGAAAAACGTTTCTCGACGCAACGTCGCCATCGTCGCCATCGTCCGGGATCAGCGCTCGCGGCAGCACGACAGTCATCATCGATAGTGTTATTCTTCCCTTTCTTTTCTTTTTTCCTTTTTCTGTTTTATTAATATTTCGCTAAGGAGAGGAGCGTGCGTGTCACGCACTACACGTCGCACTGTTTCCCGTTTCACGTTCTCACTTTGACGGACGGCACACGCGGATACGCGGTCAGCGTGTGTTTCGTTCGGACGATTAGAAACAATATTAACATTGAATTTTCCTCGCGAGAGGCGCTATACATATTCACACACTTTGGGGTGGGACCGCCGGGGTGCGTCACCGAACAGGCGGCTCACCTGGATTCAGTTCGAGGAACATCTTCGTTAAACGGTTGGCCAGACCCTGTAAAATGCACAAATCACCGTCCGATTAATAAGATTCGCTTTCGAGAAGCTCGTGATCGGTCCGTTCAACTTTGAGATTTAAAGTGGCTTCTCTGATCACGTTGCAATTATTAGAATCTCGTCCGTTTCGATAACTCGTTTGATATCTCGTAATGGCCAAAGACCATTGCTGCATCTTCGGACGCACCGTATCGCGCAGGCATATCTTTCACGTCCCCGTGTGCGTACCCTCGCCGGTTTTTACATCTCACATTCGAGGAGAACTTTGAAGCTTCCGGAGTCAGAGCATTGGATGAGCATTAACGGCGAGTTAAATTTGTCGCGTCACGTTGACGCTTCGCAGTGAATAGACGAAACGTCCAGCGTTCTCCCGAAGAGACACGTGACTGGCAGTGGCGGTTTACACGCGAGTCCACGCTGACTGACGCGTCGCGCTTTGATTTCAGATTGAAGATGCCTACGATCGACTGCGAAACGTCATTCGGTTCTACCCAGCGCAGAAATCAGCAGCCGATACGAGTGTTAACGACTCGCCAATGACGATGACGAAGCCACTATACTTCGGACATCCGAAGAAAACACCGCGGGACTAATTGCACGCAAACGTTTCGCGAAAGCGCACGCCGTCTACATCGGACTACTGACTTTTCTGATCCTGTCCCAAACATTTACGAGCACACGGTCGTGAGCGTCCCGTGATTCCCGCACGGCGATATCTACACCTTACACATATTTACACCTTATCCCACAATTTATACAATCCGCGATCGTTCGCGTTGATCCAACGCGCAGCCCGTTTCCCACACCATCGGGGAAAAAAAAAAAAAAAAAAAAAAAAAAAACGAAAAACGAAAGCCAATCCCTCATTCGATCCCGACATTAACCGCTCGCGCACACTTGGCACTTACGTGAGCAATCCCGGGTTGGGGTCCGCCTGGTACCAGGAGTACTGCGGCATGTAACCCGCGTGATGCGGCGGCGGTGGCGGCGGTGCTGGATGATGCCCGGGCGTGTGCGGGTGATGATGGGTGTGGGGCGGCGCGTGGGGGTGCGGATGGTGCTTCATCTCGCCGGGCCAGGCGGGCGCCGGGGGGCTCTCGTTGTGCTGAGGCGACATCTCGCTTCCGGGACTCGAGCTGCCGGGGGTGTGGGCGCCGCCCCCGCCGCCCATGCCGCCGAGGTAACCCGTCGTCGGGCTGCCCGATACGGAACTTCCGCCGCCTGGAACAGAAACCGCCCGGGAACCGGGAACCCGGTTTCAGAACTGCTGCCTTGCCGCGCGCGCGCGCGCGCGCTGCTGCGCATGCAGCTGCGTGCGCCTGAATGGGACCGCCGTCGTAAATTGTATTAATCGCGCGAGGGAGCACTCCAGTCGTGCGCATTGTGCGCTAATGCATCTGGTGGGTGCTCCGGGACGGGAAAGAGTTTCCACGGCGGAACTCGTGGAAACTCGGTTCGATCGCGCCTGAACGTGCGGCCCGCGGGGGAGGCCGCTGGTTATAGTTATATAGTTGACGCTTCCGTGACACCCCGCCATTCGGAAGCGCCCTGATTCCCATCTTTTCGGAGGAACTTGTGTTACCTTGACGCTATTCTTAAACGCCGGGCGGAATTTTGTACTTATTAATGTAGCTAACGAGCTGCAACGCGCGAGTATTTTTACGCTCGCCTCGCGTACCGAGATCGCCGCGGCATTCGATCGGAAGAAATGCTCAATGCTGATACGTGGTCGCTGCTAAGACCGCGTCGCGTGTAAATTATCAGGTTTACGGCAGCAGCGGAGCTGCCAAACGCGAGATTTAAATCAAGACTGGCAAGGAGGAAGAAATGCGCGTTGCGCATAAATAGTTTCTAAACGTGCAGACCTGCGCTGGCGAGAGAAATTTCTCGGGATTTCTGGGGTTAATTACGCGTCTGACTGCATCTTTCGCGGCGTCTGCACTTCCGAATAAATCACTCGCGAGATTACCGTTAGCCGCGGAAGGAGAGCAACGACGAGAGCAGCCGGCGACAGCCGACGCGGGCAGCGCGATGAAAAACGCGACCCACGAAAATTGCATCGGTTTATTAGTATCGTAATTACGGTGCGAAGCGGATATTGCGTCGCGGCAAGTGATGGAGGATCCCTGTCAACCGTCGCAATCATCGCGCGCGTTCACCGGTGACATTCAATTAACGCTCGATTAAAAACGCCGAGCATCCGCTCGATTAAAAATGCAAGAACGTCGTCGCGAAAACCGCAAAAACCGCGATTCGATCGATTCCGGGAGATGCCAATTAAGCAGACGCCACGAGAGGGCTTCGTCTCAGCGAATCGTCTTGAATTTAACTTCAATTATGCGACATATTATTTTAAACGTGCGCGCAACTTCTCCTGACGACTCACCTCCTTGCATGAGACTTCCAGGTTGACCGGGTTGAGGGGATGGTCCTCCGGGTAACGCGGTCCCACCTGCCAGAAGGCTGCCGTGCTGGCCGCCACCCCCGCCGCCACCCTGCTGCGCCGCCTTCATCATCTTCTTGTACTTACTCCTCCTGTTTTGGAACCAGATTTTCACCTGCAACGAAGATCACGACGGTTTCGGTTAGAAACGCTCGCGAACACGAGCGCAAAGAATTTCAATGTCTAAAATTGGGGGGTCGGGAGGTCGGGGATTGAGAATTAGATATTTTAATGTTAAACTCCGATGATTAATCGTCAAAAAATTCTAATGATTGCAATCGGATATGCGGATATCTGACAGTACACATCTCTCTCTCCATTTCATCACGATAGCAATTCTCTTCTCTTTCTCTTTTTTCCGTCAATCTGTTCCAGATATATTATGTAAGTAAACGAGAGGAAATTAAGTAAGATGCGAAAGAGATGGAGATATTCATATATCAGATATAGATTTATTGTGCCAATAACTATAAATAAATTAGCATTTATATGACTATAAAGATCTTTATTAACATATTCGAGATTGTCTGTAATATTATTAAAACCACCGTCACCTGTGCACTTGATACATCCATGTGTAATACTTATGTAACGATAACTGAGATTCTAGATGCAAATTTCCTCTCTCTCTCTCTCTCTCTCTCTCTCTCTCTCTCTCTCTCTCTCTCTCTCTCTCTCTCTCTCTCTCTTTCCACTTCATAGATTGTACGAGATGTAAATATTTATATCAAGAACTGATAAATCAAATTATATCTCGTCCCGTGTCTACATGATACATAAATAAAACACCACAAATAAGACGCATTTACAACGCGAATAAACGTTGTCTGCTCGTATAATTGCCGCTATTAAATCGCTACGGTATTAAAAACCTCATTTCGCTGATATCGCTCGTATCCGTATTGCCTTGCCGAGCGACGACATTCGTCGATATCGTCCGATATTGTCAATCCGCGTCGCGCGGACGAAGATACGCCTCGCGAGTGCGCGCGCGATGCGCAGAAATGCCTGAATCTAATGCGACGTCTCGCATCATGCCGGCGAGGATGAAGGAGAAAAAACGCCCGTCTCTCTCTCTCTCTCTCTCTCTCTCTCTCTCTCTCTCTCTCTCTCTCTTGTTTCGTAATGGTCGTTTCTTTTGCCTTTCCTAGGCGATGCATACGGAACCGCGGCGGCAGGCAGCTTCGTCGTCCTGCGGATACCGGTGCACACGCGCGACCGCTAGGATTGCACATGCGGTATTTTTTTTTTGTCGTCCACCACACATGCGCCACGTGCACGTGACGTGCTGGCTCGATCTTACGTAACCGTGCGTCGCCAAGTTGAATACGCCGAGGTGTACTCGCGTTTCGCGCGGCGAAACGCCGAACCGAAGCTGTGCATCGTGTACTCTCGCTTGAGATCTTCTCTTGATTCTCTCGTATTCCATCTCGCGAGGAGTGATCTCGTTCGATTCGCGCCTCGTGGATGCGCGCTGTTGACGATTACGATAGTCATCGATCACGATGATGGCGTTGTGGAGGACGGTGGCGTGCGATGCGTAAGCAAATCTTTTTATGAACGTATCGAGGACATAATATATCGAGGACGGATCGATCGAGAATCGGGGATCGGGGATGAAAGATCGGAATCGAAAGATCGGGATTGTCGTTTCTGGACAATTTCCGCGCTCTTCGTGCGGATTTCATCCACGTAATTTCATCCGCGCTGCGAACCGTGCCAAGTCACCGAATGACTTGGTCGAAAACAGAGACATGTACTTTTTTATTGATAGCACGGCGGGCTTAATGACTTTTTAACGAACTTATCCGCTCGATCTGGACTTGATTGATCAAGCTTGCTTGATGATATGCATCGCTGTCGATTAAATGATCGTGGAACGTAATGATACAGCAAATACACCATTCATCGAGTATGGGAGATATTTTTTCACCATTAAAATTGCTTCTCTTTCGGGGGAATGTTGGTTGGACGTCAGATCGTCAGATAAAATGCATCTGCGTGCGGTATGAAGATCGTATAAATAAATCGCACTTGCGATCGCCTTTTAGCTATCGAGTGAAATCTCTCGTCACACCGTTTGGACAACAATGATCTTTAATATCTCTTTTATTATCCGCACCGAGTGCCAGATTTATCGATTGTCGATTGATCGACTCTCGAATACATCGACAACGCAAAAGCCTCCCCCCGCGGAAACGCGGAAGAAGAGGAGAGAAAGACAAGAGACAACGGGAGATAAGCTGCGTTTTTTGGTTAATTAAGTAAGCTCTTTGCTTCTGATGGATTTATTTCTACATAACGTCGCTTCCCATTCCGGATTTATTTTCAGCCACTTGTCTTCAGGCAAGCTTCCCCAGCTTTCCCGTCTCGGGCGGGAGTTAAGTTAATTAAAGTAACTGTCCAGCTTTTGATTGACGTGCGAGGTATAAAAAGTAGACGATACGATTGTGCGCGTATGCGCACGCCGTGCTTCGGAGACTCTATTGCGCAACAGGCGGCTTACGGATTGATGGCGGTGAGCGATGTGGATGAAATTACTCTCCGTTTAATTTATTTAGATCCGCTTGACGAGATCTGCTTAACAAATAAAGCTGGAAAAGGGCAGAAATTAGAGCCGCGAGATTCGAGCGCCTCGATAAGAGCCGCGCGATTCAATCAGGCGGATCAGGCCAGATACGAGGTTGCGAAAAGATCGTTGATAGGGACGTGGAAAGGCGTTACCGCGGAGATCGAGCGAGATATATCGAGCGTTACATAGACTAACATCAAGCGAGATGTAGAAGACTTTTGCGCGTCGCGCGGCGAGATTTTCAGAGCGAGCAGAAAATAAACGCAGAAACGGAGAGTTTCCAATCGGGGAAAATGACAGGAGGGCGGGAGGGGGGGAGTGGGGGGGGGAAGGAACGAAAAGAAAGAACAGCCGCGTGTCGCAATCCCGTCGTGCCGAGTCAGGTTTCACTTCCCGCCTTCCCGTTTTCGTGGAAGGCAAAGTGTCCGGAGCGTGATCCGGAGCGGATGAAAAGTCTGAACGGTGTCTAATCGGCAGGTACGACACGGCGCTTTTGCATTATACATAGAGCGCATAGAGGACAGCAGAAATAGAGTTTTGCCGAACACGCGCCGTCACGCGCAGCACTCCGGCGCGGCGCTTCATTAAAAGCACGGCACGAGCTAGCGAAAGAAACGCGGCACCGAAGCCGCGCGGCATTGTTTTGCGAATGCGTCGCTCTGCCGCGGCGTTTCCACACGTGGAAACCTGGAACCTGGAAACAGATGCAGGCTGGCTCGCAGCGCTCGATTCATCATCGATCAGTCGACGATGAGGAATTCATTCGAGCTCGTCCAGTGGGAGAGGACATCTGGACAGGTCTGGACAGGGATTCGCGAGCGGCGAGTATCGAGAATCGATCTCATCGATCGCGGTGACGACTCGTGCAGTGGGCAAACTGCGACCTCTGCGAAAGGTCGACATTCCCGCCGCCACCCTGCGCGTCATCGCGGAAGATACACCGTGCACGGAACATCAGCGCGAACTTGCTCCGGGCGTGCGCCGGCGTGCCGGCGCGAATAAATCTTGTTCTAATTGCTCGCTGAAAAAGCCGGCCGCGCCGCGGGTTGCGCCGAGCACAGAGATGGCGCCCGACAAAGGCCAGCGACGTTAAAGCCCGATTCCCCGCGTACTTTATCTCGCTCGGCGAGCGGAACGCTCGTCCGCTGCGGCTCCACTTTGTTTATCGAAATTTACAACCGCGCCGTTGACAGGAAGCGACGCGCACCGATGCGGTGCAAGGGATGCCCCTTCGTCCGCGGGGTTCGGGCTTTTTCGAGCGCGCGTCCGCGCGCGAAGCTCCAATTAACATCTCCTTCTTCTGCAGGTGTCGCCGGAGCACGACCTGGACGACTCGTGTGGAGAGTCGTTGCGCCTTTCCGGACTGGCGGCGATCGTTACTTCGCGGCGGCTAAAAATAGACCGCGTGTTTATACGCATAGTTTTCATGAATCGTTCGCTAACTCTGTGTGCCTTTTTTCCCCCGAGCGCTCCTGGAGCATCGCGGCGTTTACGAAGCGAACATTTGCCCTTCTTCTTTACACAGTCCGCCGTGTAACTTTTACGTACACGGCGCGTGTATACACATTCGATATTATTACGTCGATACATCACGCAGGTCTACGTGTATGCGATCGTGTACGCATATTTCTCCCGAGTCGACGGAGAAAGTCTCGAAGCGCGCGTGTGAAAACACGTAGCTTTATGGTGCGAAATGTGCCGCGAGATAATGATTGTTCCCGCGGAGGGTACGTCGACAGGCTCGGTCGTCAGTGATTTATCGCTCTCGCGCTACCGTTACGCCGTTACTCCGTTATTAACATTCCATTCCGTCGAATTCCTCCGACAATTCCACCGACAGCGCGGAATACTCGATAGAGAACGATGTCGCGTCCCGAGGTCGCGCAGCCTGACCAGGCCCGTTGACCTGAACCTTAACCCCGCTCCCGCAGCACCCGCAGCAACGATACGATCCGTTATTACGCGCGTCCTAAGCTGCGCCTCTCCCTCTCCCGCGGGGGAGGGAGGTCGCTCACGCAGTCCACGCGCGCCTAGTCCGGTCGTAGCGAAAATAATCGATGGAACGAGTGATATTACACCGCGAATGACTCATAGAACCGTTGACCGGTCAAAATGATTGCGGGGACGCGATCAAAATCGCTTTACACTCGCAGCGACGTTGCGGGATCCTCGGAGCGGCTTGAAGCCGAGCTAAAAGGAGCATACCGAACATCAGAGAGAGAGAGAGAGAGAGAGAGAGAGAGAGAGAAAGAGCCGAGGGATACGAATGCACCCTGATGCCGACGGGCTCCGGCAGGCACGGTGGCAAGCTGTCGTTATCTCTCGGCTGGACTTAGACGCGCGTGTTACGTGGCTCGCTGCGCGTCGAATGGCCGTCGGGCGGCCGCGCGCGAACGGCCGAGCAAAAATTGCGCCGGAGCAGCCGGTGGTCGCCTCGCCTCGCCTCGTCTCACCTCACCTCACCTCACCTCACCTCACCTCGCCTCACCTCGCCTCACCTCGCCTCACCTCGCCTCACCTCGCCTCACCTCGCCGCGCCTCGCCTCGCCGCGCCGCGCCGCGCCGCGCCTCGCCTCGCCTCGCCTCGCCGCGCCTCGCCTTCGTCTCGCCTCGCTAGGGCAAAAAGAGGAGGCGAGGACGCCGTTGCTGCCGCGCCGCTGATGTTGCCGCGACCAGCAACGGGCTCCCGACGTCGCCGCCGGCGAGGAACTCGCCGACAATCCGCGCGCTGTCGATATCGCTGATGCATACTCAATGAGCGACGGATCGTCGCTCAGAGAGGGGGGACGGGGGGTGGGGGGACGCCGATGGCGCGGGACGGGGGGGGGGTGGCTGATTGCGATCGGTGGGGATAGGCGAGATTTTTAGACGAAAAAGTGCAGCGCGAATCGCGAAGGCAATGCTGTTTAATATGTATGAGTGGCGTCTCCCCCCTCCCCCCYCCCCCTCCGTCGGTCTGTCTCACTCTCTTCCTCTCTTCTACTCTAGGAGCGTAATGTTATCTCTGTATAAATGGAAACGCTCCCACCAATTCGATCCGCGTCGGGGCTGCATCCTTGGATCGCGATGCAGCTCGATGATTCCAAGTGGCCGGCGCGGGGGGCTCGCGGAAGGATGAGTCGTTGGAAGTTGCGAGCTTCTTCTTGGATGGCTGAAACTGCGGATGTGACGTTGGGCCTCGGGTCAAATAACGCACGTGCCGTGAGATTGGTCTTCGGAGTCGATATTAATTGCAGAACGTCGAAGGCGAACGTCTGACGACACATTTGGGAAGTAATAATCAGGAAGAAGGGCGCTCCCCGCGGAAATTTCCTCATTGTACGCTGCGCTGCCTCGGGTCGATCAATCGGTATTTCGATGATCGATGACGTTCGCTCTAGGAATATTAGCACGCGCGCGCGTAGTAGCCTGCCACGTCGCTTGCTCGTGGGACAAGTGCAACGCGATTGACGCGTTTGCGTCAAAAAAAGACGTTTTCGACCCGGCAATGCGAATCGATAGCGGTCAATTATTTCTGCATAACTTAACTGGCATTCCGGATCGATAAATCTTATACCGATATTACGCACGCGCGTTCGCACGCGCACACGTACGCGCGTAAACGTGTACGTGCACGTAATAAGGCTCCTCCATTTCCTAATAATATCCAAGACAACAAACGAAGATAACCATTACGGATAATTCGCGAATACGCTATGCGTGAATATTAATACGCAACCTTGTTACACGTAACCCTGCTGACCCCTTGGAATAGAGATGGACGCCAGGAATATCACCCGGCTACGATTAGCTTGATCTACGATCGCTATCGTCGACCTCGTTGCAACCCAAGCTTCGTCCGATCGAATTAAACGCAATTAGCGCGATGCGACAGCGATGATCGCGCGACTAATGATGCACTGCGGGATTAATAGAATAATTCACTGCTACTCCTGCCTCTATGCGATCTGCCGGATAATTAAAATCAGCAGCTTGCATGCACCTTGCAGGGACCACGTGCAGAAATCACGCGCATCCGCCGAACCTGTCGGCCGGATGATAATGCGGCATAATTTCACGCATAATCCGATTAATACACGTTCAGCTAGCCGGGGAATCATCGTGCTCGGCAGCAAATCATGCCAGCCAGAATCCACGGGCGAAGATCACGCATCATACCGAGACCCGCGCGGATTCTCAGCAGCTGAGATCGAAAGCAGCGAAAGCTACGCAGCTCTCGTGTCGCGTCGAATCGAGTCATCGCCGCGGCGAGTCGGATCGTCAAATGATCGCCTCGAATCTGATCCGATCTGGCCGCGCGATGAATAATCGCGCGTATTATCGGTGCGACCTGCGGCACCTGCGGCTGGTACCTGCGCAGCCGACTGATCCGTCATCTCTCGGACGCATATCGCCCGAGGATTTCCAAGCGAGTGTCAATCACACGAGGAAAAGGGCGCGCGGCCGGGATGAAGTCAGCTCCGGGATGTTTCAGCTTTGTCGGCTGGAACGCCGATGACTGGATCAACGAACGAACGTGCACTTTTAACAGCCGAGAGATGCGTGTCGATCCCTCTGCTGACCCGTCCCCAAACGAACGAAAGGCTACGCTCACCTTTATCGCCGAGATTACGAGGATCCGCGCATTCCGCGATACGTCTCGCCGATACGTCCGAAATCACAATGCGGACGCACCTGGGTAACATATGTCGCGTATTTGGAGGAGGAGTCGGCTGGTCGGACGCGGATATCATAAGCGCCTACATCCAGCTATCGGCCGGCGAGGTGGCCGGGAGGGCGAGGGGGAGGGGGAGGGGAGAGCTAGGGAGAATAATAACAGCCGTGTAAATGCGTCACTAGGGCCCCGGTACGCTCGCATAATGCTATAATGCCTTTCTTTTCTTTCTTCCTTTTTTTTTTCTTTTTTCTTTTTTCCTTCCCCTCTTTTCCATTTCGCTCGCTCCCACAATGCATCGCCGGTTCCCTCTGTCCTCTCGCCTCCCCGTATCCCGGTGGGGGGAGGGAGGGGGAGGGAGGGAGAGGGGAGGGCCCCCTTGCTGCTACGGCGGTTCCCACTTCCTGCCTGGCATCGGTGATGCGCAGTGCCACCTTAACAACGAAATTCCCCAGCACTGCAACGGTCCTCCCCGCTTTTGTTTCGTTCACGGTTGCCTCTTCTTCTCTCTTTCCTCTTTTATATATATATATATATATATATATATATATATATATATATATATATAAATATATGTATGTGTGATTGCGAAAACGCGGAACAGGAAGGATCGAAATGCGACGTGGGGAGGAGTTGTCACATAGGTGTTATCGATTCGCGGGCTTTTGTGGAAATCGGAGCCCCGTGATGGCTCCCCCAAACTACCCCAAAGAGATTATACGGCAAAGAGCTTCGGAAAAGAGCGAATCCTGATGCGCAGCTCGCGCACGCCTCGCCCCGAGCGGATCGGGTGTAAGAGTCACTCGTAAGAGTCCTTGAGGAAAATGCAACGCGGGACCAAGAATGACCAAGTGGCCGCCCTTCAGCTATGAAATAATCGAGGCGTGAGTTTCGATCATTTTTCCCGGCGCGATGAGGCAGGACGCGCGCATGCGCGCTGGCCCGTCCGGTGAAATCTTAGTCGGAAGCGCGATCCGCGCGATATCGTTATTATACGCTTCGCGCACTCGCGTCCGCTCCGAGGATGCTAGCGCGAGGTCGCGCGAACAGACGAAAAGTGGTTGAAATCGAAACGCAATTCCGTAGTGGGCTCACGTGCCGCTCACAACGGTGACACCGTGACGAGCGGAATATGCGCGGAACGGCGCAACACCGTCACCGTTCCTTTGTACCGTCGTCATTTGTTATTTTGTACATATTCATAACGGCGTTACATCATCGCCGCGCGCACGCCGATGCGTATTCTCTCTCTCTCTCTCTCTCTCTCTCTCTCTCTCTCTCTCTCTCTCTGCCTCTTCCCCTGGAATGGAGCGCTATTTTGCTGCCGGTATTTTTCCCGGCTTTCCGTTTCCACGTCCACGGATACCAATCAGTGGTTGTCATCCATCAACGTCCGTCCGCCGGCGATGCGTCCCGCGCGGATTTATTAGATCTCGAGGAATGACCGCGCAGAAATTGCGACGCGGCGGTCGCAATTAAAGTGCGATTAATGCCCCGCGAGCAAACCGATTCCTTTCCGCCTTCGCTGGCGGATGTTTCCCGAAGAAGGCCCGGCACATGCTCGAATCGATACTGAACAGTCCGTTACGTTTCTCCGTTGCGGAGAGCGCGTCGTGCAAGCGCGAAGCATCACACGTGTTATTCCGCTCGTCGAACGGGCAAGAGCATTATGGAGAATTGTCTCGGAAGTGTAACCGACGAGCTTCCCGACGAGCGTTTTACGGCGTTTCGCGCGAAAGCGAGCCGATCAGTTTTCCCTGATCGAGTGATGCTCCTTCCCTCTCGGCGAGGGAACGTTTCACTTCTCCGGCGCGGCCATGAATTTCAATTCACGTGATCCCATCGTAAGGGATAATCTCTCGGATAAAAAGAAAAAGGAGAGAATCCCTTTTGCACCGTGCAAACCTCGACTGGTCTCGGTTGTGACTGGCTCTTCGAGACGGCGGACGCGACTTTGCGCGGGATCAGCCGCAATCTGTGGTCCTGCGTTTACGTGAGAAATCGCCGGGCACCGTTATTGTATATCGCGCCGGCTGTCGCTCGCGAGACACAAAGACCCTATTCATCCGCGTGCAATTGCACGCGTAGGAACCGATCCGGGCTTCCATCACGCTGCGCATCGCCTCGCGCCGATGAATGCCTCCTTGCGCCTCGCTCAACCTCGTTACGTCCGGAGGACGCGCGACTCGACGCGAGAAGAAGCGCGTCTCTCTCTCTCTCTCTCTCTCTCTCTGTAAAATCGGCTCCCGATTGGGATCGACCAACGGTCGATTGGCGGAAACGCCGACCGAGATCGCGGCTCGAGCCCGGCCGATCGTTCGTTCGACGCGATTACATTGGTAATGATTATCAATCTTCGCATTGTGTCGAGATTAATAGGGCGATAGTATTTTTTACGATACGAGCTATTAGCTTTATGGGGCCGTTAAAATTAATTAGCGCTCGTTTATTTCGCTACGCTAATTGAGACGCGGTGATTTACAGGCGGCTTCCCACACGGAGGGGGGCGGGGGGRGGGGGGKGGGGCTGGAATTGCAGCGCTCGCTCCGGTCGCGGAACCGGCGAGCTCTGAATTTCACTTTCTCGCACGCATACGCGCGTTTAATCACGATTCGAATTACGGAAACTCGCACGCACGCACGCACGCACGCACGCACGCACGCACGCACGCACGCACGCACGCACGCACGCGTAGACTCTTGCGAACGATCCGTGTCGAAGCCCTCGCGCGCTAGTGTTTACCACAAACAGAGGCAACGTCAAGCGCGTTTACGCTCAAGGTCCATTTTCCGGACGGGCCGACGCCCCGAGCCACGAGAGATGTCCAGAGATTTCAACGAGCGATGCCGAGGACGTCCGACGCTGCGCCAGACTCGGCTGTGCGCTAACGCATTCGGCGCTGCTGCTCTCTGCAGGGCTGCAGGTCTCTTTGCAATTTTCCAGCATGGGCTCTCTGGCACGGAGCCCGACGGGCATTCCCATGTCCGTGTTCCCGCGAGTTTCCACGAGTCGGAATGAGTCCTCGTTTGTAGGTGGGTGTACCTTCGTCACGGTGAGCGGTTCGCAGCATGGTTTACCGGACAATCGTGGTGGACGACGATGGGCTCGAGGACGATGAGCGGAGACAGGGCAAGAAAGAGAGAGAGAGAGAGAGAGAGGCTGAAGAAACAACCGAAGGCGGAGGAAAGAGACAACCGAGGCGAGGAGGAGGAGGAGGAGGAGAAAGAGACAGGGAGAGGGAGAGAAGGGACCTTCTTCTTGGTAGCGGCCGCGGAGGAAGAGGACGAGGGACTACCGTGTGCGCCGGGAGGCGAGAGGGGTGAGGAGAATGTCGTGCTGTGCTCATCGAGGTGTAGATCCTCGTCCCCTGGGTCGTTCCTACGCCGTGGTCAGCGTCCCACTAAGCCACGGTCACGTTTACGTTGTCGCTTGAAGCGCGTCTAAAACCGTTGTTGTATGTGGCAACGTTAATCTTACTCGATCTTACGCGATCATCGGGCCGTCCGTGGCGTTCTTCCGGTGCGCGACCGGTTTCCCGCCAGTTACACGGCAAGATGCGCCGGTGAAATATATTAACGGATGCATCATCGTGCGCCGGTCCGCGACAGGTAGCTAGCCTCACGCCGGCGGATTCGCGGACGTAAACAAAAAAATTAATGCTCCACGTGCGCGCTCGCGTTCGCGCGAACGGCTCTTTCTCGCAGGCGGCCACAGTCATTCACATTCGGCGGTATTCCTTCCCGGCTTATCTCCCTTTCGTATCTGCATGACAAGCACGCTATTATGCCGCGAGTTTCATCCCGTTCGCGCTCGCGTTTCAGCGAAACTCGCCACTCGCCTTGCGCCTTCCATTAACCTAACAATGAAGCGACTTTCGACGACGGGGCGGGACAATGCGACTATCTCGATCTACCTCTCCCGGGGCGCAACAACTAGAGTGGCTCCTACACGCCAAGTACGCACCTACGGTATCCCTGAATACGTACGTACTCCTCGTACCGCGCGATAAAATCATTTCTCGCTTCGGCGAGCGCTTCCTCGCGCTTCGAATCGCACCTGGCGCGATTCGAGTTGGCACAGGTTGCGCTGTGCTCGCTCGATCGGTACCGTGAAATATCGCGCCCGACCCTTCATCGGAAGGGCATTACCGCCGCGATCGGGGGCGAGAGGGGAGGGGATATCGTCTGATTTCGTCCGATTCGTCGTTCATGTCTGATGAACTCCTTCACTGGAGTGAAGGAGTCATCAACATCCCGCGCGCTTCATCCCGCTTCGCGAGGAATCGACCGCGCTAATCCCGCTATGTCCTGAACGCTGAAGGGTCCCCCGTCACGCTGATGCATTGGAATCTAGATAGCAGTGGCACGCATTAGTACCACGCTCTCGCGAGAAAAGGCTTCCAAGCGCTCCAGCGCTCATAATTCGCACATAATTCCGCCTTAACGCGTTTAACTCATCGCCGCGCACAGGCGCGTCCTATCTACTCCTCGCATCTGATCTCCGTAGCTGCCCCTGCTTCTCTGAATGCTCACCGGCTCGTATTTTCGCGATCGCGATCGCGCCGCGGAAGAGGAAACGCGAGCGTTCCGCCGGCCGGGTCGACATCTCAATCTCTCTCTCTCTCTCTCTCTCTCTTCCTTTTACTCTTTTTCTTTTCTCTTTCTGCGCTTCTTTCTGTGCGTTTGCCGCTGGAAAGCCAGAGCAGTCCTTCACGAGTCGCTTTCGAGTCGTTCGCCATCGCCGGGCGCACGCAATGTTGCCAATCTCCGTAAAAGTCCGCGCCGAGTCGGGCTCCCCCAAACGGACTTTCAACCCTCGCAACGCGAAAGCGAACCACCAGAGACCTGCCGCGATGCACAATCGCGGAGCGCCCTCGCGTCTTTATCCGTGCGTGCGCAGCTAGGAACGCGAAGGAGCAGGTGTAAGATAGACCGCGAGGAAACGGCGGAACTAATGTTACCGCGAAACGTTTGATGCACGCGCATCTATTCGCATCCATTCATTATCCATTGTGCCCCGGCCATCCGAGCGGACTCTCTTCTCTTTGTCGAATCGGACGGGGGATGCGCGGGCAGACGGCGTGCCAAGTAAATGACTTATGTTTCCATCGCGCGATACGTAATGTCTCATGAAACTTTAAAGCGAAGCGACTGACTTCTCCGACGAGGAGCGTATCGCGTGTTGCAAGAAAGTGTACACGCTGTACACGCGCGCATCACGATGATCACGGCGAGAGTCGAAGATGATTATTGCGTTCACCGAACGCGCAGCGTTCCCCCGCTGGGGATTTTTCTCACTCCGGTGAGAAAAAATGTCGCGCCGGATTTGCAAGCGGATGCGAGATCGTTGACGCGTATCGGCAGATTGACTTTGCAATAATCGCGATAATCGATCCGCGCATTCGTAGCGCGCCGCGAGAGAAGGACACAAACGCGGGGAGACAGAGGCGAGACAGAGAAAAAGGAAAGGAGAGGGAACTCATCGCCACGAGAGGAGTTGGTGGCATTCCGCGAGGCGGAAGAGCGAGTCGCCATCGGCCGCGTAGATTTATCTGCAATCGCGAATCGCGTCGAACCGACCGGCGCTTCTGACGCAAATGGCCCCGTATGCAAATGCGTATCCGCGTGCAAAAAGCGTGCAGCAGCCGCGGCGAAGCGAGCCGTGTTTACAGCAAGCGCGTTACAATAAAACGGACAGCGGGAGGCTCGGCGGGAGCGAGCGAGTGACATCGCGCCGCGCTACCGCGCGGCCGCAGGATGATCAAGTAGATTCCCTCCCGGCGAGGATGGCGTTATACCAGAGCGCGCGCATATCTGACCGCCATGATGCGCGTCGGTGCGCCTGCACGCCGTGGCTCGCGATATGACGCACGCACGCGAGAGATAGAGCGCTATCTCGCGCCGGCGCGTGGGATCCGCGCGATCTCGAGCGGCGGGGAATCCCGGCGATCATTAGCATACGCGTGGAACGAGCGTTTCCATTGGGCCGCGATTCATGATCGCGGTATACTAACCCGCTTCGCGCGTGCTCGATCGGCCGGAAGCGGCGCGGGGCGGCGCGGGGCGGGCGGAATTTCCATGTTAAAGCGTCAGAGGGGCGGGGGGCGGCATTTATGTTTCCAGGAACCGATCCCGGAGCCGGAGCGTTACGGCTGCATCGCGAGATCTGGATTTCGCGGAGGCGAAGCGCGCGGAATGAAACGCGACGGAGAGAGGCGACGCGAATGCACCGTGAATCATGACAGAGCAGGGATTCGTACGCAACGCGCTGCGGTTTCACGTGTTGCCGGCTTACGGTTAGATGATGGAACGGTACATTGTGTCGAGCGTGTATCGCACTTTCCAGCCGCATCCCCGCGCCGGATAACGGCTGGCAGTCGCGTTCCGCGCAGCTCTCGGCGGCGTGCACGAACTCGTCCCGCGTTTTTAGCGTTAACGCTTTGACAGATGCGGCAGGCGGGCAGCAAAAGCGCTTTCATGAGCGACGAACGTCGCTCGTCGAATCGAAGCACGGAGGATAACGGAGGATTCTCGTCGCGCGGAATTCTGTCACCCGGATCATGATCGTGCCGTCGCAAGATGCAACGTCGAGACGGAAGCGTGCACGAATTCTCATTCTTGCGCGCGCGCGCATGCATGCATGCAGGAGCGGATTTTTTTAAGCCGCAGCCGCATTATCCAGAGTACTCTTCGGCGCGTAGCGGACGCATGCAATTTTCGGGAGCGGGTTCCAGCCAGCTGGACGTCGCGGAGGGAAAAGGTGAGACGACGCGGCGAGACAGCGCGCTCGAAGACGCGCGAGGAAGAGGCGGAGAGGGAGGGGGGGATGGATGGGCGGAGGAGGAGTGTAATTTTGCATCCCGGTTGCCGGTAATTTCACGCTTTTACCCGGCCAAGTTAGCAGGGCGCAGCTCGTTCTCGTGGAAAATGTCTCGTGGAAACCGCTCGCCGGTTCTCCCCTCCCCGCCCGCGCGCTCACGAAAACGCAGACGGCGAGGTGGTTACGGGACACGGAGTTCCTCGCTCGCGGGATTTTTACACACGTATTTACACACGTACGTGCGCGCGCGCGGTCGGTCTGGATTCGCGATTGTTCATTTATTAACGCGCGTTTATTAAGCGCGATTTATATTACGCGCTCCTCCGAGAATTAAGCGCTCCCATCCCTAACCTCCCGCGACGGCGACGGGGGAGAGGATGGGAGAGGGGGATGCGGGGTTGTACGTCGCAGGGCTCGTCATCGTCATCGCGTCTGCAGACGCTCTTAGATCTTTCCGTTCTCATTCCCGATTCATGGAACGATGCGGATGTTCCATGACAACAAGAGTGTGACAGTTGTTGACGTTCAAGGTTCTTCGATATCGACGGAAAGGACACATTCTAAAGGAAACATCTTGCCCCTGCTGATCCGCGTAGTCAGTTGTGGATTATTAGGCGGGATTGTTATACGGGAACCGCTGTAAGCAGCTCATTCCAAATTCCGCCCCTTCTCCCCGGTTAAGAACTCCCCCGTATAATGGCATCGTGAGGACGATTAAAACTGGTTTCGCCGCTTGTGCATAAATCCCGTGCCTCGCACGAAAGTGGAAACATATCGCCGCGAAGCTGGAGGCGATCCGTATTATTTATTCGCGTGCGCGTCATCATTATCACAAACGGCCATACGTGCCGTTCGAATTTGCGGTTATCGTTATTACGTTGCGATCGTCGAGTTAAAGTCCAGCGCAAGCAGACGTCGGTGCTTGGAAAATGATGTGGCGAGTCTCTCGCGGCTGCCAGAAATCTCGGATACGATAAATCAATACGATAAATCTTGGAAACTCGTGTCCAAGTATCGTTAGCTTACGCTCGGTCGCTCGGTCGCGTTACGGCGAAAGTTCGTTTTCTCGAGTAACGCTAGGGGATTCTATCAACGAGATACATCGAATGATGGGAAATGTATCGATGTGCGATGCATCGACCTCGGCTGAATCGAAACATTCTCAACACGCTGACGCATGCTAACGAGAGCGCCCGAAGAGGACTTCGGAGTCAGCGTCATCGTTCTCTCTTCGGAGGCTCGACTTGAAGAAGCGATCGTTCGCCGAGCATGAAGCGAACGTGGATGCGCTGCGAGGAGTAGGCGTAATAAATTGTTTGCTGATTCTATTGAGCCTACACGACGGCAACAATGGCGGAAGCAAGAGGGAAAGATAAAGAAGCGACCGGCGAATAAATAATCGCTTCGCAAGTGTCGGACGACTGTTCTGTGTTGTCTTGGTTCGATTAACCTACGTAGCGAATTTAAATGTTCGATACGCTGTTGAACATCTTTTCCTCAACGCCGATTCGAGTCACATTGCGTTTCGCGCACGCGGAACTATCAAATGCCGATTTAAACGGCTTCGTGCGATCGTAGGATCGCCTTTGAAAGCAACCGGAGGATACGATGGCTGTTACGTCAGTCGGACAGCAGATAAAAATTGCACATCGCAGGGTTAATCTATCCTGCGGCATGACTGCTCAGCCAAAGTACTTTCACCGATCGGCGCATTTCAAATTTACTCAGCGTGCAGCTTCGTTCCGTGCGTTCGATAACGTTCCGTAACGGCATCCCGTAACTAACTTCCAGTAATTCAGTTGCATCGGCTTGCGAGATTGCACTTTTTCTACTCGTCACCGCGAGTATGTTCGGATTTCGACACATCGCGCTTTTTCCCTTCGTCTACACCGATGTTTGACGGTTGCAGTTTCCTCGAGTTACAGTTTCTCCGTCGTTCTTTCCTTTGCCGTTTGATCTCTCTTTGTGTCGGCAAGTGCCAAAGATTTACCGCGATAATAAGTACAAACAGTAGTTTGTCGTTCGTCCTTCTCGTTTCCCGTTCGATCGGCTGTATTCTAAAAATTCCAATCTCTCTTCATATTGGATATAAATAAAATCAAATTTTGAAATTCTGGATGACCAATTATATAAATCTCCTTTCCACATAATCCCAACATAAGAATGCGATTTTTCTGTAAGAATCGTTGATACGCGCTGGGAATATCATTCGGAGAGCAGAAGGCGAGAGAAATGCTAATGAGAAATCGTGTATCGCACACGTTTGCTGCTTCTTCCTCGGATGCTGTCGGACGTTTTCATCGTTGAAGTTACGAGATTAATGATTTCATTCGGTTTCACGAACGCACCGGGCGAATAAATAACGATCAAGCTGATTATTCCCGCGCGAGGAATCCCCGTCTGGAAAATTGTTTTTTCCGCAAAGATCGGCTGGATACGGCGGCGGTGTCGTGTCCTGCTCCATCGTTCGCGATTAGCTCCACTCGTCATGCTCCGCCAATGAATCATTAGCGAGTCTCGTCCTCATCAAAAGCGCCGCGCCGAGAGAGACAGAGACGTCGCATCCGTATTCGGCTGCGGCCGTTTCCAGGAGTTGGACACGCAGACACGGAATCACCTCTGTATCTCCGGTATCTACCCGCCTCACCTGGGACCATTGTCTCGCCTTTTCGCGGCAAGGTGAGATGCTTGCGTAAGAGAACGCGCGGGAGAGAACACCGGGAGATGATATCGCGATCATCGCGATTCTACGAGCAAGGCGACAGTACGTCCCGTTTTTACACATCCTACTGTCCGTCCGATCGTCAAGCCGGAGATTCGAGATGTTTCTCGACGACGAATCGGCTGATATTCCTTGAGCTACGAATCAAGATCGATTGCAAATGAGACGTCGGTTAATTGTGACGTTTACTGGACCATTTGCGGATTCGTTTCGACAACTTGGCGGTCGAACTTGAGGCGCGAGCCTAAATTTTTCGGCAAACGCCGACGACTCAATTTATGGATGTACCCATACAAACGTCACGCATAAATCACTGGCGAGCGCGCGACACGGCAGAGGAGTGGGACGCGTCGCGAGCTTTCGAGACGACGACAGCCTGGAGTTGATTTACAGTCGCACTGACATTTCGCCCCTGTAAAAGTCCGGACTGTTCCGGGACAGTCGGCCGAGAACGTCGCGCGAGCGTCCGGGAATTTATTTAATAAATCTTCGACAATTGAGTCGCCCTCGGTGAACACGGCAAGTTGTAACGGATCCACAGAGCGATCCGTTCCGGTCTTCTTCACCGGAATATCGAGATTATCGAAAATACGAGAGACAGAATGCATGTTCACAAGAAAGAGAGAGAGAGAGAGAGAGAGAGAGAGAGAGAGAGAGAGAGAGAGAGAGATCAATCGTTCAGCCGCGGAAAGATTAACGATGACAAGGCAGAGTGAATTAGCCGTTTAGCTCACTTATCTCGCTTCTAAAAGCTGATGATCTTTCGGTTCCTCGCTTCTCGTGAAATTACCAATTGCCTTACCTGCAACAAAAAACGTAGACACATCCTCAGTCATCGCGTTCATCGCGCTTATTCGATTCCCTCTCGCGGAAGGATCATACAACGCGAGCTCGGCTTATCGCATTTACATGGGAAGCGCAGCGAGGAGAGCGCGATAGTAGGCCGGCGCAGTTAAGGCTTAATCGGAAAATTGGCCCGTTTAAAGCGCCACGCACGGCGCGCGAGTGCGTTTTAATTACTGCGCTTCATCCAGCCGAACATCCAGCCGGCGCTTGTTAGATGCGCGCGTTAAAGGCATGATTTTCGCACAAGACAATGCACAAGACGTGGCCTTAGGAAGCTCGACGGTTGTTTCCTCGGCGCCTTTCAGGCGCACGTTCATTAATCTCGATCGGTGACTCAGCCTCCGTGGAGAACTTTCATCGAGGCGTGGGCCTAGCTAGGATCTACCGAGTGCTCCGTTCTTCGTCGTGCGTGCGATATTTCGCTACATCTAACCATCGTCAACACCGTACATGGCCACGTCGTGGCGAATGTCTCCGCTCGTGACCTCCAGCATCGTCGGCTCAATTAATTAAGCGAGGAACAATGGACAAGCGCGTTGTCGTTCCGAATAACTCTGTGGAGTTCCGTTCCGCGCGGATTATTTATTCCGTCCGGCCGTTCGCGACCGATCGACGGAAGGTTAAGGGCTGTTGGGGGAGATCGTCCGCGTTCGGAGATCTTCATTAATCAGGGACCGCTCAATCATAGGAGGGGAGGGGGCGAGGGGAGGCAGGCGTGACGCGCGTGGGTCGCGCGATGCGGGGCCCTCCAGGCCGCGAGGGGGGAGCCGTTACGAGGTGGTGGTTGGGAAACGGTTAATAGGACAAATTACGCTAATAAAAGGTAACAACGCCAGCCGTTTTCACGGTAGAATAACAATGCAGGCCTCGCAGGTCCATTTGAATATTTCCCTAATGCCGAACCGGTGGCCCGGCGCGGCGGACATGCGCGCGCTTTTTCGTACGCATCAATGCCCGCAGGCTCGTCGGTCGTCTGTCATCCGGAAGGGTAGGTCCTCGGAACTATTTCGAAACGCAGTCAGTCTCCCGAGAGCGAGAGAGAGAGAGAGAGAGAGAGAGAGAGAGAGAGAGAGAGAGAGAGAGAGAGAGGCGCTATTAAATTCGTTCTGCCCTTCTGATCAGCCGACTACTACACGTGACTCGCGCGGAATTTATCGCCTTTCCTGCGTCGCGTTTTTTTCACCGGACATGGTACATATATATGTATATTACACTCGCATACATACACATATATATGCGTCGCCGTCATTTTTCCACCCTTCCTGTATGGTGGCAGTAGCGGCGTTACGGTTGCCTGGTTTTTATTTTCAGATATATGACCCGTTACCCGTGCGGCTTCGTGTGCGGCCGTTGCACGATATTTTCAAAATTGTACACGCGCGTGACTGTAATTTATATTATCTCCAAACGTCCCAATTAACGCCACGTGACTGAAACATTAGCAAATGTTCGAAAAAGAAAGAGAGACAACGCACGACAGGCGAAAGAAGACGACACTATCTTGTCGCGCGCCATGTTCTTTTATCGTGGAGGGGATCATTGCGGTCCTGCTATTGGACGGGGATCGATCGTTGACGAGCGATCCCCGTTAAGGGGATTCCCCAAATGCGGGAGCGCGATAAAAGCACGCTTAATTTTACCGTGACACGGGAGTATCGAGTGCCGGCCAATCGGAGCGTGGAGCGATGACGCGCTGGGAAAAAAAGAGGACATGACCAATGAAGCCGTACGATCGTCGAAGGGCTGGCTTAGTCGATAGGCTATGGCTTTCATGCTTTTTTTCACACTCGGGACGCGATGGAACAAGAGAAATGGCCCGCAAATCGCGAGTGTCCCGATTTTGCATTTCGCTTTCTTACACGTCACGCAATGACGCTTCCTTTTAATCTACCAAAGATCATTGAAGCTTCTCGCAACAAACGACTCGCCGCATCACTGATAGCGTGATGATAGCGCAAGAAGCGAGATAGCGAGTGCGAGAAACGAGAAACGCCGCTAAATGAAATCATCATCGAATGCATCATTTCTGAACGCCGCTTCGCTCGCTTAATCGTTCGCGAATGGGCGAATCTGAATTACAATCTGTATCCTTAAACACGTAACTCTTCCGCGATGGCGAGCGTGCATCTCGTGCGGCTCGTTAATTCCGATTGCTGCAGGCTTCGATTTCGTTTAACGTTCACCGCGGAGCCGTTACGGCAATCAGGTCAGTTTGCGTTCCTCTCTTCTCTCCCTCCTCCTTCTCCTCCTTTTAGCACCAATTACGTGTACGTCGTATATACGAATTATCGCGAGGGACATTGCGATCGCGTCGAACCGTGCATTCGAATAACGCGCGGTTCACCTGCGAACGCCGCTACTGCCGCGACTGCTACCGCCACCACTATCGCCGCCGCTTAAATAGCAAGCGGGCGGTTTGCATCAAAGATATGCGCAGAGTCGAATGCGCATGATCCATCGTGCGTCGAAATTTCGGCGCGCTTTATGCGCGCTTCGCTTCTCCGTGCAATACGCGTTGGGCGTATCTCAGAGTCGAATAGAGAGAGAGAGAGAGAGAGAGAGGAGATTAGAGATGAGAAAAATGACGAGCGACAGTCGGTGTAATAACGGCAGCTTAGGCAGGAGCAACTTCTAATTCCCGGTTGAACGCTCGCGGGTTAAATACGCAATTTCCAAGCGCGCGATCGTTAATCCCGCGCTGCGGATGCAAGGAGGGGAGCGAGGCTCGTTTCAGGCTACTTTTCACGAGCCGCGCCCGCTCGTCCATCGTCCACGAGCAGCAGGCTCGCGCTACTGCAACGGCGATCAGGTGTCTTCCTCGTCCGGTGCTTACGAGGCAGCAAGGCGCGGGGTGGTGCCGCTCGCGATGTGTCCGCGAGGACGAGCGAGACCGTAAAGCTGCCCTCCTCCGGTTATAAGCCGGCAACTGGGCAGTAAAAGCACTCGGGATTTCCATGCCGCGCTCCGTGGAAACGAGCGGCCGCTTACGCGGCCGCGGAACGTAAAATCGCCGCATCGCATCGCCGGCCGTAAAACGCCGCGGCATCGTGTTTCCACGATATCCCGATATTACTTTGCTCTTCTCGCTCCGCGCCGAAACGAGGCGCCGGAATGCCGATCACCGTAGCTCGTTTCAGCTGGCGGACGATCGCGTCGCGATCGCCACGGCGACGTGTGTTTCTCCACGAGAATGAAGAGAATGAAGAAAGTCGCCAAGGAGGGAACGTTGCGCGTAAGAATTCTCAAACTTGCGATATCTCGTTGGGCGTTCCACATTCGTTATCTCTCGCTCGAATCGCCGCATGATTCATCCGTGACAGTGAACAGAGCGGCGCAACAATACGCAACACTCGTCGTTGAAAATCGCTTTCTCAAGTCTGTGTCTCTCGTGTCGGTCGCTCGCGAGTAATATTTATTAATTGCTTCTGTCTCGAGCGGAACGATCGATACCGAACCGAGCGTAATGCTTATCAGCGCGACGATCGCTGCGGCGAGCGGTCGTTAGCCAACTGTTTTCGGTCTTTAATCATTTCCATTGACACGTGCAGGTAACCGCAGCTACGTGTCGCTAAACGCGCAGCTAAACATAAGGCTGAGATTGTAGGGCCTGTCACCGCCGTTTAGGGAACACAATACGGAGAGAAGCGCGATAAACCCATCTTCGCGATCCATCACTGGGTGCCAGTGCCAGTCATCGGAGTCGCGCTCGCGGGAATCCGCTCGCGGCGAACGCCATCGCGCCTCGCGGCGATTGCGACTTCTTCACTCGCGCTCACGTGACTCCTGCCCGTCCTCGTCCTCGCCCCTCTCGCCGAGGCGCGTCTGCTTCCTTTCCCGCGCTCTTCTTGCCCGCGGCGTTTCGCCGACTGACGTTTATCGCGCCTAAACGATCATTGGTCACAAACCGCGCGATTGAGTCCTTTCTCACATTCCTCCGCTTTTTCAGCTTCAGGTTTACTTGTGTCAGCCGGCGCACTTGGCGGCTCACGAGAAAGATTCGCGATTCGCGAATCGGCGACTTGGCGAGCGCGAAAGCCGCGAATGAATTATATTACGCCGCGCATTCCTCGCGCAGCGCCTTCTCGTTTCCTTCTGTTTATCGGTTAGCGTAATCTCCACGTGGGGAACAGCGCTGCCCCAGAAAGATAGGTTCTCGGTCGTGGAAAACCCGTTTTTTCCAAGCGTGCCGCGCGCGACATTGCGGCGCGATATCAATGAACGCATGCGGGCGCACGCTCGGGATACTCGAGCCTCGCTAGATACGATTTTAATCGACAGATTGCAACGAGGCGGCCTCATTAGCAGCCGGTTGCCCTTACGACTCTGATAATTATCCATGGACAACCGGTCGGCGCGCATATCGCGCCGGATCTGCCACACGACGGACAATACGGAAGAGGATTCTTTTATTTTTTCCGCGCCGTGCCGCGAGCGGCCTGAGCCTCGCTCAGCTTGCTCGTCAACGTGGGAATTTCGCAGTCGTTAACCGGCGCGATCGTTAACCGGCGAGAATTTTTCAGCTGAAAGGGCGGCGGAATTAAACGGCGGCTCGCGCGCCGATAACGACGCTCGAAAGTCGTTCAATCCTGCCGTTACGATCGCGCGAACATCGGCAGCTCGTTAATCCTTAATTTATGAACTGCGGAAGGCCGGATGGCACCCGTCCACGATTTCTTCCGGCTCACCGTGGAATTTACGAGTCGATCGGTAATAATTACCGGCTTAATGGATTCCCGTCTGTCGCGGGACAGACGACGAACGAAAAATTGCCGAGCGCAATGCATCCGCGCTCCGATCGCGTCGATCTTCTCTTCCTCCCCCTCCCTCTCCCCCCCCCYCYCTCTCTCTCTCTCTCTCTGTCTCTTTCTCCTTCTCTCTCGTTCGATGTACGCTTGACGTTTGCGTACACGTACAAATCATCCTCGGCGTATTTTATTTGCCGGCCAATCAGTATGCTGAGTCCCGCTGATCAACGCGCGACGTAATAAAGATATTTAGCTGAATCGAATCGAAATTCGAAGTACCATTTATACGCGGGGTAACATAAATCTTGAGAGTAATATCCTCCTCGCAAGCAACGAGTAATCTAATCACGAACGTATCGCGCGATAAAGCCTAACGAGTTCGAGCAAGTCGCTCGAAAGGAAGGGAAGCGGTCTGTTACGTTGATGTCCGTGCCTCGGCGGCAAGAGCGAGGCGGCTAGAGGCGGGGAAAAAGTAGCTCGATTATATCTCGATATCGCGGCGAATCGCGCCGAGTAATTTTCCTAAACTATTGCGCGTGCGTGCGCGCGCGCGCGCGGCGCTACCGCGGCTCGGCAGCGGAGAGTTTCACGCGCGGTTCGCGCGTAATTCGTGGAGGATTCGCGGGACAGAGTCGATATCGATATCTCGCGATTAATCGCTGCGTCCCCTCCGAGCACGAGCACGGCCCAGCGCGCCTGCGCGCTAAATTAAACGAGATTATTTTGATCTCGGGCCGCTGGATTAAATCTGGCATCTGGCCCACTGAGAGCACGCCGCCATGCCGATGACGGCGGCGTAACGCCGTTGCGCTACGCGGGCCTCGACATGAAAGTAAGATAGCGATCCGACAACTTTAATTAACTTTGACATTGCCGCTGTAATTACGGGCGTCATTAAAAGCGCCGGGCATTGTAATTGAGTTAAGGAAAGCGATTTGCGCCGCGAAGCAACGGGAAAGAGTCCCACCTCGTCTCCTCGACTTCCTCGGCCTGCTCTCGGCTTCGTTTCCGGCTTCGTTTCTGTCTCTTTCTCTCTCTCTCTCTCTCTCTCTCTCTCTCTCTCTCTCTCTCGTCTCTCAAAGAACTTTGCTTTCGAATCCCTTATTATTTATAAGACGCGACTCCGCATCTCTCGACGAGAGGAGGCGAGGTTCAATTCTCTTCTTTCTAAATAAACGCGCCGCGCGCTGATCTCGTGCCGCGGCCTTTCCGCGACTTTTGCCCGCTTTCAAAATGTACCACTTCCGTGCATTTCATTGCAGCGCTCCCCTCATTTATGCCCCTTTTATTGGGCGCTTTTTATCCCATCGTGCAAAACCTTCGCCGCAAACGCCGAGATCCGTGCACGCCCGCACCGATGTAGGAAACGCGCATCCTTCGATGCAACTCCGCATCTTGATTTGCGCCTCGTGCCCCCTCCCCCCCTCCCCCGCCCCGGTCCGAGCCCGTGCCCTCGTCACGGAGCACTTTCAACGTTACCTCGACAATCTGCCTCCGATCTCGCGGGGTCAAGAGGATTATTTTATGAATATGCATAGACCCGCGCTGCTCATACATATACATGCGCGAGTAATTCATAATGGTCCACTCCTCGCCCCACCCCGCCCCTCCTCGACGTCCGACGCGTCCGCATTAATATCTGGTTTACTCTCGCGTTTCGCCCGGGCGTTCCTCCCCGACCAGCCCGGCTGCGAGGACGACGGGGGCGGAAGGGACGCGTTTTAAGTGGCTTGTCGACACAGTGTGACAGAAACACGGGTACCGCGGGGTAGCCGATCTAACGTTTCGTTTTCGGTGTAGCGTCGCTTATGAATAGTTATATCGCGCGCGAAACGAAGACGCCGGATCAAAGCCGGCCGCGCGTGGATGCGTGCGGCACGTTTTCTCGGGCGCGTGTGCGTCCGTGTCCGTGTCCGCGTAAGAGTGTAAGGATGTACCGTTGCTTTATTAGACTGTTAAATTACGACGGTGGGCGGGATCTCCTAGGATCTTTCTGTCGGACTGCGCGGGGAGGAAATCACTTTTGACGACCGATATCGGTCTTATCGTAATGAGAGGAGGGTAATAAACGAGGGAACTGGTTTCGTCGGAAATATGATCATTCCCGCACGGAATGATCAGCCGGCGAATACGCGTCGGTTTAAGCGCGTTTGTACCCCTCGTTGGAGTACTAGAGATTAATCGATTTTACGCGGCTCTTCGATGACGCGGCGCATTCAAGTCCCGAAAAATACGTTTATCGCGGTCATTCGGTTATCGCATCGGCTCGATTGCGAGTGAACGTAAAAGGCGCCCGATGCACTTGAACCGGTCCGATTTAACGGATCTGTCTGAAAGGTTTGGTGTCCACTTTGAAAGCTCTTCCTGCCCCTCTAAATCGTACCGCTGATCGTAACACACACACACACACAGAGAGAGAGAGAGAGAGAGCAGCGGAAGATTTAGTTAACCGTGACTCGAGTTAATCGAGAGACCTCGTACGCGCAATTAGCCGAGGCGCGAGCTTCTCGGTGCTTAGGCAATCCGATATTAATTGCAGCGGGCAGCCGTCGACTATCATCGACGGACTATCCGTTTCTCCGCAATATCCTGCTGCCTTGCAGCGGGGTAGCAAACCCGCTATAATCTCGTCCTCGTCCTCGTCCTCTCCCCCCYCCCCCCCGCCGTCCTTGCTCTCTCTCTCTCTCTCTCTCTCTCTCTCTCTCTCTCTCTCTCTCCCTCCCTCTCCCTCTCTCTCTCTCTCTCGCGGATTAGCCGCGCGGCGCGATCGCCGTCCCGTAATTTCCCGGATACCGAGCCCGTAATCGCGCGCGCGCGCGGGACCGCGTTTCGGGCCCCCCGGAAAAATCGGCGAACGGTAGCGGGCCGGCCGGGCATCCCCCCCTGTGTTTAGCTGGTATCAACGGACGCCCGTTGTCGTTCATTACGGCCACGAGGAGGATCTGCGCTTTCCGCATCGCGCGTACGCGCCACCGTAAAGTATACACCGCGCGATCGCGCGCGCGCGCGCGCGCGTCTACAAACGAGTTCTCTCGTCCGTCCGTCCGTCCGTCCGTCCGTCCGTCCGTCCGCCGGGGTAAAATAAATAAATGGCGTTGCGCGCCGCGCGATGCGATCCTCCGCGCTCTCCCCCCCCCCCCCCGCCCGCCCGTCGTCGCCGCTCCGTCCGCTGCTCTCCTCTCGCGCGCGTATGTACCGCGCGCATACCGGGTGTTCACATCCGTGAAAACAGGCTTCGTAAATATGCACGTTTTATGCATCAATACCGTGCCCCGCACGCCCCCTCTCCTACCTGCCCCCTTTTTTGCTCTCGCCTCGTCCTGCTCTCCCGCCTCGTGTGCGCCCGTCCGGCGCGGTGCGGCGCGGTGCGGCGCGGTGCGGCGCGGTGTGGCCGGAGGGTGGAGCGGGACCATGTATAATTCAAGAGGCGTACGTAATTCTTAACGATAATGGAATCGATAGTCGGCAGTTCGATTTCATGCAAATGGCAAACGGGACCGCTCCTTATCGCTCTTTTTGACCGACTTCTTCGGGATGGACAACCTCGTTGATACCATTAAATCGAATTTGTCTTTGAGCGCTTTCAATCCATATTCATGTTGCACTGCGACGTTATCCGGGCCCCCGTTACACGGGCATGTTGTCGTTTATGTTATTACGTTTATGTTATATATAAGATATTTAATAAATGCGGACAAGAGAGACCACGTATCGCATCTCGCCTTTCATCCTACCGATGAAAGTGCACGCGTGAGGCGAAAAAGTACTCACCGGATGTTTTTCACTCGTCAATATCCCGTAGAGAATTGAAAAGATTATACCAGACCGGTTAGGCGAGGAGAAACGATAGATGCGTTAAATTGATCAAAGAGGTCAGCGTACACGTAGCTGAAACCGCCGTGAATACGTGAAATTTCGTAATGAAAATTAATAGCGCGTTAACCGAGCGAAAATGAGGCTGCTTGTTCCTAGAAGTAATAACTTTTACATCTCGATCAACGTACGTTGAGTGCGTTCAACGTACCTCTGATCGTTATTCGCGGTTAACAGAGGCAGCAAAACGTCAAAGTTATCATTCCATCTGCTCCGCATCGCTCTTCCGCGTCATTTTTCGAGAAATCAAGTCGTTGGCATGATTCTAGATATCTCTATCTAGATGATCTCGAGTCCGCGAGTCCGCGTAATCTCGGAAAGGCGATCGATCCGGTTTGATTATCGTATCGCGCCGCCGTTCCGCGATATCGGCTTTTCGGCTGTAATTTAGCGGTAAATCTCCGCGCGATGATTCTGCGATTAGCAGCGAGGGCTGTTTGATGAAGCGATATAAGCCAAGTGAGCCGATACAAGTCTCATACGCATATCTCGACGCGTGCTTCATAAACATATCGCATACCTGCTCGCCGCATATCTAGATCGCGTCTAACCGCGATAACGCGCGTTAATTCAAGAACAAACGAAACGCATGCATATTGCACGCCAGATATATCGCGATCGCGATCACCGATAGGGAAAGTGCATCGATCCGCGTCGTTCCGTTTTTTCCTTTCTCGCGATATTGGAATCGTCGTGCGTTCGGCAGATGTGGCGTATTCATCGCGCTGCTTCATCCGTGCGATCATTACCCGCAGCACTACCGGACATCGTCTCGTGCGTGCACAGCCGGACACTGGCAACTGGCATTTTCACGAAAACTGCGGGCATCAGCGGTCGATGAAAGACCGATAACCGCCTATAGCTGAACGTTCGCCGCGACACTGCTGCGGCATTCATGCCTCGTTCGCTGCATCGCGCGCCTTCGACGTGGATTTGACGGAGCAGGGGTTTCGCGTTTGACGTTTGACGAAAAGACAGGCTTGTCGGAGACGAGCGATGGATAGCAAGCGCGGAGATCTCGATCTGCCAAGGCAGAGACGACACCTCGTAAGAGCGTGAAACTGCGCTTCTTCTCGACGGGTTTGCTTGGCATCCCGCGCGCAAGTGAGATTTGTCTGGTTAAGCCTCTAAAAGCCATCCCGTCGCAATTTAAATTCCCTCCTCCGTTCCGGCTGGAAAACGAACAAGACAAGAGGGAGATGAAACTTCGGGACGTCAGTTCGCGGATAGCTACGCAGCCACGGGCTGCGAGTGTCAAGTTTCCTCTCTCTCTCTCGCGGGGAGAGGGAGGAAATCATTTTCAGCATGTCCTTGAGGGAGGGGGCATTTGTCCTCCCACCCGCCGACGGGCCCTTAATGGGTTTTCAGTCGGGGCCGTAAAACGCATTAAAACTCGTACCGATGACGAAGGAGGAGGTCCCTCCTTGCCAAAAATCAGACTGTGCATCAAGACTCCCTCCTCCCTAAAATTTGCGGCACAGTGGTACTTAACGCACTTGACTCGCACTTGATGAGGAATCGTGGACTCTCTCGCCGCATTAATCGCTCTGCCATCGAATGAGATTTTGATGATGTAATACATACGCGTTTCGCAAGGCGACAGATGTATGTGTCGAGGTACACACCGATGCGGCTGTAAACGTATTTGTGTAAATGCATAAACGCGCACGGATTGCGGGGCACGCATTTTTATTCTTCTATTGGAGGCTTTAATTATAAGGAAGTGGAAATAATGGCTGAATCTATCGTCGAAAATGTTCCGAAGATACTTAACTTTTAATTTGGATTAAGAAATTGTTTGTTGCGATTTTTGATCAAAGTGCTCTCGATCGATCAGGTGCGCAACGAGAAACAGGGATTTACAGAGCAAGGATAGAGCATTGTATTCACGCCGGAAACAAAGATATTATTCACGATAACAAAGATATCGCGATCGCTTTAATCGCATAATAGATAGAGGAGACATCACAGTATGATCCGAACGCGTGACTGAAGGTCCATCTATTACTCTTCCGAGATTAATTGGTATACCCTTGTTTTCACGTATTCGCCGCTTTCAGGATGAGATCAAGAGTACGATTCCGCGGTCGTGAAAAGAAAATATCCCCAAGAGACATCGAGAACTACGATGTAACTGGAAAAGGAAGATAAACATCGCAAGTGGACGCAAGTCTTGAAATCAGGAGAGGATAGAGGATGCCTCTAATCGACGTTTTAAGGCGGGACGCTTTTAAATAAACGCGTCAACAACGACTGGATCCACTCGAGCGATTAAAACCGCCTGCTTAAAGTTCCTTCGAATTGAGAAACACTGGCAGGACCATTGTGGGCGTACCTCGGCACATCCCATATACCTATAGACGTTATATACTGCTATTCGCTTTTCGTGCTTAGGCGCAGTCCTGCGAGCTCGCCAGTACCCAAAACTGCCGCAGTAAGACGATACTAATTTTCTATTAGGACGTGAATGTGGCAAAAACCGCTGTTATTAGGCGATAAAAATAGAAATATCACATGCCGTTTACCGAAAACAGGTGAGCGTGACGTCTGTATCAGCAGACTCTGCAAGCAGTCAGGATTTCTCCATTTATTTATTTATTTATTTCCTCCATTTCTCTGTTCCAGACTCGTCGGAGTCTGATTAGCGAATGATTAGCGGCCAGTTATCGGCATGACTTTATATATTTTTTTCTCCCGCGCATCGTGCTCCGTAGGTACGTTCTGTGCGTTTTGTTGTTAGGACTTGTCGGATATCGGCGACTTGTTTTGCGAGTCTTGTTATCGCGACAGAGATATTATATCAAGCTTGAATCCGCGCGTTCTCGCGGAAAGATCTGCTGGTCATTAACGCTCACGGTCATTAAGGATCACTCCTCGGGGAAACGCGAGGAGGAAGAGCTAATCCGGAACTGGTACCGGTATTGCCTATCTTGCAGCGAGAACGGTTGGAATCGCGAGGCCTGCGGCGCCCCGTGCCACTTGTTAACGTTCAAGCGTTATTTCTAGCGTTATTGGCGTTATCGTAATTAAGCAAGCGGCTGTTAGCGGCTTGTTAACTCGCGCCTGCAATTCCATCGCGTCCTGATTCACTTGTGCTTGATACGCTTTTACTTTCCTCGCTTGAGAAATACACTTTTACAGGCATTATGTAGTAATAATAACAATTACGATATGAGGCAATGCTTTCCATTTTCATTCACCGTTCATCAACGCTCTTTACGTTCTTTACGTGAGGAGAAGCCTCCCTTTCGACGAGAAAAGGATCGTCATTGACGTTCGACGACTGATCGACGACTGATCGGGGCATCATTGATGCCTCTCCAAGATGAAAGATAAACGTCAAGGATCGGTAATCCCGCCTTTGCGAAGAGGATCTCGACGGCGCTGTGCGCATCATCGAGACATCACCGCCGCTTTTACTCGCGCGGCAAAAATTCGTATTCCTCCGCGAGGGAAGGCGCAAACTTGCGCCAACTTGCGACAAAGTAGAGAAGGAAGGCGTGCCGCCAAGTGTTTCTCCAGGACCAGAGCGGCTTTCACCAAGGAAAGAGGAGCACGACGCATCGCTCGTGCATTCGCGCATAATTTCCTGCAACGTTATCAGATCGCCGTCCGAAGCGAGTCCGAATTTCGCGTGTCCAAGAAAGTTATCTCGGCCTGACAGGCTTTGACCGGCCGGTAGATACGCGCCCGACCAAGTAGATCAGCGAGTCGCGGACTCATTTTGAGCAACGTTGCTGGCGAGAGGGCGAGAGGGCGAGAGGGCGAGAGGGCGAGAGGGCGCGACGAGCCGCGCTACGTCGGAAATTCTGACCCCAGCGCGGGACCGAAAGCGCGAATTTTTTTCTCCTCCCCTCCTCTCGATCGAAATCGGCATTTTAAATGGAAGCGACATGACCTGCACGTACGGGCTGACCGCGGCGCCGAATCGATACTCCTCCGTCACTGCGATCATGCTTTATTCAGCGGACTTAACAAAAGATACACCGAGCAGTAAGATAATACGAGTTGCCTCTATAGTGACCAAAATAGAGCCGGAGAGCCGGAGTCATTCTTGACTCGGCGAGACTCGACGATGATCGTGGCGTTACGGATGTGGGAGCGGAAAAACGCCAACGATAACGAAACCTGTCAGAAGCTTCCTTTCTCCTTTCTTTCTGTCCTCTTTTCTTTTTTCCTTCTTTTCTTCGCCCTTTTTTCCCCCTATTCCTTTTCCTTTTTGCTTTCTTTTTGCATAATTTTCCATCGCGTTCCAGCGCGGCAAGAGCGGCGTTCGCGGCACTTGGAACTTGAAATTCCTGTTTGGACGTTGTGTGATTTAACGGCATTTAGCTGTGCGCCACTTTTTCGACCCTGCAAGATTCTCGCGCTCTGATTTTTAATTGCATCGCGCGCTCTGACGCGCTCCTTAGCGAGTTATGCCGCTCCATGTCATCCCCTGCGCGCTTATCTCACGTACGATCCGACGATTTTTCATACGGTGTGTTAATACGTATTATTATCGTCGTATTATTATTATCATATCTTGACCAGTTCATTAGAGATATAATTACAATCCACGCTTATGATGTGCTTTAATCGCGCGTCGATACGCGCTAGAAAAGCGCGGCGACACGAATCACGCAAAAGTCTGAGAACGAGGGAAAAGGGAGAGGGAAAACGAGAGAAAGAGATAGAGAGAGAGAGAGAGAGAGAGATTGCGAGGGAAACGTGCAAATTGCATCGCAGGTCACCCGATACCGATCTAGTGCGATCCTGTGTAACATCGATTAGCGCGCATACGAGCACGATTGAGCGGCACTGATCCAATCGATTCGCCTCTATAAATCAGCACGCCGTGTTAGTGCTCCACACATACACGCATTAGGCCAGTTTGTTTCCTTCACGCGCCGACCGCCACATATTTTCTACTGTCTACCTTTGTTCATGCCAATGCGACGCGGTTTCACGAAAGTAGATTAGCCTCGCATCTCCTTTGATAACTCAATTGCGGCGACTTACACGCACACATGTGCAAAATTCCCTATCAGTCTCGCTATAATTTTTTTCTGGCGAAATTAAGCGAGAAGGATAGAGGCCGATGACTCTTCCCCGTTGATGAAATGGTTCAGGTGTCGAGATGGCGCGTCAGATATCGCGATTACCGATTAAGCGCGTTTTCATTAATGCCGGAACGGCATTATCGTAAATAATTTCAGCTAAATGATAAATCTCAGTGCAACGGATTGTTAATCTACGCACCGCACCTTTCGTATGTAGGATGATCAATTATGTAAAGTAATAGAATCACACATCGTTAACTGCGGCCATTGATGTCTCGATGATTCAACACAATTATTTCCGGCATCGTTAAGTCAACACAAAATGTAATGCGCTAGTTATTGGGACCAATAAATAAATCTCTCTTTTCCTCATCGGCCGACCGCTCAAGTAATCAATTAAATGTCGGATAAGTCGTCGAGATTCGAGATAAGTGGAGATTCATAATTCAGAAATACGACCGGCGATGCCAACAAAACGCATAAAACAGATCGTTGCGCTCTCACAGGCACAATTGCCCGCGCGCGCGCGCGCGCGCGCAGTAGCAACCGGCGATGCCGGCGAATGAGAAACTACGATCGTGCGATTCGCGATGCACGATGCAAATTTGCATCGGGGACGAAATTAATTCGCGCTCGGATGAAAGATGGCGTCCATTATTCAGCCGCGATAACTGCGAAGCGGCGCGTTAGCGCCGCGACCACCTATCCACTTTCCTCCATTTTCTGTCTGTCATTTTTCCCCAAATCGATCTCCTTCGCCGTGAGCGTGCATTTGCAATTCCTATATTAGCGCTTCCTATATAAAAAAAAAGGGGGGAGGGGAAAAAAAAGAAAAAGAAAAAACCGGTAATGTAAACCAACTGAAAATGTATTCATTCTCATATTTTATCTCTTTCCTACCAGCCAGCGATTAAACGCCGCGCGATTAAGCGTTCGAATCTTTCTCCGCGTTCTCTCTCTCTCTCTCTCTCTCTCTCTCTCTCTCTCTCTCTCTCTCTCTCTCTCTCGTACCGTTACATATCTTATCGGTGGTCGTTCGGTGCCGACAAAAATTCCGATGGCCGATCGCCGTCGTATCCGCGCGCGCGCGCGATTGAGCGACACTGCGAGCGAGCGAGCCGATTCGCGCGCGGCTATAAATCAGAACAATCCGTATCTCTTTTCCAGAATGCGGTGGATTTCTCGGCTCGCCGCGGCACGGATAGGCTGCGATCGCGGCGGCGAGAGGTCGGGCATAAATATTCACGCTCGACAAGCCGGTATACATGCGCAGAAATGCGTCTAGAACACGTCGATGGAAACCGAGCGGAAGATCTTACCTCCTTCGGCGGCGCGCTTTGCGCGCGCGGCGGATATACACACTTTGAACCTTCATCTGGTCGATACGCGCCGCCGCCGTCCCCCCGCCCCYCCCCCTCGCCCCYYTCMCCCCTCCGCCGATCTCTACGCGACGGCATGGAGTCATCGTATTATCGTCGCGGTAATTGTTTATCGTGCCCTTTATTGTCGGATCAATCGTCAACCGTTACGTTTCGATCGGTCGATTCGCGCGTTCTCGCCGTGCAAGGACGATGAAAACGTTAGTACGTTAGTGGCCATTAAACGAAACGTGCGCGCACGTAAAGCGATGCACGATGGAAAAGAGAAACGGACACGCGACGAAAAAGGAGCACGGCGAGAGTGAAGAAGTCAGTGGCCGGGAGGAAATGTCGATAGATTAATCGGCGCGATAGCCAACGGTTTAATTAGACGCCCGAGCGCGATTTATGCCAGACCGCCGCGGATAGATACGAAAAATTGGTTTTATCATCCGATCGAATCGCCTAGTCGAGCGGGCGCCGGCATCGCTCCGTAAAAGGCGCTCGGTGAATCCGTAATATTCGGTCGAGGATGCGCATGCGTACCGGTCTTGCGTTACGTGCTTCGAGTGCTACTGGTAGCACTCGCTGGTGGTATTGTTTGATCATCGGATGAAGATTTCCTCCGTAATTTCCTTTACGGCTCGTCTATTCGTCCGCCATTCCGTATATTCGTATACGCTCATGCGAGATAAATTAATTGATTCGAGCATTAGCGTATCTACGCTGGGTTACGATCGGGAATGAGAGACGCGTAGACGTATAGAATATCTTGTTATATCTGAATTGGCGATAGGAATCCGACATGGAAGAAACCGCCGGTGATATCAAGTATTTCTTAACGCTCCTCGCTTGTCGCTTGTTCGAATTTTTATTCGGATTATTGTATGCATCGGTCTAACCGTCAGTACATTTTGCACAAAAAAAGAAAGGAACAGTCACGCAAAAACTAAAATTGCACGTACATATGATTACTGTGTTTCTCTCTTAATATTACTTCCGCGAATTAATAAAGTCGACGGTTATAAGAAAGATGCCCGACAGAAATCATGATCATACGGAATCGGCTTTTTTCTCCTTTATAAATACACACGTATATATACACACGTATATATTTATACATACACACACACACACACACACACACACACACACACATATATATATATATATATGTAATAATTATAAATCAATATAAGTTGACATGCAGTTGATATTGTACATGCGAGTATCCGCAAGTCTCCGCAAGTAGGCCTACAAACGCCTCGCTATGTCGCTACATGATAATTCTAGAGTCCGTTTGCGTATCATGCTTCGTATGATGGCGATTCTCCGCACATGGAGAAAAAGAACGAAGACAACATCATGAGCGACGGAATGTAGCTCATTAATTATAAACGAGCCGAGATTAATAGGTAGGACTCGAACAACGATTACGCAATGATCCGGCGTGTGTGCACCGCGACGGATGTACTGCAGACGATCGATAGCGTCGTGTTCGCTCTATTATGCGCATTTTTCTACATGCGGCGCGTTATTCATTAGCGACATTACTGTCGCACTTTATTCTCAACACGTGTTGCTCTCACTTTCTTACCTCATCGCGGCTGAATTCCGCGCGGCGGCTCGCGAGTAAATAACCATTCAACCGGGGAACGTTCAGTCTCGGTCAGTCCGCGGGCTTGATGTAGATTACGCGATTGATGGATCCCCGATCGAGCCCCGATCGCCATTAATGCGCCATTATTGCGAGATGAGAGACGGCACGGCGAGAGGTCGCGGATGTCGCTGCCGGGGCTTAACGTTTATCGGAGCGTTATCTGCTGGCTGTAAACGCGCACCGGCTATAAATAATAGCCATTTGTCCATTATTCCCCCGATATCAGATGCCGAGGAATCCAGCCGCCTCGTCACGGCGCTACGGGACGACTGGAGGGGCTAAACGGATGTTGAAAAGTCGGGGAGCGGGAGAGCGCGGGAAGATGCACTCGAAAGCGATTAGAAAGGTGCTGCGAATTAAACGCGGACTTGACAAGTCCGCATAAACTTGAGACGCTAACGAGATAAATGATAATCCCCCTGCCGATGCGGATCGAGCGGGAACTCGGGAAGTGACGCGCAAATGCACCGTTGCCCGCGTGCATTCGCCTGGAAGCTGAATCGTTATGCATAGCGTGCGCTCCGATCCTCTCGATAAATGCGTGCAACAACTCTCTCTCTCTCTCTCTCTCTCTCTCTCTTCCTTCCTGCTCGCTTCGTACAGCGCCCCCCTCCAGCCGTGCTTGCGTGATAATCTAAATTTATTATCTCGGATATCAATTATATATCAATCTCATAATAACGATGCGAAATAACGTTAACGTCGACGTGGACGTAGGTCGGCGGTTCTCGGCGGTACCGTTCCACGCGAGGGAACAAATGAAATCCGTACGCGTCATCGCGCCAATTCCGCGTTCACGCAACGCGTGAACCGACCGAGAGATCTCGCCGCTAATCGATCGGTCCCTTCGGACATTCGCTCGGAATTAGCGCTCGATCAAAGGACTTCCGGTCTTTCCCAGCCGGTGACTCGAAAGGGCCGGATGCGTCGTTCGTTCGCGACCTTACGCAACCGCGCGCGCGCGTTCGCACGCGCACGCGCGCACACGCTCGCACGCCTCCGCTCGCGCACAGCCGCGATTCGGATCGAGGGACGAGCCGTGGAAAGACGAGGACGGAGGACAGGCCACGGAGGACAGAGCGGAATAGAACACGCGCTGGAAGCGGCGACTTACGTAATTTCTCCTTCTCGCAGTCGGACCTGTGCGCGTACGTCCGTGCGTGCACAGGATGCACGCACCATTCGCCGGAGACGCCGGAGACTCCTTGCGAATCTGTTATTTCAGAGGAATCTCACTGGTGGTGAGATTCGTTGATTCGCGCTCGCGCCAACCTCGACAGCCTCCCGTTTCGAGACTCGAGAGCGTCATTTCTGATCTATTGCGTGCGCGTCGCCGAAAATTCCGCGGAAAATATTCAGGCGGCTTGCGGAATCGCTCAAAATTCCTGAAAGTAATCTCAAACTCTCCGAGAGAGAGAGAGAGAGAGAGAGAGAGAGAGAGAGAGAGAGAGAGAGAGAGAGAGAGAGAGAGAGAGAGGGTAATATAAAATGTAACGTGAAATTGATACTTTAACTCCCGGCACGGGAGATCCTAATTTCGATCTTAATTTCTCGGATGAGGGAATCGGATATCATTTAATCAAGATCATTATGTAAACGTGTGTAAAATAAAGTATAATTTATTGGATACATCCAATGCTGGATCTCTCCCTGTGGAGATCCAGTTTGTAATTTAAAAGATGAATCGGCTAACTCATCCTTTAAATCGCAACGGAGGCTTCAATTATACAAGTAATCTAGTTTCTACTTTTTTTTCTCAGAGTTATTACATCCCATTTATCAGCCGCACAAAAAGTGATTAGCGTAATAGTGGAGAACGGAGACTTTGAGCTGTCGCGCCCGAGTGACAATGCAGTAATCAGTCGTTGACGCTGCAGTAGTCGCACCGCGTATTAGCAGCGTTCCCGAGTGATTCTTGAAAGAGCACGTACCGCTTCCCCGAGTTTCCATCATTCGATGAATCCGATGACCGCACTGAGATTCCCAAGTCACCGGGAGGAACTTGTACCGCATACAATAGCGTGTTGCAGGCCTCATTCTTCCGCGGGAACTGGAAATTCCACGGATCTCGCTTTACGATTATCCCGAAACACAAACAAGAAACGTCGTACGATTGCCGATGCTGAGAAGCTGAAGCGTCCTCTTTCTTCGGGAATCGAATCGGGAATATCTGCTTGAATTCATTGCAACTTTGTCGCGCCCTCAAATTCCTTCGCGTCATATAAACGCCGAGATATAAACTCGCTGATGCTAGACGCGCGCAATATCATCACGGAATGCGCGAGTGTGTAAAATCGGCGGAATGAGGCCTTTGAATGAGAGACGAGAAGAAGCGAAACGCGAGAACGATCGGTAGCCAAGACGGAGATGTAACACGCTCTCTCTCCTTCTCTCTCAAAACCACCTGTAGCTGCTGGTACTCTTTCCACGTACTGCGCTCGTGTTCTCCGGCACCATGACACGCAACGCCGTTAATAACGACGTGCCCGCTTGCACGTTATTGGACCCGATAATACCGTCTATCTCGATCGAACTACCGGCTATCGATACGTCGAATAATACGCAACTACCTGGAGGAACGTTCGATTCCGGCAGGTGTTGCCGCTAGAGCTCGCTCAAGCTGGCAACATTTTTTTCAAAATCGATTATGTGTGCGCTAATAAAAGAAGAAATGGGTCATCCGGTTCCGATGCGCCGATATCCCCGAAGCTGCGGGTACGCTCGGACTTACTGGCGATGATATAAACATTTATATATATATATATATATATATATATATATATATATATATATACATATATATATATATATATATATATATATATATGTATACCGATAAATAAAGGTAGATAGTACCCTTATTCCGTTCGTCGAAGCATTACAAGGGCCTCGCTGTGAACATAAAAGAATTTACAAATTTGCATTCTTATTACCGGCATACATTGAGAGATAACCGAAGGGAGACCTTTGCTACCGTATTGCGATCGTATCAACGATCTTAGCGAGAGATGTCCCGGCTAATACCATTGATATTTCGCAGAACCGTATCGGATAAGGATTTCCGAGGGCCGAGGACGAGCCACGCGATGCCACGTCCCATAAACATATTTTGCGCGAGACAATGCCGAGAGCAATGGGCTGAAATAATTTCTCGGGTTTCCCAACAAAGAATTTGCGCCGACGAGAGGAGCAGGTAGGGAGGAACGAAGGCCGAAGGAAGACAGGCGTGACTCCGCGTATCCTCCGAGAGCGGCCGGGGGTCGCGGAGGCTGCGGAAAGGAAAATCCGAAAGGAAAAGACGTAGGTGGCACTGCGATTATATTATACGCGAAAAGCCTTCTACCTGCGAAGCCAAGATGGACCGACACGCTCGAGGGAGCCTCTGACGCGTCGCATCCGCAACTGCGCTCTTACGCAATGCCGCGCTCGCGCATGGCATCTCTCTCTCTCTCTCTCTCTCTCTCTCTCTCTCTCTCTCTCTCACATTCGTTTCGTTGCCTCGTTATTGTTGCCTTCGTTCGTGTTGTTCGTACGTATGCTCCACGTGTCGTCGTCGTCGTCATTCGTCCTATTCGTCATCGTCATCTAGTTGCCGTACCGAGAAACGCGGTTACTCAGCAGCACGCTTCCCCCCCCTCCACCCTCCCCGTCCCCCTCCGCCGACCCCACTGCCGGGGGGGAGAGCGCGCTAAACGGATATATTATTAATATCGGATAACGATACGCGGTATTGTTACTATTGCGTCGCGCTACCGCTATCGTCTCCTCGCGGTAGCGTTGCGGTAGATGAAAGATCTAACCTAAAACGCGCGCCTTATCATGCACGAGTGTAAAGAGTATCGGAACGCGATGTGTTAAGATGTAAAGATAATTGCAGGCCATTTTATGGACATTGCGTATCTGCTCGGATCTCGATTGAAACTACTTTCGTTACGTAGATTCCGCTACACACAGACGCATGTATGTATGCATGTATGTGTATGTATATATATATATATATATATATACGGATAGGTTCCGGAGAGACGCGAATCGAACAAGGAAGGAGAGGAGCTGGCCTTATACGAGGCGCGAATCTCGCGGCACGGGATCGCCGCGACGAGAGAAAACCTACGGGGCTTTATAATGGGTCGGGGCCGGGTGGGTTCTCAGGACGAGCCACGGGGAGGAGGAGAGAAAGAGAGAGAACAGGTGCGTGACGTCAGGTGGGCAGTACTTCAGGGCCGCGCGAATGAGGCCCCTCTCGCTACTTTTCACTGAAACAGATCGCCGGTCAAACGGCACCGCCGCGCACTTGGCCGCGCTGCAACCTCGTCCATCGCGCGCGCGCGCGCGCGCGCGCGCCGCGTTTCTCACGGCCGCATTCGGCCGTATATATTCGCGGTAGCTCGCGGTAGAACGCGGCGTTTTTTTTTCTTCTTCTTTTTTCCTTTGGCCTTTTTTTATCGCAGATTGTAATAAATTCATGCGATCGCCGGCGATCAGAAGGCTTGTCGTCTCCATCTTTTTCTTGCCGCCGATGCTGTCATACGTACGAGGAAAGTGCTCGAGGACTTCCAGGGATTCTAAAATTCCCCTCCATGCAAACGACGATTAAGATTAATGTTTGCCACCGCTCCTCTAGGCACCTTTTAATCCCGCGAACATAAATTGCACAGCTGTCAGCGGCCAGACAGCGGCAATCAAACGAAACGCGTTAATAAACGCCGAACGTAGCAGATTGCAGCAGAATTGGTTTGTTTCCTATCGAGCGTGCGACGGTGTGACACCACCTTAAGGGTAGCACACGGGCAGCTCGAGGACGCGCGGCGAAGAATGCAATCGGCGTGGAATCGCGCCGAACGGCGATGTATCGACGATAGGTGGGGGAAGGAACGCGAAGCTGCGCTTGTAAATTATGTATGAGAGTGTACTCATACGAGGGCGAGAGGGAGGGAGGCAGATTACATAATGTCTCGTTTACGAATGTAAACAGCGATCAATGGAACCGTTGCGATCGCCTATCGGCGCTCGCCATAGGATTCGTACGCGACTTGTACTCCGGACGGCCGTGAAACGCGCCGGGACAAAATGGAGTCAGAACGGTGCGGCGGTGCGATCGATGGACAATGCGGATCTCGGCTGATGGCTCTATTAATTATTTATAGCGATCGGTCTGCTCCTTTGCGCGAACCGGCGCTCGACGCGGCACGCGATTGCCGCGCTCTCGGCCGCGCTCGATCTTTCCTCTCTCTCTCTGTCCCGCGGTAGAGACAACGCCGTAGGTGTCAACTGCGACTGAACGCGAGTCGGGGCTCGCCGTATGGATTTGACCTGACCGACCTGACCTGTCCTGGGTGACCTGCTGCCGCTGCCGCGGCTCGAGCGAGAGGCGCTCTCGAAAAGTCGCGTCGCTTCGTGGCTCGAAGCCACGTTTCCCGATTTCTGTTACCGGCTTTTAAATTATATCGATTATAAATCGCATTGCGCGCGCTCGCTAATCTCCCAACTCCGGACGACGGAGAATGAATTTTGCGGATGAAATATGATGATCGCAAACACTTTCCAAGTTGCACCAATACTTTCTAAGCTGCCTCGGATATAAGCGTGCGCCGGCACGCTAGGATTGCAAATTACACGGAATTAATGGTTTTCGCAGTGCCGCCTAGTTAGAGCTAATAAGTACTTAACACAAAGGAGCACGCGTACGTGCTTATTAATGATGGCTAATAATCATCATCCACTCGCCCCGAAGGGATGCACGCACTAACAATAGGTCAAGCCGGAAGTCGACTACCTCTCACCTTTCTAATAATATCCGTAACATCTAATCCGGACACGCTGCATCTCCGACGCGAGCTTTCCGATCGGGCTTTCGGCCGATTAAGATCACCTCGCCGATTACGTCATTTGATTACGTCCCGTACGCACGCGTTTCAGCAGAGAGAGGGAAAAAAAGAAGAGAAAAAGAGAAAGAAGGAAAACAGAGAAAGAGGGAAAGGAGAGAAGGGAAAAACGCCTCGCGTTGCGGCGAGGTTAGGGCGAGAAAAGACGCGAGAAGCGGCTTAGTTTAACGCACCTGAGCAAGGGAATGCACTTGCTCAGGAACGTTCAACTGAAGCAGGAAGAGGCCTTTCGAATTCATCGCCGGCACCGCGTGAGTCTTACCGCCTCAGTCAATTAATCATTTTCGCTTGTTACACGGACTTACACACGGAAGTAACACGCGTTTCGCATGAAACGCGTAGAAAACACTGTATCAATCTCGTCGCGATTGGCGGCGGTGGCCGACAAGCGGCACGCAGCGTTTTTCCCGCGGCTGGAATCGCGCGCGGATCTCGAGCGGTGTAACTTCATGGATCGCGCGCGATGCGATTAAGGCGCGCGTTCGCCCTCGGAGCAATAAAGAGAAAGGAAGTCGCCTGGTAAAAGCCGGCCAATCCCGCGAGGTAGCCGCCACGAACTAACGAACTGTCGAAGAATCGCTCAGGATAATTTCTCGAGCGGCACAGCCGGCGTGGAACCGGCTACCGCGGACGATTAATCATCGCGGCACATTTGCGCGGAGGTCGCGCGCTTATTTGCAAATATTTCCGTGGCCACGAGCGCGTAATTTACATCGCGCGCGAAAGTGGACCGCCGTACTTTCGAAATTTCAGGGAGACGCGTTCGTCGCGCACTCCGTTTCTTGCGTTTCGCGAGTATTCGCCAATCGGATTAGCCGGGAATAAAAAGCCCGGAACTGTTCGATCGCGCGATCGCTCCTGCGCTCATCTAAATTTCAATTCCGCGCTACGCTGATTGCTCGTCTCGACCCGCCAATCGGCGCCAATTAAGGGCGTATCTGGTATTCGCGATCGATTACTTCCGATCGCCCAACGCGCGACGATCTATCCAGCCGATAGTAAAATTAATCATCGCGTTTAAATATCGATATCCCCGCTCAGCGATAATTCCCGAGATACGAGCGACGATAGGCGCGCGCGCGCGCGCGCGCGCGCGGGGAGGGATCGGATAAAGTAGCCACCGAGGGAACCGCGCCTGCGGTTCATCGACCGACGATCCGTTTACGCGAATCCGCGGACACCGCGGACGGATGATAAAAGAAACGGGGAAGCGCGATCGATCGATCGATCGATCGATCTCGGCGATTTATCCAAGCAATAAAATTAGAGCGCGCGGACTCTCCTTCCTCGTCACGTCCGCGGCATGATTTCTCAGGCTGGATCGCCCGTGCGCCTCTCCTCCTCCTCTTCTTCTTCTGCCCCCCCTCCCCCTCCCCCTCCCCTCCCCCTCGCCCCTCCGCGATCTTCCTCTTGCCGCGTTAGCCTCCCGTCCCGTTCTTTCTCCCGGCAGTTGCGATGTAAAAATGTAATTAAAGACGCGCGCGCATGCGCGAGCGCGAGCGAGCGCGCACATAATGAAAGTGGATGGCGACTGGTGGCGCGGCGGTGGTGGCGGCGGCGGCGGCCGCTGCGAGTGAATGACGCCCGAAGGCCACGGCGCGGTGCAACGCGCGTGCAGTCGCATACACGCTTTGCGCGAGCTCGAGCTCGAGCTCGAGCGATCGGCTCTGCTGCGCGCACCTCTGTCACGAGGGAGTTCTCTCTTCTCGGGGAAAAGATAATGCGCCATCGCGGGCTCTCGCAATTATGAATCAATCGGCGAGGCGCGCGTACACGTATCTCCGTTGCGTCACGTGCGTGCGTGGATGGCCAACGTGCATTAAATTTCTTACGCCGATTGCGTAACGAGATATTTAAAGAGATATATATATATCGGTATACGCAGCCTGCTCCTCCTAATGGAGATTTTATCGGGATTGCTTTGCTTCGCTATTCGCTATCCATTGTCTCGATGCTAACGGAAAACCGCATTGCGCGCCTGTTGTTGTTGTTATTGTTGTTGTTATTATCATTATTGTCGGCATCCATTCAACGATGGTTTCGCGGGAAACGCGGAATGATGCCTCAAGCGGCACAGAGGAATCTGCATAATGCGCCGCATAATGCGCGCGCTCGGGCGAGCGTTTCTTTTTTCCTTCTCCTTTTCTCTCTCTCTCTCTCTCTCTCTCTCTCTCTCTCTCTCTCTCTCTCTCTCTGTCACTTTTTTTTCTCCTCTTCCCATGAAAAGACGGAACGGCGATTCGCCATGGAGGCCAAGGAAAAGGAATTGCGTCAAAGCGGCGTACCTCGTCGCCGATCGCGATTGTAAGCGAAAAAAATTCCGTGAAAGCGACAGAGAGGCCGCGGAACGAAAAGGGAACGCGAATCCCGGCGCGACGAGAAACGTAAAATTTCCCCTCCGCGACGGGAAACGCGGCTACGCCTCGTTGGGGACGCGATGAGATTGCATCTGCTGTGCACTTTCCGCGTCGAGTCTCGCGACGGATCGCTCAGCTCTTTCCTTCCCGATATCTGAGATTTGCGAGATAACCGCCGTGAGAGAGATAACCGCTGCGCCGATCATCGCGACGCGCTCTGATTTATGCGCGTTTAGAGCGCGCGGCGGACAAATGTTGATTAATATTTTATAATAAAGTTATCGGGAGGCAAGATCTGGAGCAGCCAGTCGTCGCGATGCGGAGACCAATCATTTGCGAGGGGAATGATATCATACCGGTCGCGCAGGTAATTGCAGATTGCGCGCGGTCGCGCTTTCCGCGCTTATCAGCGGCTATCGGACCGTTGGAATTTTAGAGATACCGGCCGGCCGAGCATTATCTTTCACCCTCGGAAAGCCGGAACCCTCCTTCCTCCTCCCTCCTCTCGGGGAATCGCATTAGGCGAGCCGCGGCAGCGGAGGGACACCTGCCCGCTTCGCGTTGCGGACTGAAAAGATCGACGCGTCATCAGCGTCATCAGCGCGCGGCGGAGAGACCCGCGTTAGGCTCGCCTCGTTTTCGGAGGTCGAGGAGAACGGAGAGTGTTGAGCAGCACTAATTGACCTCGGGGGCCCGACTGACCCGGCGCGCGTCCGAGCTGACAGACCGGACCGGCCGACGATTAAACTTCCCGTTAATATTGCCCGCCCGTTCTCAATCTTACTCTCTCTCTTCGTCTCCCCCCCCCTCCCTCCCCTCCCTCCCATCCCTCTCGCTCTGTCACTCTCACGTCTAGCTCCGTTCCACCACCACCACCACCACCATCACCACCACCACTCGGCCATGGCCGTTCTCCCTCGCGTTGCTCTCCGCGTTCGTTTATCTCCCTCTCTCTCTTTCACTCGTCGCCTCCTCTCTCTCTCTCTCTCTCTCTCTCTCTCTCTCTCTCTCTCTCTCTCTCTCTCTCTCTCTCTCTCTGTCTCTCTCTTCTTCCGTTTCGGAAGAACGCTCTCGCTCCCGCCCTCCCTCTCTCCCCCCACCCACCTCTTGCTCTTGGATTCACCGTACACCTCCAACGTTGTTTGGATGTTTGACGAATATTTCGGCGGGAGGCTGGAAACGATAACCATCGAATGGTTATTATTCCTCCGATTTCCACGCCGTGCGGAAATGACGATCACGCGCCGCGACATCATACGGATAGACGATCCGTAGCTTCAGGGTAGGAGGAGGCAATGCTATCGTGCTACATCATATTTATTTCAGCGTCTTATAGTACGCGATGCAACGCGTGTCTCGGCAGGCAGGGAATTCTCACGAAAGCGGGAGCGCGTAATCGATTCGCGCGCGCGGGCCGAACGAGGATCGCGAACGCGCTCCTCCGAAAAGACAGCTCTCTTCCCTTCCGGCCCCATTTATTCTCTCTCTTTCCCCCCTCCCGCTCCTCCCGCTCCTTCCCCCTCCTTCCCCCCGCTCCTCGTCTCGCGTGGAGAACTCGCGCTGCCGTTCCGAGTCGCGACTTCACGGTTCAGTCGGCAGGGCGCAGTCTTCGGGCCGACTCTTGACCGACTCGACAGGAAGTAGTCAGTCGCTGGTCCCCCGAATGGCTGGGAGGCGTGCGAGCGTGCGTTCGGCCGTGCGCTCGCAGAGACGAGGTGATTTCGTGATGAAAAATTTTCGCCCCGCTTCCGGATCTGCTTGTCAGGCCTGGCCGAGGACGAGCAGGCGAACGGGCGCGCAAAGGGCCCTGTCATTATTTCCCACAGCCGCCGTATGTTTCTATGGTTCCGCTAGGCTAAGCCCGACGAGGAGGGGTCGACGAAGAAGAAGCAGGAAGGATTCCTCGAGGGGCACCGCGTACAACCTGTCGTCTTGTCTGTGTCTTGACAAAACAGAGAAATTATCGGCGGTAAGGATAGGTAGGGAGGGGGGGGGGGGGGGGGGGGGGGGGGGGGGGGGGGAGGGTTAAAAGCGGTTGCCGCGGTGGCGGTCGCGACCGCTGCCACGCTCGGGAGTTGCGTGCTCTGCCTTACCTTACGATGAGAAAACACGGACACGCGAGGGCACGTTTGCGAGGAGGCCCGTTCCGCGCAAAGGTTGCACCCTCGAGGAAAGAGACGTTCGCGCGGGAACGCTTCCGGCTCCTCGCTCAACCCTCTGCGAGAAGGTTCGACCGCACGACGGACGGACGCACGTGCAGGTGAGGGTAGACGGATCTAATGAAGTGACATTGGACTCGGGCTCGGGCTCTAGATCGGCACACCCTGGTCTTTGTACGAGCGCGTTCCTCTTCTTCCTCCGCCGTGCCCTTCTCCGACAGCTTCTGGCGCTGCCCCCTGCGCCACATCGCTGACGATCTCAGCGCGAGCACGTGAGCGCGATAAGCGCGCGGGTCAAATCAGAATGGCGAGCATGCGCGGGTGTTTAGCCGAGGATGAAGATACGCCTCGCGCGAATAACGGCCACGTTCGCGAGATACGACACGCCACGACAGTGTTATCGGCCCGCCTGCCTATCTTGCGCTGCTTTACTTTTTAAGGCCAGGCGGCGATCGTGGCATCAACGAAACGTTATATTTTTGATTCCCTCCCGACCACGCTCGGAGCAGATTGGCGTGCCGCAGTCGCCAAGGATCGGCACGCGGTGTCCAAGTCTATCGTGTATCGACCTAGTATGGCGCGGGTTAATAATAACAAAGAATCCGGGACCTCGTTTCGCGACCATTGCACGCCACACTGGCGCGCGAGGGTTGCAATGAAAGAAAGTTGTAATCGTCAACCGCGCGGATATCGATCCTCGTCATCGCCAGCCTCGTTGATATTCGAACCAACTTGAGGCCAACTTGACTCTGCACGCCACATACCGCGGGAAGATTCGGGACATGAGTGACTCGCAAATTGTACAAATGCAAGCGATCTTCCGACTTTTCCAATTTCCAATTTAGTCTCGCGAATCGGCAGATCCCTGGCAGATCATTGCTCCAATATTCATCGAATCATTAATCACGGTGGTTAATGGTGGTTAAAGTTCTTGTCTTTCTTCGAAAATTACGCAGCAAAAATATCCAGCCCCTCTCCGCGGATATATATATATATCGATTTGTAGAAGAGGCTCATATTTCAGATTCGCGAAGATAGCCATAGCTATGGAGGAAGCCACTGTCGCGGCTATAGCTGCTGTCGCGAAGGAAAGTTATGTCTACGAAAGCTGCATTACTCAAGATACGACACAGGAAGCACAGGTGGACAGTATAAAATTTACGTGCGCTGTGCAATATGTATTAGTGATATTTTTATCATCCCGGATACTTCATTCTGGAATAATGCGCTTCGAGCTTCGGCGTACAAGGTAAGGCAAATTGCGTCGGTCAAAGACACACGCGCTTTGCTGTCTGACGTCATTTACTACGTTGACATTACAAAGGAATGATGATGTAGGTATGAGGCGGCATTAGCAGCATTATTTCATGATCCGTGCCTTCCCCCTCGGCTCCTCTATAAAGAACCGTAAATCGCTGTAAATAATCACATTCATCGCCGCTACGTACGAGCGCATGAATTCTGCGCTGCAACTATTTGCGCGCGTTGTGCCGCCGTTATTTCCACCGCATCTTCTTTTTGCCGATAATCGGATGAAAGCGCGACAAGAAAGGCAAGATGATGGACCACCCATCGGGAAGTTATACGTCGCCGATATCCTTCGCTCGCCCGTCCAATGTCCCGCGAAAGCGCCCGCTGCATTATGCTAAATTAAATGTTCTCGATGAGATGTTTTTGCGCGCAAGCAGTTACCAGTGCCGTGTCGTAACGGCGATATTAACGATCCGTGAAACCGACATCATTTTCATCGAACTCGATACGCGAATTTTTCTTATTTTCCTTTTTCTACGCTACGCCAGAAAATTGCCGTTCGTAACACTTTGCAGTGGTCGTTGCCGGGTCGCGCTAAAAATTACCACAAGAATGCCAAATAAATGTATACCGTGAAAATATCGGGGGAAAAGGGGCAGAGGGAAAAAGAGACAGAGAAAAAGAGAGGAGTGTGCGAGACGATTCAATTATTCGGATTTGCACCGAGCAATCGCCAACGTAACATCGGTCGTTAATATCTTTGCAGATCACTTTGCAGATTCTGAGCTTTATCGTAGGCAAATCAAATCCTTTCAAATCCTTCTTCCCATGTTTCAAGGTCACCGATGTATCGCTGAAAATCCATCTTATCGCGATTCCTCGCCAGTTCGTAATATTTGGACTAGCGCGTGTCCGCGGCACAAATTAGGGCTACGTGCACCGCCGTCATCGTGCGTTAGCTCCCCGAGTGGTAACACGATAGTACCTAGTACCGGCCGCGGGCTGATCCGCAAAGAGGATCGATCGACAAAGGGCATCTGATAGGCCCTTGCCACGGGATCTCGCGCTCAATGGAGATCGCGGTCGGTTTACGCGGTGCTCCCAAACGCGAGTAGTATGATATCGAGGTGTAAAGGCTGTAGACCTTTAAGCCTTGCCCACAGTGCCGCTCCTCGCGCTGCTCTAACGATAGAGGAACGCGATAATCGCGATAAACGCGACTCAAACCTGGCCGTCCGGGGAATTGTCATTAACGCGGCGCACTTGCTGGCGTCGGTTTCGCCAGCATTCACGCGAAGCGTCACGTGCGATCCGTCTCGTTTTTTAATTGCAGGACGCTTCCGGTCATCTTGGAAGAATCTGGCGAGAATAATTTCAGAGAGGCGGATTACGCGACGAGGAATGTTAAATTATTTTAAATAGGCAAGACCTTGGCGGCTCCATTTGCGCTCTTGCACGATTGATTCTCGCGATTAAGCTTCGCCGAGAGAGACGGAGAGAGCTTTTCTCCGTGTTTCCATCAGTCGCAGTCCAGCCCATGTTGCGAGTCGATGGTGAGTCTGTACAAACTCGCGAACGAAAAGGAAGGAAAACCGATATGCGGATACCTCTTGATAACGATTGTATCCTGTTAAATCGAATCTCGAGAATAAATAATCACATTCGAAATCGCGGCGCCCTTTGAATCGAATTCCCTTCTCCTTCCACGAGTAAAATCCCTGCACGACGAGGGAAACATTTGAGACGACGCAGCGTTGTCTCTCTCTCTCTCTCTCTCTCTCTCTCTCTCTCTCTCTCTCTCTCTCTCTCTCTCTCGCATAAATAAACGGAATGCAATGGCAACCTGCCGCTCGTCAGTTCCGATGAGTAATCCTTCAATCGTAATCAGCGCAGAGCTCCGGATGCGCACGTGACGTGTTCGAGGACACTCCTTCCCTTCAAGGCAGAATTTAATCACGAGTTAATCCGGCTATCGCTTAACGCTGTACGACGATCCACGGGCATTTCGGGTACGTGTAAGGCCGGCTTAACGTGGGGCCTCGATCCTACGGTTTTGGAAGAGGAAGAGTACAAAACGCAAGGGCTCCGAGCAAAGACGAGACGGTGGGCGGGGCGCCTCTCGGGCTCCAAGGCGATCCACTCCGACCTCCACCGTCCGTTCTTACTTAGAGATATAGTAGGCGCGCGCGCGCGCGCGCATCAACGTGTTACGTCTTTCATGAAACAGCAAATGAGAGTTAGAGATTACATAAATAAAAGAAAGAAAGCCAGCGGTGTATGCGTGTATGCGCGCGCGCGCGCGCGCCTCGAGAACCTCCGTGCGTGCTTGGTGGGCACACACTTAACTCGCGGCAGCTGGCTGATAGCATCGGCAAACTGTGAGCGTGGCTGATTTTGACGTGGCATTAAAATCCTCTCCCTCAGAACCGCGCTCCTTCTGAGCTTATAATCATGGCGCAGCTATCATGGCCCGACGAGGTGACACGCCGGCGCCCCCCGCCCCTCCGCGCGATTCTAAACGGGACGAGGTCGCGATATCGGTCGCCGCGGGATGATGATCGCCCGGGTGATCGGCGGTTGTCCAAGGTTGTCGTGGATGGGTAATCCCGAGACGTCACGCTGCACTTAGGTGAGGGGGGGGGGGGAGAATCTCCCGCGGTGCAAAATTCGGCCTGACGCCTGAGACACGCGGAGACACACATGTCAAGTTGCTCGGTCGAATTCGATTGTCAGTCCGAATATGAGCAAACTATGGACGAAAGGCAGTATTTCCACGCTTTTCGTTCTGGACATTCCCTCCTCCCGGCAACTCTATCCTAGTGACGATCGGTCAACGTCGACGCGGGCCCGTTTAAGATGGCCACGCGAGGCTGGCTGGGAACGCGCAACAAATGTGAGCAATAACAAATGGCTTGCGTAAGCGTGCGAAGCGATGAATTCCGTCCAAGAGAGAGCTCTTTGAGGGCAGCCGGCCGCGCGGATCTGGAAGGCAATAGGTAGAAGAAAACGTCCCGCCGATCGATCAGCAATGCCGATTGAGACGTAGCCGCGGCACCCCCTTCTTTTTATTCTTCCGCAGCTTTGTGTGCAGAAACGGATTGACGTACGACGTGTCAGCGGTGACAACTGGCACATGCGCAGCCCGAATACGAAATGAACCCTCGGCCCCTACCAGTCGGCTCCTTTATCCAGCGGAGTAACCCCGGCTTCAACTGCTTGGTCCCCGGCTGACCCGCGATCTCGCCGAAGGCGATGAAATCCTCGGGACTTGCACGAAAGAAGGATCGAGCGCCGCAGCGCGCGACTCAACAACTTGTCTCGCGGGGTTGAAGAATAGTCTTATCATCGCGCCGGATACTCGGCGCAGTGACAGGCAATTTACCGATGCATCCAAGCAAACCACGACGAAACGCTCCGTTTCGGGCCGTCCCCGACGAGAGGCGTAATAGATTGATCAAAATGTAATGCGATCCCTTCCCGTTGTTATTCAAGCGTCGTTACTTTTACTTTACGCGTACGCGTCTCGTCACCGTTGACGCAGGGTCAATGAGTTGTCTCGCCCCGGAGTGCCGACGTGGGCACGTTGTTCAACGTCACGTCGAGAACCTTGCACTTGCCGGCGATTACGAAGGAGAAAGTGCACTAATTATATTGTCTTCGGATCTACTGCTGAAACTGGGAACCGGCTCTTTGCGCCGTTATCTCATTCCAGCGTGCTGGAAATGGTCCAAACGACTGGAATAGAAATTGATTTCATGTGTCGACGAGCATTCCCTTGCATCCTGTTGATCGAGCGAAACTTGCGCGAGTCGATCCACGCCATTCCCATCGGCATCTTTTCTTCTGCAGGGAATGCGAGAGATGTCGGAAGGCAGGAGAGAAAGAGAGACAGAGAGAGGACATATATATATATCGATGAGCATAACTCTCACAATTTTCACAATTGAAGCGCGTCGGTTATTCGGGGCGTCCTACCGCGCATGCCCGCAAATTCTTTGGATTTCTTTTCTCTTACGTGACTCTCGTCGTTTCGCGCCAAACGGCTTCTCTCGCTTTTCTCTTGCCGCCGCTGTACCTTCCGGGAGGTCGAGGTCGGTGAGACTGACACCGCATAAGTTCAAAGCGTTTCAGAGCCGCGTGATTCCCATTTACTCGGATTGTTTCGCGTGATAAAAGCGAACAGTGCGGATGGTGATGCGGGTGATCGATCAAGGCCGCGCCTCGCCTCGCCTCGCGGAAATTCTCATGGTTAAATTCACGCGGAAAAATTGCGCAACGCATCCTCTGTCATTGGGGATCGCTACACCGCATAGCGGTGGCCGCTGTTGGCCGTTACCGTTGAACGGACTGACGCGTTTTCTGCACGCTTCGTCTTTGGGGATTCGAGCTGCTTCGTTCTCGAAGCAGCTCGAAAATTCGATTTGCAGACCTGACGAGAGTGCGCGGCAGCACTCTTTGATTTTCGAGGTATCCAAGGCTGGATGAGAGAAGGCCAGGCCAACATCTCGCGAGATCTGTACGACCTCCCGACCGAGTCTGGACGAGGTTATAAAACGATACCCAGGCCCGAAGCAATGCCGCAACTATGCCGTACGTAAAGCGCGGCGATAGAAGGAAGGAGGAGAGCGCAAGGTGGGTGAAGACCAGGAAGGTGAAGGGAGATTGCTGCGCTTCGCGAGAGAAAGAGCGAGAGAAAAAGAAGAACAGAGAGAGAGAAAGAGAGGGATCGTCAACGGGCATGAGGAGAGCCGCGCCATGAAACAAACGAATACCGAAAGGGCCGACCGTGGCTGTCGCAGTGCGCGAGCTAGAACGGAGGGAAGAAGGTAGACGACGGCGAAAGAAACCCGAGAGAGCAAAAGCGCAGGGACGCCGCCACTTCAAACGACCCGCGCATGCGTCCTCCCCCGTCCCGTCCTCAGCCCCGCGTGGTTGACCGCTGCCGGCGAGGTAGACCGGGGAGAGCCGAGAGCACGTTGCGAGGAGGGAGCGGGGGACGCGAGACGAAGGGTGAACACCCAGCGGGACGCGACTACTCTGGATTCCTATAATTGTTCATTTTTGCAAATTCCTCAGTTTTTGCGCGCCACCGCCAAGTTCGGTAACCTCGGGCGCGGGACCCTTAATGTCCCTCAGGGTGCTCCGGATGTGTAGTCCGCAGCTAGCCTGCGGATAGCTACGTAGCTACTGAGGAGGATGATGGTTGGTTCAGCGAACGCGACTTTCCGCGCAAGGCGCAGCTTCACGCTGCGACAGTCTTCCTCGCATTACGCGATAACTGTACGAAGAGTGCAGCCCGATAAATCGAGTATGATCAGAGTAAATGGCGCGTACGATGAGTCGCACGATGAGAGGGACAACTGTACGCGATGTCGGCTCGTTCTCCGAAGCGCGCGCTTCGACAATCGTAATTTCCGTCCCTGCTGATTTTATATAGAAATTTGACGAGCGAAGCCGAGGAGCGTAGTCGGAGCGAAGATCCGTTCCGCGGAATAAAGGTCCCTCTTTAAAGGAAGAGAGTGCGCGCGCTGTTCCCATGTGCCGCGGATCGCGGCACGGGGCGGTTTCTCGGAGTGTTTCGTGCGAAACGCATAATTCGATCGTTACGCCGCCGCCGTTAGGGCTCGTCCGCGGTATTCCCACCGATCCCGGCACGAAGCTCCTTCTTTACGCCCCTTCCTTTGCGTCCTTATCCAACGATACTTCCTCGTGTAGCTCATCGTGTTTCCACGAACTCGTAGAAGCGAGTGCCGAGGTGATACTCTCGGGGCCGGACGCTCGCGTGCGAGGCGCGAGAGTTTCAAACTGGGACGCCTCGTTATCCGCTCGCGGGATCGACTAGTCCTCGCGAGAGTCCCTCCATCCGTAAGCGGTTACGCGGAATCCGCACCGCCGGCATAAAGTGGCCCGAACGTCACGGGACCTCGTGACACGTAGATGCTGGCTCGCTGGCTCTCCTCGGAGAGGTGGCGGGCGGAAGGGAAGGAGAGAGAAATCCCGGTAAATTATAGTTTTCGTATCACGAGAGCGGACGACTCTTTCCTTGCCGAGTCTCCTCTGCACGCCGAAGCGAGCGGTCGCGGTGTCGTCCTGGTGGGTCCGAACGGGCGCGCTTGTCGCAGTATTTAAGCAAACGGAAAGCTGTAGGACATTGTTGCGTCCGAAAGGTTGTAATTATTGCAAAGTCAATTTATTGCATCGCGATGGTAACCGCGCGCGGTCCCCCCCCCCTCTCTCTCTCTCTTGCCCTTCGCTCTTAACGGCGCGCGACCAGGCTACCATAAAGACAGAGAGAGGGAAGGAGTGTGGGATAATAAACTAGTCACCGGGCCGTACGGAGAGTTCAAAGTGGAGTGTAATTATCATAGCTGTTTACTCATCGGGAAGTTCGACTGCGCAGGCGAACGTCTCGCTGAAAGCGCGCGCGGAAGAGCCGTTCCGCGAGCTTTCGCGGGGAAGGGGCGATGAAAGGGCCGCGCATTACTTATTAACGCAGGCAGTGCATGTATGCATGTATGCAGGACGTCGGAATAGAGTCCTAATGGGACTCTACGTAATGTTGGTCGCGACGCGCGCTCGCAGATGAAACCTCCCCGTGGCAAAAATTAAAGATCGCCGGCGAGGCGGCCGCGCGTCCTCTCTCCCGTCTTTGCCCACCTCTCCTGCTCACCCCGTGCCTCCCCGCGCCTCCCCCGACACCCCGTCGTCCCCAGCCCGTGCACGACCGGCACGAGAGGGTTCGGATTTACCGGCGAAATGTTGGATTTATTAGATCGAGATACGCGTGGGCGTGCCTCGTCGCTCTGCCTTCCCCTCCCGTTCTCCTGCTCTCCTCTCTCTCTCTCTCTCTCTCTCCCTCTCCCTCTCCCTCTCCCACGCCTCCTCCGCTCGGCCGACATCGACCTTACCGTTAGGTTCCTACGTACGCGTCTACGAGCCACCTGAACCCGAACCTAAACCTAAACCTAAACCTAGGAACGCGAGAGGAACCGCGCGCGCGCGCGCGCGCGCGCACGTCCTGATGCGCGGAGCTGAGCTGATGCTGGAGCCCCCGCCTGTCCCTCCTCCCCTCCTCCCCTGCCCGCCCCTCCCCCCGCCGCGCACCACCTTTCTCGTCGTTCTAGGAATCGAGGGATACGCGGGTATCGTGAATTCGATCGTCGGCGCCGAAGGATGATTTACGGGCGAAAGGGAAGGAAAGAGCTGGAGGAAAAGGAAGAAAAGACTGGGAAGAGGGAAACCGAAACGCCGCCGCGCTCTTCGATCGCTCTTCGTTCGCCAGCGCGAAGGTTCGCGTGGGAATCGTTATTGCGCGTCGCCACTGCGCACGCGCGGAACCGTCCGCGGGGACGATCGCGAGCAAGTACCGATAGATCGCGTGACGCTTCGCGGAAGACAGGACGCGCGGGGCGAGGTGCAGTTCCGGTGTAGAACCGTTCGGTCCCTCTCGGTGGGAACTCGGTCGGGGTGGTTTCTACGGTCGATCCGTGATTTACAGTTGCGAAATGCAGGAAGCGGAAGGAGAAGGAGAGTCGGAGGAGAGACTCCAGCGAGACAAGCTCGCGTTGGGGATGACCTCTCATCAGCGTGTTTCCGAGCGGAAGCTGCGGTCGCTTCCGCTGCAAGGTTCCACGGACGCGCGTTCGCTCGCCAATGGAAAAGCATGCCGTTGCCGACGACGAATCGACTCGTCGAAATGCGAAACGGTCCTCGCCGGGTGCGAACGTCAGCGCGACTCGCGCGGGTTATTTACAGCTTCTTGGCATGGAGAGGCGCGAGCGCGCGGAGCGCCGCGGCGAAGCCCGGGCGCTGCCAGCCAGAAGAGGAAGTAACGATGATTTATATCCGCTGCTACCAGTCCTGCTCCCAACCCGCGATAATACCAATCATTATCATCGCTTAATAACAGGCATTACTGCCAACATTGAAATAATGCGTGTGTATGCGTGTACGCGCGCGCACTAGCGAGCGTCACGAGGGTACACGTGTGCGCGCGCGCGCGTACTTTGCGAAGAGCTCGCTCGCTCGCTCTCTCGGCGCGGCTGACCCATTCCTGCCGCCCCGCGGAGGATACCGCCCCCTCCCTTATTTCTTCTTCACCACCCACTCTCTCTCCTGTTCTGTCTCTGTCTCTCTTGTTCCATCCCGCCCGGCACGGTATTCAACGACGTTGCCGGCATCATCTCCGCGATACGGGCCGCGGCGTCAGCGTTGGCCAAGTCAGGTGCGAGCCAGCGCCGGACGAAGCGCGCAGCGCGAAGCCGCCGGTGATCTTCCTGAAAGATCTCTCCGAGGGGGAAGCGCGCGGCGAAGGGGGAGCGGGGGCGGAGTACGGCGGGGCAGAGGGTTCCCTGCGCCGCGAAGGGATTCCTTGCACGAGGGAGGCAGGAAGGCCGCGCGCTGCCGCCGCTCGAAACCCCTCGAGCCTGTTTTGCGCGAATTCTTCTACGTTGGACCGTGGTTCTCCTCTCGAAGAAGAACTCGCCGACCCGCGCGATTCTCCTCAAGGACGATTCTCCCTCTTCGCTTCGGCTGTTTCGCCAACATTTCAGATACCCCGCGGTTATTAGGAATAAATCGCGCCAAAGCATCCTCCTCGCTCGCATCCCCGACGCGCATTTCATTTGAAGATCGCCGAGATGCTGAACGTTTTCGTATTCTTCCTTCCCTCCCCTCCTCCCCCCCTCTCTCCCTCCCTCTCTCTCTCTCTCTGACTTTCCTCGTGGATGTGACCTTTTCCTCGAGCACATTTATTTATTCGATCTCGCGCGTGCTGAGCGTGTGCTGAGCGTAGCGCTGTCAAACTTGTCGAGCTTCTCCCCTCGTCTTTCTTCAAGACCTGCCGCCTCCCCACTCCGCGGGCGCGTTTCACGCGTAACTATCGCGACTATCGGGCTTAAATGCGCGTGCGACGTTACGTGCCATAATTTGAACGGAACACGTGTCATTAAGAGGCATAACGATCCGTTACGTGTGCATCCCTGTGCATCGCAGCTTCGCGGAAGAACGCGGCCAACGCGGTCGGGCGTTGGTAGCAAGAGAGACAGAGAGAGAGAGAGAGAGAGAGAGAGAGAGAGAGAGAGAGAGAGAAGCGGTGAATCGCATCGCACAGAAATCACCATCTCTGTGAGAAACCCTTTGACTCTGTCCTCTTCTTCTTTTCTCTTCTTTCCACGGCGGTCGTTTCGCGAGTCTATGTGTGTAACGGAATCGCGAGTCGCTGAATCGTTGTTTCAGCAAAGACTGTAGAACTGTGTAATTATTGGCATTCGAAGCGCCGTGGGAGGTATCGCGATGCACGCCATCGTCCCACGAACGTGGATGCATACACGAGCCAGTGCGTGAAAATAATTATTGGCCTCCGTTTGCACGGCAGAGAAACGTCACGAGGAGGCAGTGCCGGGATGAGACGCCGCTGTACGCCGCGGACGAAGAAAAAGGGACGAGTTTCCGGTACCCCGGTCGGTTTCTTTTCCTCTCTCCGCGGCGGGGAATACCCGCGCGACAGCGCGTTTCTGGATTTCTATCAGCCGCCACGAAAATTCGCCACGCGGGCTTCAAGCGCGCCGATCATGCTTGATCGCCGGGAACATTCCTCTTAGTTTTTCCTAGTAATTTCCCTACGACTTAAATATCAATCTCGCCGTGCAGGCATCCCTCGCGCCAGCAACAAGTTGAAGCGCGCGGGCAGAAGAAGCTCGAGCGCGACGAGTGTGCGAGTGTTGATTGATTGACGCGGGTGCTTCCGTTGGATGCATCCGAGTCGTGACTCGCTCTTCTATTGTCTCCGTTTAGATTTAGATGGATATTCAATTCAAGCCCCGTCGCTCCATTCACCTCCGGAATGACGGAAAACGATAAAAGTGACAAAAACTTGCCGCCAGCCAGGCGGCCAGTAAGGCGCGTCTGCGAGTCTCTCTCTCTCTTTCGTTCTCGCTTGGTGGAAATTGCTGGAACATAATCCAGGGATAATTTCCTCGCGACGCACGTGTTGTCGTCTATGCGATGGCGATTCGATACGGCTTTGGCGGATTCCTGCCTGTTCATGCCGCGTTTGACGCTATTAATTATTATCGCGCAAGAAATCAGCTTGATGTCGCTGCGCTTGCGTCAGACGCGAACGCGCGATACGCGCGAAACGTCGGCGGATTTCGTGCAAAATTAGAAAAACTGGCGGTACCGGATTCTGATATCGATCTCAGGAATGACCGGAGATACGTTTTTCCTATGCTCCACGTGCGCGCGGGCGATCGGCGAAAAAAATCGCCGCATAGTAGTCGGGGAGTAGATACGAGTCGTTGTCCTGGGGCAAAGCGCTGCTTTGAAAGGGCGGTTTCCCGGTACTCGAGCGCGGGAAATTAATGCAGGCGATTCTGAGAAATCTGATCAATCCGAGTGTTCGCTGACACAGTTTCTTCTAGACGGTAGAACAAAGTTCCACGTTTTCCCCTGTGAACGTGGAAACGGTCAACCGACTCTGCTCTGCCGGCAGGGTTGAAAATGTGTTACGCGAGCGGACATTTTCGTTGAAAGAATTAAATCGATAGAACGCACTTCTGTCACCTGCCACCTGTCACCAGGAATTTCCCATCAGGGAACTCTCTCTCTCGAGACGACACTGGTCGTCTCGTCGCGTCGCGCGTTGTTTGTTTTTTTCATACGGACCTGACGATTCGCGAGATATAGAAGTTATGCCGACAACGTGAATTAGAGAACCCAAGAGAACCCGAACGAACCCGAAGCGCGAAGAAACGCGAGGGGATGCGTTGAAATTACGACACACGCGTTGCAAAACTTGGCCATTTGTAGCCGATGGAACGGCTACGATCGACAGATACAAGCCGATAGCGACGTGTCAGTCCAACATCTATTAGTTTTATTGCATACACCGATAATGGCGAGGGTGGGCCGCCACGGGCCCGCGTGCGCGACGCACGAAGCTGATCGCGCGCGATGGACACATCCCTATCTTGACACGCACGAGCCGCCGATCAGATAATATCGCGATAAGCAGGATCAATGCCGGTCGACCAAAGTACGAGGAGATGGGGAGGATAAGAGACAGCAGAATGGAAAGAGAAAGGGATGAATTTATGATTTTCAGGTAAATAGTCTGCTCCGGGCACGAAAATGCACGCACGTTGAAAAGAGCTACTCGCGCGTGCGGTTTCTTGTCATTTATCATGTCGCAGACGCAGATGGCAAGCCTGGAAGAAGGAAGATCGATCTGGTCTTAGATCTAGCATGCTATCGTTAATTTCGAAAACGTCTGTCCCCTTCTCAACGCGCTTCTCCCTCTCCCTCTCTCTCTCTCTCTCTCTCTCTCGCCTCCTATTTTTCTTATCGTACTTTTGCTCCGAGCGAATGCTCGGAGAATAAATAAATTCGGAACAAGTGACGTGATTCCTCGCGAGAAATATATATCGACTCTGCTCGATGCCACGGCATCGATGCATCAAAGAGAGCGCATTTCGATCATGCTTCGCTATTTAATTAGCGCAACGCAACTTTGCGAGACGCGGAAGCGGGAAAGCCCCTTTTTAATTAACTAACCACGAAAGCGGCGGATTTCCACTTCTGAAAATGGACCTGAAGTCGCGGGTCGAACCGCACGCGAGTGACGATCCTTCGGCAAACTCGGTGAATCTCGATTAAAAAGTTTTCATCGGTGACGCGGACTGCTCAGTGTTTCGCCGCCGCCGTTTTTTCCAACTCTCCAAAAGCCATTAAATAACCAAGTTGCCGCTCGCTCTTATCGATTCTCCCTGCCGCGCCGGAATCCCCACGCGGCTTCAATGATTTCGCACTTATTTCGCGAGCTGTCGGCACTTAATTTATTAATTAATTAGGGAGGCAATTAACTTATGGTCGCACGCGTGTCGCTGGCCCCTGCGGTCTCTGTCGTCTATACATGCCAAAGACTCGTCCGAACTTTGCTCATGGCCTCGTCGCCAAGTATTTCGGCGTCGAAAACAGCTTTTCGCTCGACCACGTGCGATGTATGGTCGAACGGACGATCATCAATTATATCATCGTTCATTGTTCGCCGACCAGAAATTAATTCCACTATCTGTCGCATCTGATCTAATAATGGAACGGAAACGAGCTACTATTGCTGATTATTGATAATGCCTATAAATCCTCATTGCGAGGATTTATCTGTACATCACGCCTTGCTTTGCCTCGGCTTGCGCCGCTCGCCGGGATTTGCATACTTTACGCATCCTTCTTACGCGCTATTTACTCGAAAATCATTTGTCATTACATGAGCTCACAGCTCATCAGTCTCCGCGTTCTTTCTTCATAATTGGAAAGACAGAGAGATATACATCGACTTTAACTTCAAGAATACAAAACGACGCATTGGGAGCAAAGTTGAAGAACGAGAACAGAGTAAACATAGCGAATGCGTATGCATCTTGTACGCGGCATATTTATTCAATAACGCTTTCATAGACTCAACGATTTATCGCAGGGCCGGCGGGTGACCCCTGTCATCCGATACGCTATCCATGATTAATTATCCGATTCATTGTTCCCGCTCGAGAAACTATGTCCGCTATCTTACACATCTGGTCTGATAACGGAACGAAAGGCTTACAGGCTGTCGGCGCGAATGTATGCCGTGTGTACACACACACACGCACACACATTATATATATATATATATATATATATATATAGCGCAGTGATAGGCAGATAAATGGACGCTGATAAATGCGCGGGAAAGCTGGACGAGGGAAAGGTGGAGAGATACAAATATGCATACGTGGAAATGCTATCTCGACTATCAGCGAATCAATGTCCACGAAGATGAGAAGGACGGAACGTTTCGATGGCAAAAGCAAGAAAATCGCGTAACGATATAGCCCTGCCAGCAAGGAAGAGACTACGTCTCCACTTGTCTCTCTCTCTCTCTCTTTCTCGGGATACGACGTAAAGCACGCTTCTTCGAGTTTGCAGCTTACGTTGCGCGCGCTATTGCACGACACATTTAACGACACACGCAATGTGATATTTTTCGGGGGGAGGGAATCGATCTTGCAGTGAAGCGACAGCAGTTTGATCTTGGACCTCGCGATTACGATTATGCAGAGATCGTTTACATCTCGTCAAAGATAAACATTCTTCAAGTCTGCGATTGCCCGAGCATTATGCCTTTCGGAGGGCGCGATTGGGGAATGTGCTCCAGAGATATAGACAGGCAGAATTGATCGCGATATGGATATCGATACCTGTTGCCAGATGAGAATGTGCTCTCGCAAGCTGGCTGAAAATTAGAAACGAGAGACAAATGTCCGCTCGGATACGGACTCTTCGAGATCGCGGATCGCGACGCTGCCTTGACCGCCCTCTTTTACCGATTATTTCCCTCTCTCTCTCTCTCTCTCTCTCCCTCCCTCTGTCCCTCTTCTTGCGCGGATATCTCAGCATCGAAAGGACGATGGACAGTGCTGCTCGCATTCGCGACTGATGCGCGAAGAATAGTTATCCGAGCAGCGTTTTCGGCATTGCGCCGCTATCGCGAAGCTATCCGCTCACGTGACCGCTAGTTGGATACGCGGGAACCTTGAAAGCGATTCGCGCCGGCTTTGCGTAACTGTTCGTTCGGAAATTCCGCAAAGGGAGGGAGACAGTCGTCACGAATTGGCCCGCGTCGCGTCTGTTCCGTCTATTTGAGCGAGTAAGCGAACGAGTGGCATCCAATGGGAGCGTGTATCCACGGATGAGCGTGAACGCGCGTTTAATTGCTCTCGCACGGATCACGAATCAGATTTGCCATCAGATTTGGAAACGTGAGGGAGAGGCGAATGCGTTTGTCTGTCTCTCATGAGCTTCCCGGATTGTCGCCGGGCTGCGGTGCGGATGCTGAGAGCCCTGCGCACCCCGTGCACGGACGGTGGACCGGGTGCGCGAGCGGATTTCGAATTCACGTCGTGTACGTCGCGCTTCCCTCCCGCGACTTTCGAATCTTGCTTCGACGTGTTCGCATTCCCGGGGCCAATGAGGAGAGATCGGGCACGTTAGCCGCGGCGTGGAGGAAGAAAAAGGAAGCACCACGCCCAAGGTACGTGGCAGGAACGCAGGAACGGGCGTGTTGGTGCCCACGTCCCCTACATGTATATACAACATCCGCGCGAGCGAGCGAGCGAGCGAGCGAGCGAGCGCGTATGCTTTGCGTGTGCAAGTACTCTCCCTCTTCTCTCCCTCTCTCTCCCCTCCCCCCTCCCTCCCTCCCTCCCTCCCTCCTACCTCTCTTCCGTTGCGCAGGTTCCCCTCTGACTCCCTCGTAGCCCCTTCGTACCTTGTGTACACCGGCGGCACGAACGCTACCACGTCCTCAAATTGAAGCCCCGGAGAAAAAGAGATGCGTGGCCTCACCTCGATCCTCGCCGCTCCTCCCCCTTTCTTGTCGGTGCCGGTGCTTCTCTGTCATTCCTTCTCTCTCTCTCTCTCTCTCTCTCTCTCTCTCTCTCTCTCTCTCTCTCTCTCTCTCTCTCTCTCTCTCTCGCTTATCTCAGGCAAGCAAGGGGAGAACGAGGAGGAGGAGGAGGAAATGCGAGGGGAGATTGCCGGGGAGACGATGTGGCTGTGTCGCGGCACGGGGCAAGGGAGGGGACGAGGAAAGAGAGGAGAAGATGGAAGAGCCTGAAGGCGCCATGTTGGTGGCGATGACAAGAAAGCCAGCGCGCGACGGTAGCAGGGCCAAGAGTGCAGAGGCGCTTGGTCGAACGCCTTGATTGGGCGATTACGGATTATGCACGGTGCCTGCTGAAGAGCTGCACCGATCGTTCGTGCGGCGTGCATTCTTCGTTACGTGGCCGCGGCGGGGCCGCGGCGGGCGTCCGCCGGGGATAACACAAGTCATCCTCCCCTTTCCGAGAAGAAACGTGAGGGAGGAAGCGGGGGCCCGAATATCAAAATAAAATTTGATTGCGTGACGCTGACGCGAGCCTCTTGGTCAAGAAGAGAGCGCAAATCTGGAGCGAGTCTCGAGCTCTCTTGAGGGAGGCTGGAAATCACGTTAATCTCGACTTATCTCGACGCTCGGGAGACTTCTCGACAGCCCACGACAGCCCACTAAAGCCCACTAAGAGACAAGTTACAAACTTCCGATGAAGGATGTTAACCTCCCGCTAGCGATCGGCCGGCCACCGAATGACGGTGTTTAGTAAACAAGCTGACTGCTCATCAGGCCGCATCGCGCTCGATTCACTCGCTCGCATGGGGAGGGAGGGAGGGAGGGAGGGGAACTCCCGCGGTGCTCCGACTAATGAAATTATCCGCTCCGGGACCCCCTGCAATGACATCGAGCAGCAACACGGCGGCCGGTTATCCCGTGATTACGCGATACGCAGTTACGCGCTGCGCCGTGCGCGCCGGCGACGACGATCGCGCACGCTCCTCGGAGGGGGTGAGAAACGTACAAAGAGCAACCGCTCTTGGAGGAAATTGGCCGCCGTCTCGCTCCCCCTCCCGGTCCGCGAGGCGCGTAATTCTCCGCGAGGGAATTGCTCGCGGAGTAATTTCAGCGGACCGCCGAATAGAATTAGAACAAGAAGAATGCCCGCGATGTTGTTGATCGAGCGATCGAGCGATCAGGTCGACGCGGAAGCCGCGCGAAATCCGGACGGCGGACAGGAAGGTCAGGCCCAATTAGCTCCTCTCCTCCAGCGTGTAGCCGGATCTCGCTAATAAATCGTTAATTGGAAACCGTGTCGGCGGATAATTGGCGAAAAGCCTGTCGCCGCGCGCGCGGAGCCTCGCGCGGAAAGCTCGCGCGAGACTCGCACCGATCGCCGGAAGAAAATTTATGGCCAGCTCGTTAGTCCGCAAACTTGTCTCTTTCGCTCCTTGTCCCTCCCTTGGTACACTGGACACTGGCGGCAACCCTATCCCGGTGTCCAGGGCGTGGCGAATCGGTGATTTAGTAAAGTCATTTGTGCCGATAATGCTGACAGATGCCCGTTTATCGGGGCTCCTGTTACCCTGGACCGTGCAACTGGAGCCATCCATCGCGCCGATCGCGAACGGCAGCACATCCCGATGCGGTTCCGATAATAGCCAGAATCCCCCGATCGCGGCGCGAGATCGCACCGTTATTGGCCGACGAGCGCGGCCTTGGCGCGATCCGCTTTCGTTCGCCGACTGAATTGTCTCACGATTTCGAAAGGCCTTTCCGACGTTATTCCCCTGATAAGGCCTATCAGGGAAAAACCTGTTTTGCCTGCAGAAAATATACGCGCTCCGTGTATTTTATCATTTGGTCGAAACGCACTGCGCGTCGAAAGCTACCGCTAAAATGCGAGAAAATGGCAAAGGAGAAGCGCGACGAATTATAAAGGGACGCGCGTTAAATCACTCTCTCTCTCTCTCTTGATTTTTCAGGCTCGACGTAAAACTACTAACAGGGAGCTACCAGTCGATCCGAGCGTTTCTCTCGGAGAAATATTCGCCAAAGGCGAATAACAAGTTTGGCTCGGTGACTCTTGATAATCGCGCGCAGCGTGGCTATGCCACGATCGATATTTATCGATCTTTTCGCTTCTTACGCGAGCGCTAGCGCAAATACGAGTAAACGAGACAAGTGCACGTACACGTACGCGTGTGCGAAAGAGATTTCTCCCATTACGATCTTACAATTTTAGAGACGAGTCTCCATTGTAGAGTCTCCATTCTTTCCGTTCGTTCGTTGCAACATTTCTACATTTCTAGAATCCTTTTTTCTAGAATCATTATTATCGTCCCCCGTTTCGCGAGATGACGACGTCATGGGGGATGCTCGGAAGGGAACCGAGCTTTGCATATCCGCCTTTATCGCGGATCTGTTCGCGCCACGCGAGAGGAGCTACTTATCGTTCCAGCGATTATGCCGTGGGAAGCTTACGTTCTAGTCTGACGGTCTTAATGTCGATAGGACTGACCTGTGTTTGCGTGAGTCCGAGGCTGGCCGCGAGCTCCGCTCTTTCCGGTAGCGCGAGGTACTGCGTTCTCTGGAACCGCCTATTGAGCTGCTGCAATTGCAGGCTGCTGTAAATCGTCCTCGGTTTCCTCATCTTCTTGCCCTTACCGTTCCTGAGGGAACCGCCGCCGCCGCCGCCGAGCTCGTCGACGAGGCTTCCGCCTTTATCACCCAATGGCGAGAGGTCTGCGAACATGCACCACCCTAACATCAACTTTCAGAATCCTCGTCACTGCTCGCGTACGAACTAAAAATAAAACTCAACTGAAACCTAGCAACGACCGCGCCGAGAGAAAGCCGGAAGAAGGGCCGAGCGGCTAAGGGACGATACGAAAAGAGTAATAAAGGGACTCGAATTGACTCGAATCGACGAACCAGCGAGCTGGTCGAGGATTCGCTCCTTACCCGTTACGTGAATCGTTACGACGGCTCTTGCTCCAAAGTGGTTCCTGCGCCGGTAAGGGAACGGCAAGAGGGAACACGCTGACCGGAGACCGGAATTAACGGAAATGACGCGTTGCTTTTCGGGAATCGAAGAAACGGAAACAATAGCGCAAACACGCCGGCGCGTATTAGCCCGGCGAGCTGCGCGCAATTATCAGATGAATGCATTATTCAATTCGCATATAAAGTATTTTAAGCGATAATTAGCAGGGAGCGCAGAGAAGGCGAATCCTCGTTACGGCGAGAGACAGAGAGAGAGAGAGAGAGAGAGAGAGAGAGAGAGAGAGAGAGAGAGAGAGAGAGAGAGAGAGAGGGGGGGGGAGAAAGCCCTACGGTGCGTTAACGGCGCGGTAATTAATTACGTAGCCATATATCAATCCTAAAGCGATGCAATGAAGTAGCGTAGAGCTCGATAGAGGTGTGCATCGCGCGAGCGCCCGCGCGCGTCGCGTATCTCGCGCGGAATCTGTTTCATTATTTTTATATCGCGATCGCGATGCGCGCTGCCTTGCGTGCTTCTCATCGGAGAGACGGACGGACGGACGGGGGCGCGCGCGCGCGCGCGGAGAGGAGAGACGCGTGACACGTGGACGACGACGATACGTCGTCGGGGAGAGCTTTGTGCCGATTTTCGAGCGATCGACGCGATGGCGAGCGAGCGCGAAGCCGCGGAGGCATTCGCGGCTTCAAATTAACGACGCGAACGCGTCGGGGCGACCTGCCGAGGCGTCCCCCCCTCGCGCGACAATTAGCGCGACTATTAATTAGCGTAATTTACGGTCAACTGTCAGGCAGGGCTCGCGCTCGCTGCGTGTGATTCTTCGTGATTTACACGAAGCGAGCGCGTCAGCCCGACGCCCCGAGCGAGCGAGGATCGACCGATTCTGAGGCGCGCGCGCCAAGGAGACAATAATCTCCCCCTCCCTCCCCGCAGTCGCTCGCTCGCGCTCGCGTTTATCTCTCTTGCGCAATCGCGGTGGCGCGATGGCTCGCGCATTTGGCCGCACGGTAGGCGGCTTCGCGACACAAATATAAATAAGAAATTCCAATTGTCCCAATCGTCCTCCCCGCTCTGCTCCCCGCTTTTGGCGCCTGGAGATTACATCTCGGATCCCTGGGATTTCGTCGGGCCAACGGAACGCGACGAAATCACCGGCCATCACCGACAGCAATGATACGATAAATTATCATCGAGCCAATCCCGCGATCGACCGCGTTGTCGCTCGATATTCTCAGCGCTATTACGTCACGTACATCGTGGCACGTAATAACGGTGCGCGCGGTAAATTTTACGGAGGTGTTGGCGGCGATTACGAGCATCCCTTGTTAATTACAGCCGGTTAGGGCTGCCGAACGTGTTGCCGAACGAGCACAGAGGTGCCATTTTATGGCTACACTTTTCTCCGAGAGCTCGCGCCACGCAGAGGCTTCAACAGGAGAGAATAGCTCGTCGAGAGACACAGAGAGACAGAGACAGAGACAGAGACAGAGACAGAGACAGAGACAGAGACAGAGACAGAGAGAGAGAGAGAGAGGGGGGGGGGGTGACGTGAGAGAGGCGTATGCAGAGAGCGCGCGGCAGAAACTGCCGAACAAAGTGGTAGCTTTGCGGCCGGCGCGCGCGCGCGCGCGCGCGCGCCGCTGAAGGTTCTTTCACAGTCGCGTAATCAAACTCAGCCGAACGTATGATAATAAGCCCAGCGAGCGATTAATGCGACGTTGATAATCACACGGTAGGCGCGCGCGCGCGCGGCTCTCAATCCAAAGAACTCGAGATTACAAGGTACTCTCCGGACTCTCTGCCTCAGGCCGGACTTGGCACAACTTGTCCGACATTGTCGCTGAACACCGACATCTCGCATTGCCACATCATTGCTACTACAGCGCGCGCGAGCAATGGTCAGGGAGCTCTCACGGGTTTGCTGACCTTCCCTCGGCGGCGAAAGTGTCCTCCCTTCGGCCACTGTTAAAATTCACGATTACCCCCGAGAGATTCGGATCGCCAGAGTTGTCTCTCGCCGCTACTTTCCGCTCGCCGACTCTCGACAGAGGCACTTTTATCAGAGGCGCGAGTGGGACGCGAGTGCAATCGAAGCACGTGCGACGTGCGTTTTATCGGCGATTAAAGTTGGAATGAAATATTACTGTCAGGATGAACGTGAGAGCGCTGTTGGTGAATCTCAGGGGCAGCCGCGAGAATCTCTATCTTGGAAGAAGAGACGACTTCCGCACGGAATCCGAACGGTCCGGTCGCAAAGCTCGAGCGGCGGGTCTCAAAAGGGTCCGAGAGCGGCGCGCCCTCCAGGTCGGTATACCTACCTAATCCTTGTGAAAACAAGCATTTAATACCTAATCCATCACTCGGGCTACGCATTGTCTCTCGGACCGTTTCGGATTAAACCAGACGGCGGTTGGACACGTCGGGTCACGTGACTGATGCGAGATAGGACGCGGGGCGCCGTCTGATACGAGGCGAAGCTCCGCTAATTGGATTCCAGCTTCAGCCACGTTCGTTCGTTCGTTCGTTCGTTCGTTCGAGCCGAGAAGGACAACGGGCGTGACGCGGCGACCGGCCACGGTTAATGGTCGGTTCATTTGTCGCGCGACGTCTAGATTGGTCGAGGAGGGCGCGCAAAGATGCCGCGCTATCGCGACCGCCTTGCACGCGTTGAACCTTGGAGAGAACCCGCATACGGGCAACCCCTTCTTCGCGCAGTCGCGACTCGTACAAGTTCCGGACAGCTTCATTAGCATCGACCGAACCGCAGTCTGTTTAACATGGCTAGGAACACCGCGATAATCCCGACGTCGCGCACTGAACAAGTTTCGCATCGACGAAACATCGCGCGATGCCTAATTGCGCTGCGATGTTACGATCGCAAATTTATGCGCGTTGATTGCGAGCATCGCCGGCGCGCCATGAGAGAGCACGACCGTGAAAAGCGGACTCTGCGTAGACTCGCGACTCGAATTGAGAAATTCGATCAGCGGCGAGAAACTCGCCGGCAAATATTCCCGATAAGCGAGAAGGTCCTCGCTTATCGCTCGCTATCGAGGGTTTCAGCCCATCTTCCAAGCGTGACGATGCAACAACAATCGACCTCGTCGCGGCAGGCGAACGGTTTTGCTTTAACAAATCACTTTCGCGTAGTACCGCCGTTATTTCGTCGCGCGCGCGTGCACGCAACAGGCAGGCTCTGATAATTTTTATTGGCCAAACACGTGATACGAACCAGCCGGATCGCGACGAGGCCCTTTTCTTCCCTTCCCTTCCCTTCCTCCTCCTCTTTCTTTCTCTCTCTCTCCTTCCTGGCGGCAATGCCTCGCGAGAGAGCGATTTATTAATTTCGCGAATGACACCTGCTGGTCCAACGTTCGTTGGACGTAATATGTTTGATTGTACGAGCGCACGGTCTTTCCCCATATTCGCGAATTCGCGTATATTTCTTTTCAACGCTTCATCATTCGTCGACATTAATGGCGGCGTAAACCGAGCCGTTAGCGCGATTGATTTCGATCGCGCGTTACGTTTGTTTAAGCGACGAATTCTATGACTGGACGTAGCATTCGTTAGCGATTAGATACAGCGCGACGGTAATCGAATGTTTAGCATTCGATTAATTAAACCGAGAACATAAATCGCGCGACTTCCTTGCGTTACCGGTCTCAGTAGTGAGTCCCGAGCTGAGCTCTTTGGGCGTCACGTGCATTCCATCGGAACTTTCCGATGGAACCTCGAGAGAATCTTTCGGCGAACGCTTGCGCGCGCGCGCGCGCGCGCGCAAGTCGCGAGGGGAAATGACGGGCAATTGAGGGGCGAAAGGCGCCGACGCGACCCTCCGTGCGTGAGAATTCAACCCCCTGACGACCGATCGCGCGCTCGCCCCGCTCCGCGGAAATTGCAGCAACGCCGCGGATTCCTCCGTGGAAAAAAAAAAAGAAAAAAAAGAAAAAGTTCCCTCACTCCCCTCAGCCGGGGAGGCCGAGAACCCTTCCGCGTCGAGGGCGCGCCACCCTCGGCCGGTAATTTTCGAGAGAGGCGGCACGGAAATTGTCCGCAACGCGATCGCGGAGGATCGCAGCACGCGCGCGCGCGCGCGCGCGTTACGAATTCATGGGGCGCGGATAGTGGCAGAACTAGAAGTAGAAAGTAGCCGACTGTCACCGTGTGCCCTCCGCGAGGGGTCACCTCGCGAGGCGCGCCGCGGCAGAGTTCCTCCCCGCCGTGCACGCTCGCGCATCTAGCGCGATGAATTATTCGCCGAATGTTGCCATGGCAACGTTTCCAGCCGCTATTCCTATGCTCGAAAATGCGATCGGCCGAGAAGGCAGCGCGAATGTCGCTGCATGAAGCGGACCTGCGAGCCCGAAGTAAGTCATCCCGATCCCGTCACGCGATTTCGCGACGCGGGCGTAGCGGAGACTTTTCGGCGAAATAAAGCTAAACGTGACATATCTAAATCGCCGTGAATCGCGATTCAGCCGGGGAAACGATCCGACCGAGAGAGAGAGAGAGAGCTCGATCATGCACAAAGATCCACATCGCGCCCTTTCGCGGAATCGCCTGGGCGCGGGACGCGCCCGATAATTCGATCGCGATCGAATCTCGCGATTCCCAGGGAAGGATTAAAGAGAGAGAGAGAGAGAGAGAGAGAGAGAGAGAGAGAGAGAGAGAGAGAGAGAGAGAGCAGGGGGAGGGTGGGAGGGAGGGAGGGGTGGGTTCCCGCGGGAGAGGCCGAGGCTGCTCCCGTTTGCAGCCCGAACCTTTTCTCTCCCCGTCCCGTTCGTTGGGCCCTTCGTGGGCCCTCGAGCTGTGGGATTCTCGGTCATATATCTCGCTCCGTTTCGTGGCATTGTGGCACGTCCACAGGGCGTCGACCGGCCGCTACTACTACTATTACTACTACTACTATCTGCTACTCCAGATTCCCGTACTTTGTTTTATTCTCGAGGATTTTCATTTCAACAGCGGCGAGCGAGCGAGCGTTCTCACTTTCGGCTTGCTTTCTGGAATATTCTGCACAGCAGTGCAGAATTCAGGCGAGAAGTAACGTTGCCGTTTATGCAGGCGACTTAAAATGCGGAGGCGGCATTTGTGTTGAAAACCTCGCCAAGGCTCCTTCTCATGACAATTCGCGAGCGCTCGTGAATATCTAGCGCCCGAGAGATACGACGAATGAAAATGGAATTTTGCAAATGTATTCACGAGTATGTGTATTCCTATTCGGACGCAAAGCGCAAAGTCGACTCGTCGTACGGAGGATCCTTCGAGAATATTTCCTTCGAGCAAGTTTCGCGATTCAGTTGCAATCGCGAGGCGAGAATCGCGATGGCGGGAATCGAGGGGTTTTCGGAAAGTTTCCGGAAAGCGTCGAGGAGCGAGCGATAAGAAGCGAGCAGAAAACTGGACGAGCAGCATCCGATCGCGCGCACATGCCGAAAGGGCCTTCCACATTTGTCGAAACTCGGCGATGCAGCCAGCGAGCGACAATAAAGACTCGCGGCCATGTAATAAGGTGCTATAGTAAAGTCCGCTGCGATACAAGATACAAGTGAGCCACCGGAAACGTTCTTGCTCTTATCTTATTTTCGCTTTGTGTCAAGATAATCGGTATCGCTATTGATAAATGTTACTGGCTTACGATGTTCACCTTCGCGACTCGGAGTCTTCCAGGCATTAGCGTATCACTACATTATTCCGGAGAAGCTCTTGTTTATCTAAAAGTGCAACTAGCGAGGCTCAAGGCGAGCGCTCGTTGAGTTGATTTCAAGCGAATCGGGGAACCGATTCGAAACGCGGGACTGCGGAAAATCGATCCCGATTACCGCGAGACTCGAGAGAGCGAGGGTTCGACCGACGGGAAAAGGATCATCGATCCGCGATCCGCGATGACGGGCCATTAATCGCCCGTCCACGATGATATCTCTCCGTTCCACGTTGACGACACTTTGCACTCGCGGGATCTCACTTCGAATCGCTGATTCTTTCATCGTTTCTCGCAATTCCGATTCGTCGGCCGGTGGACCGAGGAACGGAGGCACGGACGTAACGGAAGAGCGTTACGCGTACGAATCTGAGCGCCGTGTAGACGCGCCGCATCTAAACTAGAGATACATCTAAGAATAGGAATAAAAAAGGCTGCCAATACATACAGTTGGGGTACTCACCGTCCTTGGGCGGTGAGGGGCACTGGGGAGCGTACGATCCCAGATGATATCCGTAGGTGTTGGTATGCTGATGCATGGGCGCGAACGGATATCCGGCGAGCGCGGATCTAGGACTGGGGAAGCCCGCGTCCGCGTGATGTTGATTGCCGCTGCCGGGCCCGGAGTTCTGATGCGCCGCCAACGAGCCGACCTGATGCGAGAACTGATGCGCGCCAGGTACGTTGTGCCCGCCCGGGTATCCGCTCCGCAAACTCGCGGGATTGTAGAGATTGTTGTGCTGGAGCTCGATGAAGGCAGACTTGCCGCTCTGGGACACCGGCGTGCTGGACGCCGTGCTGTCGCCGCCGTTACCGCCGGGTGGTCCGGGCGTTACCGAGCCCAGACCCGCGTGATGGAGATGCTGCTCCATGTCGGAACCCGCACCCCCGGTACCGGCGGCACCGCCGCCACCGCTGCCACCGCCACTGCCGCCACCGCCGGTCGGTCCACCACCGCCCGACATGCTGTTCGGTGTCGGGGTACTCGACGGACAGGGGTCGCCCGCCCCGAATGGGCTCCCCAGATCCGTAAAGTTGAGCGTCGTCGTGCTGCCCGGACGCTCCACCTTAGACGCGACGTCGATGCCGCCGCCACAGCCCGCGATTCTCGTCGCCGCCGCGGCCGCTGCGCGCCCTCCGTACGGCTCCCGAATCTTGGCTCTTGGCCTCTTCGATGGCCCGACGATCACACCGCGCACGTGCTCCCGCGCGACCTACGTCCTACCACCGGTTACCCAGGTAACGGCGGCGGCTTCTCATCGAATCGCTCGATCGATCCTGCCGAGCCGACGATTCTTTCGATTCTCGCGAGAGCAAACACTCTTGATCGCTGATTTCGTCCGCTGAAACACTGAATTCTTCTCTCAACTTGCACTATCACGACATTCCCTTCCCTTCCCCGGGGGGTGCACACTCACTTGCGGCTATCTTTTCGAGCAGTCCTCGTCACGCGTGAGTCGCCCTGCTCACGGTTCACGGTGTTGCTGTTTCGGCTCTCCTCTCTCTCTCTCTCTCTCTCTCTCTCAGTTCGAGCACCTTGCTCGAGCACTTATCACACGTCACACGTTCACGCGCACGGTGGCTCGAGTTGCGGAAACTCGCTCTTGGCGAGCCAAAGTCAACCCGGTCGACGGGGTGTTCGATTATTGTCCGATCGCCGTGCGTCAGCTCGTCGCCGCTCGGCTCTCCAAGCGAGTCGCACCGCGACAGCGCGACCAAGCCGCCGACATATCGCGGTCTTCCTCACTCGCGCTGCGCTGCGTCAACGACGACCAACGCGAAACTCGGCTACACTCGCCGCTACTACTAGTGTTCGATCCGTTGTCGAGAAATCCGGGCGAGAATCCGAGCGTCAGCAAGCGTCGCCGCGACAATCCGCGATCATCCGCGCGGCGGACGGCTGCGCGGATGGCGAAATCCACGATCCGCTCTGTCCGATCGGAAACGATAATCTGCCGCTGCTGCTGCCGCCGCTGCTGCTGCTGCTGCTGCTGCTACTTTATAATTCAAACACACTCGCGTATGTCGTCAATTTAATTGCACGTCGTACGCAACGCGACACACGCGCGCGCTCGCGCACCTCCTCGGCGACGGTGTGCTTTTTACACGCGTCGTGTCGCGATTACTTGGCCGATCAGCGTATCGTGCACGCTCGACGTATACGCGGACGTATCGGCTAAACGAAGAAGGTAAGGGAAGAAGAAGAAGAAGACGACGACGACGACGACGACGACGACAACGACGACGACGACGACGACGACCAGGGCGTAGAAGAGGAGAGAAAAGCACACACGCACGCCTGGTTCCAGTAACTGCAGTGCACACCGCGCGGCGCGGACCGGTATAATGATACATAATGAAGCCGGAGCCTCTCCCCGGAGCCCGGATCAACGTTTCTCAAAGTCGCCACGGTGGCGCTACTCAAGGCCACGCCCACTCCCGCTGCGAGGTGCACTCGCGATTGGTACGTCACGCTGCTCCCCTCCAGTCGCGCGCCAAGTCCAGCGCGCTGGTTGGCGCCGCAGAGGCCATTATGGTGTCCGAGTGGGCGTGGCCGAAGCAAGACCCGCCCACCCGTCTGTCCGGACGCCCTCGGGGTGACCGACGCGGTTTCGCGTAACTGCCCGGGGAACTGCCCGTTCGTTCATCGCGCGTACTAGGTCTTTGCTGATATCGTCGGAGATACCTGAGCAGCAAGACTAGACATCGTTCAACGCGAGTTACGCGTGCCGCGGAATTGCGTTATTCTTTTGGGTTCGAGCTTCAGCGGGTAAAGCGAGAAGGTCAGATAGCTTGCGCTATCGAGGCGGGAAGGCGAGAGGCGCGAGAGGTGACATTCTAATCGTCGAATGCTTGACAGCTCAATCGTTCGGCTCGATGTAAATGGATTGTTTATCCGCGGATTTATAGTCTTCCCGGCGGCGTTCTTTGAACGCGAGTAGCAGCATACTTTCTTTAATTCCTAAACGACTTTACGTTCGTACACGCTGTGTATCGTTTGTGTGCGCTGTATACGCAGTTGCGACGATTTTAAATATACAGAAATTAAATCGAAATTAAATCTTCTTAAATTAATCTTCTTATTATCGTTTATTATCGTAGCTACGATTTAAATTAAATATCAATATCATGTCGTTAAATACGCTGCGACACACCTCGGCAACGAGAGATACCTTGGCTCCGCCCATTTACACCTACACCGAGGCGAATACGCGAGGGGGGCCGACGTTGCCGCGACAGACAAAGTTATACTTGCGAGTGATGATATATTTTCTTGTTTTCTCTCCCCGTTTTAATATACGTATATACGTTGATACGTTTGATAACGAATATATTGATACATTGATACGATTGATATCGATGATGAAAAATTCCTTGATTCAGAAATTCAGCGAAAGAATTCTTGCTAATTAAGTTACAAAGATATGCGATCGATCCGGCGCAACAAGTTATTTATCTTATCAACGATACACGCTATTCCGGCGACTACCGATAAACATTTTCCATGGCCTAACGCCATTATTTATTCGTATTCGTAAAGAACTGCCACACGAACAGCGTAATAAAATCCCGTGCATTGTTTATGCAACGTTTAGCAAAATCTAGATAATCCGTAAACTTTATCATTTGCGGATACATAATTATGAAATTTATATAAAACCTCTTTATCTGCCTTACAACAGGCAACTAAATATACAATTCCGCGTAGCTGAACGAAAATAATGGGCCGTTTTGCAGAAATTATTGCACTTGCTTGCACTCTGCAGGCTGATTGAATTTTTATCGGACAATTTGGCGCCGTGAATGCACGCGGCAAGAGTGCGAAATAATTTCAGCGTGACGTGAGATTCATAATAAGCTCGGTCTTTTTTCCGATAATATCTGCGAATGTGTCGTGGGTCTAGTTGAGGGAACGGGCAGAGATGGATGAGATCCTGCTGACGGATATTCTCCATTGTACTTTACGTACTCGTCAATACCGCGTAACTTGGTCGGCTAATTAATTTAACGTAAATCACTTTGCGATTTCTATTTTCAATGAGACTTTACGTCTCGTTTGTAACATTATCATGTCCGTGATGATGGATTTATATTTGTAATAATAAATCTAATAAAATAAATCTTTCAATTAGCCTCGATCGAGGCTAATTTTGAATAAAGGGTGGCAACAATTTTGCTCATTTCTTTCCTCAAAAGCTTTCTTTCGATATAAATTTACCCTAAAAGGAAATGAAACGCGAGATATTGCCGAATACGAAATAAATAAATAAACAAATATATATATATATATATGAACAAAATTTAATAAAGCTTTTTTGCAAGCTAAGTATAACGCACACAAGAAACTCGTCGACTGTTTGGCCGCCGTAACACAGTGACCTAGAGACATTTCTTTCTGGATTATAATTATGGTTAATCAGTTAGCGAGTACAATTACTGCCTTGAGTTATCGTCCAGAATGATACTGGACTAGCTAGATAATAGGCAACATTGCGTCACGTTTCGGCGATGTACGGAGCCGCTTCAATTACGCGGCAACTCATTTTCGATACGCCGAAGAAGAATGAAATAATATCAAACACGTCAATTTTGTGCCGATGATGAACAATCATCCATCGAAAAGGGCACAAAAAATTTCCCATCTTAAAGGACTTTGCGAGACGTGCCGGCGTCGCAGACGACAGGGGGACATGCCGAAACGTAAACAATGAGCAACGCTGAATAAAGAAAAAGCTTTCCAAATCTGATGAGAACAGGTTAGGAGCGCCATCGTGGCGCCAACGATTCTCCAATCTCTCCAAGCCGGATGACGAGATCGATGATGCGATTAATCTCGCGCCGAGTGGCACGCGATATGCAGCAGCGCGCCGAACGTGAAATACGAGGGTCGAATTTCCTTAGAATTTCCTTGCCCCGAACGGAATCACTTCCCTCTTCGTAATGCCGGCGTACCGATGCGCCCGCGGGAACGGCACTAGGCCAAAAGAGCGTGGCACGCTTTTACGCGCGCGAAATTACATTGGGGTCTAATTGCACAGCGGCGGTAGCGCAAACACGTGTCATCAGTCGACCGCCACCATCTCTCACCATCACGGGCATCGGCAGCGCCATCACCATGCGATGCCCATGGTGGATGGCTGCGCGGCCGGTTGTGTACGGTGAATTACGTAATTGAGGTAAATGGCGGCTATCCAAAGTGCGGGGAACTGTGCCAAATAAAATGCCATTCAATTAGACGACGCGAGAGGACCGCGCGACGCTCGACGTTGCTTTTTCCCTCCCTCCCTCTCTCTCTCTCTCTCTCTCTCTCTCTCTCCCTCTCTCCTTCTGCCTGGCCAGGGCCCCGCGAAAGACGGCGCGCGCGTCTTAAAGATACGCGCGCCCGCTCCCTTGATAAGATGATTAACTGCGATCAGCCGCGCTGAGGCTCCCCTCCGCTCGCCCACGGCGCGTTTCGTAATTTGCGCGATGCTGTCGGGGAACGGCTGATTCATTCGTGGGGATCTGACGTCGCGCAAAGAGCCCGTCGAGCTCGCCGCTCCGAATTCGCGTCCCCGCGAATTCGGAGCGGCTATCACTCGCGCGGGAAGAAGCGGGATAATGCATGAGAACGCCGGGACAAATTGCGGCGCGAGGTGGCATTTTGATTTCTCGATGCCCGGCGTTTCTCGGTTAAATCAAACGGACGCAAAAATACCCGCAAATTATAGCGCTAAGTGGCACTTTTATCACTCGGCGTAATTGCGCTCCTGCATCTCTCGCGCCAACTTTCTCCCGTTCGCTCGTAGATTCCGTGACCGTCGATCGCTTACCGCACTTTGCTGCATTCCTCCTCCTGCAGCCCTCCCCCCCCCCTCCCCGTCCTCCTACGTCCGATGGCTCCGATACTTGTCATACCTGAATACCGAGTGGTCCGATGAAGCGTCCAGAGGGATGCTTCGAGGCACAATAATCCGTCACTCACCTCGTGACGTATCCTAGTAGGATGTTTGCTCCGCAACGAATTTACATAAGGTGCTGCTCTACATACATCATTACTATCAGCTATCGATGGAACTCGTTGCTTGTTATCCATGACGAAGAAACGGTGACGCATCGTGCTCTCGCGCGGTCCGGCCTATTATCGGGCGTATACATGACATACTCGAGCATATCCGCGCGCGATGGAATCGTATCGCGTTTTGCTCGCGTGCATCGCGCGAGGGCCTTCGACATCGGCCCTCGAGGTCGCGCGGGCGCTAGGAAAGGAAGAACGCGAGGGGAGACGGGGAGTGCGAGAGTAGCAGGTCTCCAGGAGAGTTGCTCGATGCCCGGAGCAGTGACAAGCTCGGATCGTAATTTTCGTACTTTACTGCCCGGCAGTAAAAGCCGGAGCCGGGTATATGGGTGGGCGTCGCCCGCAAACATTGTGTTCTATACGGTATTACCGTACGGTTCTAACGTCCGAAAATGTCGTCTATTTTTAGCACGGGCCGCGGGATCTGTCCGGCGCGCCTCCGCTGCTCCGCTTCGCGGCGAAGCGTCGAGGAATCGATTCCATTAATTCGGCGGACGCCGGGCGTCGCCGCTTCACGCGCGCGCGTTTTCGGAACACCCTGTAACGCGCGCGGGCGCGCGCGCGTATCCGTTTATGCCCGCTCGAAATTACAGATCAGGTGATCGCGGCATTGCAGAAACGTACTCCTCGTTAGGGCCCCGGCGGTATTGAATTTAATGATACGGTAGTCGCAGAAAATGTAGAGCATCCGAGGGAAGCGAGCGAGAAGTGCTTCTTTCTCCCGAGTCGGCTGTACCGTCATTCAAGCAGATGCAGCGAGGTGCGAGGAGACACGAAGGAATCGTGTCGACGAGACGTTATTAATGTCTGCTGGAAAGCTCCATCTAAGGAGGGTGAATTGCACACGCGAGGTTGAATAGGAGAACATGAGTCCGTTAACGACGTTGGAAACGTTAACGTCGAGAACGTATTCTCGAAAAAGCTGATAAAATTGTCGACGCGATGCTATTCGAGTTTACATGCGGATGCGTGCTACTGAGCTAATGAACCGATGACCGATCGACCCTTTGTCCTCGCAAACTGCTTTCGAGTTCATTGAAATCCAAATATCGCAAATTTAGCGCAGCTTTAACATCATGAGCTCGAAGCCGCGTTTATAACTTGAGAAAAGTGCATCACGCAGCAGCAGCAGCAGCAGCAGCAGCAGCAGCAGCAGCAACTCCGGACGCGGTGCCAAGAAGGTGGGAGAGGCAGCGGAATCGTGAGTCTCACGGTGAGTCGTTCGATCGGTACTCACGAGGGTCAAAAGCCTTCGAGGAGTCGGCGACTTACGAGGCGAACGAGGACGAGCCGTCGTTCGAACAAAGAGACTTTCACGAGTGCCCCTGAGGAGGAAGAAAAAGACACCAAGGGGAAGGAGGTGAACGCGCGAAGGGGAGAGCGAAGAGCGACGACGAGAAAAACGAGAGGGCGAGGACGCGGCTTCCTCAGAACGGATGAATGGGGCTACTAGCGACATGGTGCGAGGGATGTTCCGGACAAGTCGAATTGCCCGCCATCGCGGCGGAATTGATTATCGTGCATAGCGGAGAGGGCTGGAAATAAGATACCGAATAACGGCCATCGCGAGTACTCGCGGAGAACATCTTCAGCCGTTGCTGAACGGAACGAGATTCGCGTCGCGAGACGATTAAACCGATGATCCAACTAACTCAACTCGAACAGACTTCCGAAATACACTACGGGAATGACGTAACGTAAATTGTTAAAGTTGGGGAACTCTTGTCATCCTAATTCGTGGAAACGTATTCAACATCCGCGATCAAGCCGTATATTAATCGAGATCCCTCATCGCATTCATCCAGCTTCAACGAGGCCGCAGAATCGTACGTACCTCTTTCACGGTAACCCGAGAAGACAATCAACGTCTCGGCGATCAACGTAATCGCGCGCGGTACTCTATTGAAAAATTAAACGTACGGGTCCAGCCACTGCTTCCGCCACCGAAGCTGTTTCTGTGCTTCATCTGTGAGAGAAACGCTGGTGTGCCTGTGTGTGCCTGGGCGCTTTAATTTCCCCCAAATGCGCCAAGTACCTAATTTCTGAACAGGCGACACGCCGACGATCCAGCGATCGGCGGGGAAAACAGGGCTCGGACCCGCCAAAGTGTCGCGGAACTGGATTCCTGCTGCCGCACGATCGTCCCCTGCAATTAACCGCGACCGTTTTCCTACTTGGCTCTCGCCTACCGTGCCCTTCGTCCTTTTCGTCGGCGCAGGCCGGGAGGAAAAGCTGACTTTCAAGGTGCTTGCCCTCGCGTGAATGGACGTCCGAAACAAAAGAACGCCGCGATCCATCAGCGGTGGAGCGCGGGGTGCAGCGGGGGGTGGAGAGGGTGCGGATGTTCGGTCCGCGAAGGGTGTGGCAAGTCCTACCGGGAGCTCCTTTCAATGAAAGGCCGCGCGCACCGGCGGATGTTCGGTCTTTTCGGTCTTTCGATCGAGCCTCGACGCTGTCGACGTGGGAAGCTCTGCTCGCTCATTGATGGTCATGCGTGTCGCAACGTGATCAGGTACGCGGCTTCGTACGCATACTCGCGCCGTAAGTACGCTATAATTGCTCCGGCGAGGTTGCTCGGTAGAGGTCAGCTTTAAATGTTACACGGTGCGGTGCAATGTCCGTTTTATTTGCATAAGCCAGGCGATTTATCACTGCCGGGCGATTTATCACAAAGTTATCATGAATGAAACATAATGTGCGATGTTTATTGTGATTCCCGCGTGACGCTCTCGTCTGGATAATGTCGTTGACTGAAGCTAGAATATATCGCGTCTATATATTGTAATGTATCGCGTTAATGCACATGTTAATGGAAATGGATGATAGCGTGTTATTAAGAAAGAACAATGCGCGCGCGATTAATTCAGCGCATTAACGCGCTGAGTTAGCTTCCAGATGCGCGCTCCGAGACGGCGAACGGCTAATATTTCCTATTCGCGAGGGTGTGAAATGGCCAAGGAAAGGGGGACTTTTTTTTTATCACGCGCTATGGACTCTTCACGCGACGGCAATCATGAGGAGAAGGAATTTTACACTTCCAACGGGACTTCTCCAAGTGTAATCGTTCGGGAGCGGCGCGCCACGCGAAAAGGGTGAAGCTTTGAAATGGAGGAGACAATAATTTGCACGCGTGAAAAATATAACAGAAGGGTCGCCGGGAGATAGGAGCAAAAAACTCGTAATGTTCGCGTGCAATCCCGCGACTGATCGCGCGCGCGACATTCTCAGACGCCTCTCTTTCTCGTACTTTTAACGGCGACGAAGCGTCGTTTTCCCCGTTTCATCAAGCGACTCCTGTGTCTCGGGAATTCCATGAGAAAAACGATGTACGTTTCGATAAAAAATTTCGTTAGAAACGATGAAACGAATAAATGCGATTTTATTTATGCGACGCTCAAAACGAAACGCCTCGTCCTGACAATTTTCCATATTCGTAGCTTCCATCGTCGCAATTAACCCGCAATGAGGGAAGTCGATGGAAGTGGAATATGAAAGGGTACGATCGTATTTATGAATAAATTTCTGAGGCATCATTGCATTCTTTCCGATATCCATGTTTCAGTCCATGTCCTTTGGTTATCCGGTGTTACTTTCGATTGAATGCGTGAAAAATTGCTGGGACGCCGTTTCCCGCGTCAATCAAATCGAAAACAATTTATAGTCGCGAGAGGAGACGGAAAATATATCTGTTGACCCGCTGTTACAGAAATAGCTGATATCACTATCAGAAGAAGCGGGGGAGCAAGCGCGTTTCCCATTCTCTTTCTTGCATTCTAATCGAATCTCACGAGTACCCGCAATTTCCGCGACTTTCCGCAAAAGGTCTTGCTCGCACGCACGCCATTGCGAATGTATGCAACGAACACCTGGAGTTCTCAAACGATCGTGATGAACTGTTGATAAAAGGAACATAGAGTTAGCATGAAGGGTAGGTAGGTGGAATTGAGCAAGAAAGTTTGTGCGAAGAGTTCCCCGGTTTCTTCCATCCCTCGAAAGGGGTGGCTCACGATCACCGTCGAGGCGTGTGGATGATGAGAGACGCATCGAGGGGGCGGAGGAAATCATCGAATGCGCATAATAGGCGTCGAATAAGAAATAAAACGCCGGAACGTCGTAGGAGAGAAAAGCCCTCAAAAGTATACGGAATGACGGCGAGGTAACTTCCCTCACCTGGATCCTCTCAGTTCTCAATCAACTCGCACGATTCTCTTGACGGCCTCAAGACTGACGTCAGCACGTACAGCATTGGCCAATGATTGTGTCAACAACTGTGTTTCCACTGTTGTGGATATTTCAATCAAAATGATCGTAATGTCATGTTTCATTGTTTATGTCCCCGAAGAACAATAAAAAGACATTCATCCCTTCCGATCCATTTCACCACCGATGCTGTCCACCGATCTGAAACTTGAGAGCACTCCTCTCATTGCATCTCATTGCTAATTTATCTGTTAAAAAAAACAGCGAGAATTATCTTGCGGAACGTTGCTGAAGAAAGACGGAAGGACCGAAGGAGAGGAAGCGCAGAGGCAGGCACAACGCGAAAGGGAGGAAAAGGGAGGAAACAAGCTCCGCTCGCGCGAGAGCGCCGGCGAAAGAGTTGGCCAAGAGTTGGCCAAGAGTGGAAGGGAAAGAGAGCACAAGCACGAGAAAAAGAGGGTGGTGCGAAGGAGAGCGCGCAGGGGAGTAGCGAGAGAGAACGTCAGCTGGCCGCGTTCTCGCGTGACGACGCTGCGAGCCGGCCGCGGCTCGGTTTCCCCCGTGGCGGCGGGAAGACCCGCCTCGTATCTCTGTCCCTCATTACTATTCTATGTGTCGTAGTAGACGACGAGGGCCGTCGTCGCGCATCAGGCCCAGTATATAGACAGTGAGAGAGAGAGAGAGAGAGAGAGAGAGAGAGAGAGAGAGAGAGAGAGAGAGAGAGAGAGAGAGAGWGAGCGGGAAGCGTGCGTGCGTGTCTGTGCGCCTGTGCACGGGCACACGCACGGGCGCACGCGCACGTCCTCTCATTCTCTCTTCCTCTCTCTCGGGGAGAACCCCACTTTTTTATATTCCTCTTCCACCTCTCTCCTTCTCTCCGTCTTTCCTCATCCCTCACGTTTCCACCATTTGTTTTTATTCGCGCCCCTGCTCCACCAGAATGCCAGGGTGCGTGTCTGCCGAGAAGCAGCTCTAGCTCATGCTAGCCCGCAGCGCTCGATGTCAACTCGTTGCCACGCATCTGTCTAGCCGGCTGTCACGCCATCGGCAAGCATGAGAGAGCGAGAATCAGATCGATCTTGGCGGGCAGGCGATACGCGATGAGGGCGAACGGGTCTCACGAGTCATGACTATCATCGTACTCGTGCGAGACGCTTGGCGGATGTCCGTGTCAAGCTCCTCGTCGATCGCTGGATCCGAGTGAAATCGAGGTTGATCGTTACGGGATACCCGCGGCTCTTGTTGGGATATCGCACGCACTCCCCGGATCGTCGTTGCGAAATTGGCGGAACGTCTGTCTGTCTGCCTTCTCGCAGACTGTCGACGATTTCTGTTCCTCCTGCGGCTACTGTCGCATCTCGCATACCTCGCAGTAAGAGTATATGAGACAAGAGAAGCTTCGTTACATCGTGGCGCGTCCATCCGTCCGATGAGAATCGAGAATATTTACGAGAAATATTCCAATATTCCGTATTAAGTCGCAATAAATTGATAAATCATAGCAACGAATTATGTTAACGGAGTGCAGAGCTGTTTCTTATTAATTACTTGCCTGGGATAAAGATGATTGTAATAAAATCATAAAGTAGAGAGCTAATAGCGAGATAAGTGAAACGTGTCGCGCATGATGATGATTGATATTTGATACTTGACACTCAATATATAATCGTTACGTGTACAACGCACAGCATGTAACACAGCAGGAAACAATGATCATTCCAGTGTTTGTTTGCTTGTGAAATGACGTGAATCCGATCTAATTCGACATGATGTCGTTTCCTTTGTATCCGAACCGAATGTGGTCCTTCCCGAAGAAAGGAAGAGCGTGAGCTTCGTCGCGGTGGATTGCAGGGTTAAAAAGGTCCGGCCGGGGGTTAATGCCGTCGTCTCTAACCAGAATTGACACGGCACTCATCCCCCTCGCGGCGTAATTGGCCCCTTTGCTCTCTCCAGTCTGATGCCAGAAGGGATTTCTAGAAGTCAGCGGGTGAATCCTGTCCCGGCGGCGTTTATATTCGACCGAGGATCCTGGGGGCCGGTGTTTATTGCTGATCTAATAAAAGTCCCTCGCCTCTTGATCGTTAACGTGAATCGTTATGCGGCGCCCGGCTTACTCGGTGCGATAAATCTGTGCAATCGCGGTCAGCGTTGCTCGCATCATCGCCGCGTGTCTCTCTCGAGAGATCGCCAGCATCTTCACAGAGTTTTCAGTTACCTGCCGAAACTGTCTATTCGATACCCGCTTCGTCGACGTGTCCGCTTCATTTGACGCTCTTCGATAAATAGTTGCAGAAGGGTCGTTCCTCGGAACGGGCGAATCGTCCGTCAGGACTCTGAATTGGCTATAAATTTATGGCACACTTGCTGACTTTATTTTGGAAATAATATCTTGAATTATGTTGCGATATTGTAGAGCATTGCGTATATTAGGGACTATCCACGATATATATATATATATATATATATATATATATATATCATAATTATGGCTGGATTTATGGATTAATCGGTTGTTTCTTATTACCTTACGTAATTTTAATCGATACGCGAAGACAGTCGAGATTTGAATCGTAGACGGATACCAGGCGCCAAAAGAGAAAGAGCGCCGGGAGAACAAAGAAGAATCAGTCGGAAGAGACAGAAACGGAGTCGATGAGAGGGTAGCCGAAATAATTAGCGGGAAGCATAGGAAAGGTCGGGCGGAAGGTCGTGGCCAGGAAGCGGCGTGGGGAGTCTTGTGATCTTAGAGAAGTCACGGATCAGCTATGTGTGCTTTGCCCGGTTTTTGCTGGCGAATATTACCGCGCGCAATTAGCCGCGGCTCATTAGTTACTGTCCAATCAATCAAGGCGTCTATCTATCGGTAGAGGCTTCCTCTTCTGTAAACTCGCCGGTTTTTGTGAAAGGCGCATCTCGTGAAGCGCAACGCGTTTTCCTGCGTCTGCGTTTCATCGATCTTATCGAGCACGTGGTCCAAATGAAGCGAGAAGGAGATATTTAACGCGACGAATATCGTTTTCACAGCTTGCTTCATCTTATCGATCACTGCGACGTACAGCGAGATTCGCTTTGCCTACTACCATGAAAAAGACGGACGAAGCGTTCTTTTTTACACGGGGATGGAAAAAGCCTCGATTCCTTGGCGCTCCGATGGTGCAGAAGATAAACTTTCCACGCGCTATAATTTGTTTAATATCTGAGATTAGGCCCTGATTAATTACAAGGCATCGGCTTCGATTCGCCTAATTTCCAAGAAGGATTCGGTTAGGGTCAAAGACCACACCGTCACGGTGGCCCTTGAGATGTACCATCGATGGCCCTTACGAAGTGTCATTCACGTCGTAATAAACGTCGTGAATCCTCGTCCGCGACGTTAGGCGGAACTTGCCGCAACTTGACTGCGTCGCGATTAACAAGAACAACAAATGAACTCGAGATGGCCAAGTCCGTGCGCCGTTTAGCCATCCGGTGATATCCATCCGGAGGGTCGCGCACGGGAACGGCATAGGTCATACTCGAATCCGGTCATAATCCAAGCGCCGTGGCATCCATCTTCCTCAGCTCTCTGCTTGACCCTTTCCGCGGGAGTTTAAACGAAAGTCAGGCAATCTGCCGGCTGCTCGGGCTGCTCGCAGGTTCATTAGTCAGGGGACTAAACGCCGTTGCCCCACTCTGAGTAAGCTGTAAGGTTACTAGGGACGAGCCGGAAAGTCGAGCGTCCCTCGTAACGATGCGCTCGATCGATCGTTGCTGCATGATCTTGCACAATTCGCTGTCTCATCGCGGCGAGCCACGATTCCCGCCTGACGGTGCCGATAAATTGGCCACTTAAAAATCCATTAATTACAACGAGACGCGCGCGCGAACGGAACGCTTCAGGTGAGGCGACTACCGAACAGGTTGCTCATTCAGAAAGATACGATGCGCTTGCGCGCGAATAATTTCGTCGCGCGATTCGTTTAACTGACGTTTCTCGATGCGAGATCGATATTACTATCCTGGCGCTCCTCTACGCGCTAGCCATTGAGAGAGAAATGCATTCAGTCAGTTATCAATGACGCCGGTAGACTCGACACGCGAGAAGCTAGTCCGGAGACTAGTCCGCCGAGACGCGCGAGCTCGCAGTTAGAGCGCCGTTAGTGCAGCTCGCGATTTCCAAGGGAAATCCACAAAAGAGAGGGAGTTTCCCTCCTGACGAGCGAATTATCGGCACGGAAACCGCGCGGCATGCGCGCCAAACGGACACGACCGGAATCCTCACGGATCGCCGACGCGACCGTCGCGCCCTCTCACCCTCGCCCGCCCTCGTCCCGGTCGAGGAAAATTTTTTGTGCGCTCCGCACGGAGCGATAGAATGATTCGGACGGCGCGCTCGAGAGTCAAGCGGCGCCACGAGAGAACGATTGAGGGCGCTTCCCTCCCTCCCCCTCTCTCCTCCGCCGCCATCCACCCTCCCTGTCCCCCGTCGTCCCTCGCTTCCCCTTCGGGCCTGATTGCGTAGCCGTAGGAGCGAAGCCCGGTCCGCGCGGCTTCCCGAGGGGATGGAACGGCGGCGGCGGGGGGGGGGGGGAAAGACAAGGTGAGGCAGAGGAGAAGAAGATGAAGAAGAAGAAGAAGAAGAAGAAGAAGAAGAAGAAGAAGAAGAACAACTTCCAGGGCACGGAGGCACTGGCGCCGCGCGCGGCAGCCTCAAAGGGATCCTCTGCACGCCCATCTGTCTCCGCTCCGCCCCTATTCCCGCGCACCATATACATCATGTACGACCGCGACGTACCCACACGACCACCGGGATTCGACATCGTGTCAGGCCACGTCACACATCACCGCCGCCGCCGCCGCCGCCGCCGCCGCCGCCGCCGCCACTGCGCGAGACCGCCGGTGTCCCCTCGAGGGGTTGCCTCGCTACGCGCCCTCCACGCGCGCGCTGCTACCTTCGTAGCCTACCCTACTCTGATCATGCCCTTCCGCGCGCACTGCACACGAACGTAGTCGCAACGGTGGCATCTGCGGGTCGCGACGCCCGCTAACTTGATCACGTTGCGTTTCCAGAGATGAGATCGAGAGAGAGATTCGCGTCTCGCGCGTCTCGTTAAATCTGACCGGGTCAGAAGCGAGTCAGTCTGACATTCTCGGATAGCTCGTAGAAAGTACCGGGATTTTTGGACGACGTCGTTTGGAGAACATTGCGTGCACGCTGACCTCGTTTGCATGCAAACGAGGCGTTATCGGCGCTTTCCATCGGCTGCGATGCATTGCTTGCGTACATTGTTGATAAAGGAGGAGGAAGAGGAGGAAGAAACTTTTAAACCGCTTCGCGGGGATTAATCGGTCACGTATGAATTCGATACGCGGATTATGCCGATGATTACGCTTATAACGTGAATATAATAATTTGATTCATCCTGCATCTCGATCTTGATTTACGCGGTCCTGATTATAAGACTGCTATGTAATTAATTGCCGTGTGGTAATCAATGCACTAATAGCGGTAATGGCAAAAACAGTCTTGCGCGTGTTTCTTGTGTATCGTATAATGAGGGAGTATACGCGATGAGCGACTTTATGCGACATGATTGATTATAGTCGCAACCTAATGCGGAGAAGTTTAACCCATTTCTGCCGTGAAGGTCACGATCGAAGAACCGAATCCGCCGATTTCTTCATTCCGAGCTTTCAACAGGTCACGGCATATAAATCGCTAATAAATCGATTATATTTGGCAATTGTAATCTCATAGGAACATTTCCAAGTTATGCGTATTATGCGTATGTCAAAGTATTTTCGTTTTCAGACCTTGGTAATTGTATTCACACTTGCAATCTGCATCGCGAGTATAGTTACAGTCGCAACGACCAACAATAAATTTCATTTTAGATAAATGCGCCGAAAGCCTCGTTCAACCCGATTTAGCCACTCTCGCTTTCGAATCATCTCTCGAGGTGATACGAAGCCCGCTTACAATAAAATTCCTCGGGCCGGTATTAACGAGCCCAACGTATATCTGGCCAGGATTCAGCGGGATCCGAAGCGGGAGGATGGGCACACGAGTGAAGGATCCAACGCTCGCGGCAACGAGTCGCTTTACCGAGAAGTAGGGAACCCGAGTATAGAAGCAAGAATTTCCCGCGAGGCTCGCGTGTCCCGGATTTCAGGACGGGCCCTGTGCATCCTCGAGCATCCTCGATCTCGTCCGAAAGAAGGGCCCTTCGGGCGGTTGACTAGTCGGGCTAGGATACGTCCAGGATCACGCGAACCTTCGGGCAGCAAACCGGCCATCACGGAAACATCGACTCGCAGATCTGCTTTTGCGGTCGAGCTGCGAGCCGATCCATCCTAGCAGAGCGGCGATTAACGGGGAGACGGGGAGACGGAGAGACTGTAACGCGAAAATGTAGGACGTGCAAAATGTATGACGTTTGAAAAAAATCGGTCTATCTTTACTTTCGAAAGGAATGGCGATTTTCGTACGAAATGGTAGGTACGAAACGGATACGACAAGAATCGCGTTTACGCTTGCGCGGTTCTTGTGATCCTCTCGCACGTGCGTTTACCCGGACGGATCCAGTCCAGTCCTTGATGCACGGATAGCCACGAAGATCATCAGGAGTTGTTACAAACTACCGTAAGGGAAAGCAAATACCGTACGGCAAATAATGACAGCGCGGGACCAGCGAGAGCCTTAACGAGCGAGCAAACGATCGCCGAGATACGATATCGCGGCTGCCACGCGATCATCCCGAGTGGGTTTAGCACTCAATAGAAACGTGTAAATATTTCATGCAGAACTTGTTTTCCCTCCTGTCTCCCTCTAGGGATCCGGGGCTACCTTCGGCGGCACCGGAACCACCACTGCGCGGGTCAACCGATCCCCGATTCTTCGCGGCGGCCGACCTTTGTAGTCCGACCTAACGTCGTTTGTGAAACAAGTCGGCTTACAGGTACACGAGACAAAGACCCCGTGCGGCTTGGCGATGGGTATTTAGGAATTCAGTTATAATTGCTTTCGAGGTTTCTGGACCGGTGATATCCCGGACTCGAGACCGCTCCACGCTGCTGTCTGCGCAGCTTCGCTACGCTTGTTCGGTAAAGATAAATCGTCACGCTGAACGCTGGAAGGAATCAAAGAGCCATCAGGTAGGGCAAGCAAAATGCGTATAAGTTAAACAATATTAACGCTGTTTTATTTCTCATCTAGATAGACCGGTGCATTGATACAAGCTAATTGGTGAAATTTTTATAAGAGGAAATGTTGTAATGTTGACTATATATTGAATAAAGCCACACAGAATAAAGCCACAGAAATCGTGATGAAGTCACTAGAGATTGACGGATCTTAATTCTTTACGCATCGACATTTGTAGGATTCAACGATCTATTTCATTCGCGATTTATTTCATCGTGGATCCTAATGCCGAAACGATTGCTGGTAACGAAGATTCAGCAATGGGAATTAATTTAATGCACGTTTCCAAATATCGATAAACAATTTCCTTCATTCTGTTTAATTTATCTTGATAATAACAAAGTATCACAGATTAGTTTACTCTTCGTAACTCTATCATCTCTTTTACGAAACGTCGAACCCTTTAGCCGTTTGGAGCGCCAGGCGCCAACGTTTCACGCCTCCTCATGCGGTCGGCGTCTATCTTGCTTTCTTCTTTGTAAATCCCATAGTCGTCTATTCTCCCCTTGTGATTTTAAACACCACGGCTTCTCACTTTGTGAGATAATCAAAAGCGTAAAAGAACCGCTACGAAAATTTATCTTACGATTTTTCCCTAAATCGTGCAATCGTAGTGCAATCATGTTCCTGCTTGATTGATCGAATCAGGCAGCGATAGTCTGCTGTAAAGGTTTATGCTGAAAAATTTATTTCTTGATATCAAGCTGGCCGATGTTTATCGTCAACGTTTCTCGTTTCGACAATGTGCACATGTTGAAGCAAATCGCCTGCAAACGGAACGAGACGCGTTCAGTGTTGGCGTTTGAAATACGCGCGCTCAAAGTTCGCCAGGTTGGAGAATGTCGGATAGCATGTTAATAAAAATATCGCGCGCGCGCCAGCGAAACGAATAACTTTTCTTAATATATAGCGTTGCTTTACTGTCTTCGCCCGCGCCGTCTTTTTCTCTCCTGCTTTGGCACTCGGTCTTAGCGTCTCTCCTTTCTCTTCGCTTCTCCTATCCACCGGCGGTGCAAGTCATTCCAGAATAATTTATAACCCGAAGGATCAGTTAAACGGACCGACTAACTTAACTAAACGCCGTGCTAATTTCATTTAACGCCCGTGCTCGTACACTCGCCACGGGGGGTTTATCCGTATACCCGTATAGGCTCGAGCACCCCTTCCCTACTAATTGCCGTTTAGCTATTTTTTTATCTGGTGGCTTTGTACAAGTGTCATAACAGCCTTTTGCACTTCCGTTCCTTCAATGAATTCATAGGTTATCTTTCCCAACGTGTTTAACGTATTCACTTGGGAATCGATTTCGATATATAGCGAATGCGGGAAAACGCGCGATAAGTTTGAATGTCAAATGGACGGCATTGATGTTTATCGCTTCAAGGAAATTTAGGAAGTTCAAGAAGAGTAAAGTTTTATCGTACAATCGATCGGATGGTCACTTCGTATCGGAAGAGCAACGATTTGCGTCTGGCAGAGCCTGCTCTAGCAGAGCGATTTATGCCTCTCCTCTCTAATATCCATTTGATTCAAAAAAACAGGCCGGTTGGCGTGAAGATAGTACTCTAGAAGTCTACAATCTCTTCATTCCTTTTTGGGCGGGTCTCTCGCGGAGACTTAGTGCCACTTCTCACGAAAAGAGGGAGGAAAAAAGGCGCAGCCGATAGTTCCTTTCGCCACGGCAATGAAAACTGATTCGATGGCCTCGTTAATGTCTAGTTTTATCGATTTGGGCTGGGCATAAATTCCGCGAGATGACGTGATTTTTTTCAGAGACATCACGGAAATGTGCGACTTGACACCCTGGTGCGCCTTGATGAGAAATTACGATATGACCTCCCGAAAATTCGGAGATATTAAGAGATTAGTTCGACTCCCGCTTTCTTCGTTTTAGGAATTTATGAATCGATCGGTGAGCCGATTACTTTAACGATAATGGCTTGTGCTTAGAAAACACGAATACTACTGGCTACTTTAGGATTTCTTCTTAGGGAAATTGATTTGTGTCGATTTGTGCAATTGAGATGCAAGGGAGAAAGAAAATTTACGACTCACGCGATTTTGTCTTTATAACCTTGCGGAATAACACACTTTACGCAGAGACAAAAATAGTGCACACTTCATATCGGGGAAGTATATTAATTTTCTGATCGTATTTCTCTTAAATCCGAAGACAGACCAACTTCCTCGCTCGGAAATCCGAAATTAATAACATAAATCGACAGTATGGATCTAAGAGAGTGGATCCCAACGCTAAATTGCCACTTTCCTCCTCGAAATAATCACTCTCGAGAAAAGGGACCGACTTTCGGAGATTTCTTCCTTTCTTTCCTTTTTTTTCCCCCCTCGAAGGAAACGTCATCTTCGGAGCTGTTTCCTGTCTACGACTAATGCGCTCAGTCAGGCGCCGCGTTGCTTTCTCCCATTCATGTTTTTCACGGGACGATTAATTGCCAACGTTTGATAATATCAGTACGGTAGCGTTCCTTCGGCTGACACCTTCAAGGCTACGTCTAGGCTTAAAAAGCAAATTACAGAAGAAGAGCAAGAAAATTGGAGAAACCGAAAAAGGCGGGGATTAAATCTCCTAATCTAAAATGATGATAAAGAGATTGTTATAGCGTTCTTGTGAAATTTGTCGCACAAATATATCCGTAAATAGACACGAAGGAAGGACGATCAAAACTGCTAGCCGAGGTTATCGAGAAACGATGAGGAATTCATGTCTCGATAATGGATACCGATAATGAGAGAACAAAAGTCAGCCATACCGACGGTAGCAGAGATATCTTTCAATTTCGCTGCAACCAACTGATGAGGCTCTATCTCAGGGAATAAAGGGACGGTCATATAAGGCTTCTTTTTTTTTCCCGTTCGCTCATCGGGTTTCTGCCTCTTTCTCCCGACAGAGCGTCGCGCACCTCTGCCGTCATTACACGGCATGACAAGGCGCCTCTGTTCCTGCTCCTCAACTTCTTGCCACTTTTTCTGCTCCCTATTCTCGCGCCATCTCTTCACACGCTCCTGGACACGTTACACCGATGAGAAGACAACAGCCGAGATGCACAATGATCGTCGCAGATGAGGCCTTGTGTACGAAACGGCGACCTTCCGACCTTCTTTACGCATCTCTATTGTTGGAGTCAATTGATGAGCCGCCAGGAGTCAACAGGATACAAAACGCTTGGATGATGATACGTCTGTATGACACGAAACGTTGGCAATACGCGTCTTTGTCTCTTTGCGCGTGATGTTCCAATAAAGATAGATATACGGTACACGAAGAGGCCTGCAATCGATTGCGTTTAGATTAGATTTGGAATTAGATACGATAGACTTTAATCGAAACTTGGAGTTTCTTATCGGCTCAAATAACATCTTTCTCGAATAACATCGTCCCTTCTCCAGGAAGCGTTTTTTTTTTTTTTCTCTCTCTAATAACGCATCTGGTCTCATCTTTTGGTCGCGTTCTATGATAATCAGATGGCCATCGAATTATCGCGAGCAGTTGTCCCTTATTGCGAGAAAGCGGAGACCAATTACAGGAGACCAAAGATCGCGTCGCGAGCCTGGATCAGACTGATTCTCACACGAACGCCCTCCGAGAGGAAGTTGGCAGGTCCTGCAGGGCAGATCCTGCACGTTTACGAGGACCATACTTGTGCACTCGCCTAATTGATCCGCGGCCGCCCGCCTGTTCTACCTGCGTGGATGAGAGGGCGGCACGGACGAAGGGACGAGCGGACAAACGGATATACGCAGGAGTGGAAGAGCCCGCGTCTATAGCCGAAACCACGTACCAGGAACTGGGTCCTGACAGGCCTGGTTGGCAACGTACGACGCGGAGCGACCGCGAGAGAGGCGCCAATTCTCCTCCCTCGTTTCGTGTCTTCTTTTTCCCTCGTAATTTTCTTATATTCTCGATCCCTGCGTTTTGTTCAAAATAATATTCGCTCCTTTGCCCTCATCCAGAAGAAGATGCGTGATTTCTCTCAGCCAGTGTCCGTCAATCGTCCGATATCGGATAGATTCGAAGATCCTTGATATATCGAGCTTAAGAAATTTCTGGGAATCTGAATAGCCCGACGAATCATCTTCTCATCCGAACAAAGCTGCGCAACTGCTAAACTGACGTTCTCTGCTTTAGTATACTGCAAGTGGTTACTAAGAGTGCGACGATCAAAAGCTACCGCAAGCGGAACGCTTCCGTCGCACCACCGCGGCGGTTTCTGCGCGTGGCAAGTCTCTCTCTCTCTCTCTCTCTCTCTCTCTCTCTCTCTCTCTCTCACACACACAACACACACACTCTCTTTCTCTCTGTTTCTCCATTGGCATCCGGGCGGGCGAAAGAAAGAAACGGAAAGAAAATATAGAATAAGGGAAAACAGGGAGGCAGAGAAGGAGGGACGGCAGGTCGGCAAACGCCAACAAGTTGGCCGTAATAGGTAGCCCCGATCGGACGATGGTCTCTCTCTCTCTCTCTCTCTCTCTCTCTCTCTCTCTCTCTTTCCCTGTCTCTCGCAAAGCTACGGGTCGAGGAGAGTGAATCCGTTGCATGCCACAAATTGGCTCAAATATTTACGCAATTGGCATGATAACCGCATTACGTGATTATGTACGGTTGTTGCGCGCGATCCCGATGCTCACCCTCTCGTCCCATCATCAGCACCCTCCGCCTCTCCTCTTCTCTTCTCTCCTCTCCTCCGTGCCGCCCGCGACCCACCTCCATCTCCACCTCCTCCATGACCTCCCGTATAAACGGCAAATCAGGGTTATTAAACGACCGCTCGCGGGACACGCGCATTGTTCGCGCTGGCCATGCAACTTCCGCCTGGAAGACCTTCCTGCCAGCCTCCTCGTCCCCCTTTATCCCGCGCCGTTTTTCCGCTTGCGCTCGCTCGCTTCTGCGGCGGGCAGCTTTTTTCCCGCATGCCATAGAATCGCCCGCGTTGTGCGACGTTTCTCTCGGCGATTGGCTGCACTTGTCTCCGGTTCATTTGCCTCCGCGTGCACTCGCGTTATCGTGGCGCGATGCGGATAAAAAGTACCGGCTATCGGGATGAAAATAAATCCGTGTCCAAACGCTGTCCTAATGTCGATTTTTCGCTAGACTGCTTACGCTCGTCGATGCACTCATTGTTGGTTGTAACAATATTAGCAGCTGTTTATCAGCGATAGCGATTGTCTATCTAGATAGAGATGCAACACATTAACATATCAAATTACTTTTACTGCTGAGTAACAGTCAATAATTGTGTCCTGTACCCGAGCATAAATATTTTACGCTTTGGAACAATAGATGATAGCTTTATAGATGCGATTATGTGACAGGATGAGAGAGTAACCGCAACGTTCGTTCGCCACCTATAAAGATCATGTCTCCAACGTATCATTTGCATTCCCGAATGGTGCAAAACATCAAGGTCGAAGTATAATAATCGGTCATTTAGCATAGATTGCTAAATACGACTAGGAAAACAGTTCCTCACGCAACATTATATGGATTGCGGATCGGACTAAAGTTGATGATGACTTGCACAAAAAGCGGCCACGTGGTACTCTCTGTTTCAGAAAGTAGTGCGATGTACGCTGGAAGTATGGTCGCGACCCGATTATATCATGTTATAACCAAGAAGATAAATAATAATACAAATTACCGCGATACGCGCTTAGAAAGGTGCACTCAGCGTGCAATTTTATTTTTCGGGCCGAATATCTGAAATGTGTCACAGTCGATGTCTGAAGAAAGCCAATCATCGCCATCATAGCAAAACTACGACATGTTAGTTCATGTAGTTATCGAGAAGCATAAAAGAAATATTTTTGATATCTCTCGCAATTTATCGCAATTTCTCGAGATGTGACTCGCGGACGGAGGTTTAGGAAACGCGGTAACCTCACAAAACATCCGCGATATCCCCAGCCCTATCATCCCCGTCATCAATATGGCGGCTGCCCCTAGGCCAAGTTTTGCTTGGTGATTTCGCTTAGGCGGTCGCTTCTTCGAAAATACAGTTACTTCGGCCGTCGATCTAGCGTCGATCCGTTACGTAAGACTCCATGGAAACGCTCGCTCGTGTCGGCTCGGCCTGGCTCGGCCCGGAACGCGCGTTACGTGCGGTTTCCGTAAATTGCTACGTGCGGGACCCAGCCGTCCCGCGTCTCGCGCACGACGTACATACCCGACGTGGTGGCGAGATCGGAAGGTATCCTCGAGACGAGCGTACCTCGTGGAAAAAGTGCACGCTAGCACGCCGCGCCGCGGGGGAAAGCGGCCGCGGAAAAATCGAAGCACGCGTGGTCGAGGAAAGCGGCGGAGAAAACGACGCTTCGTGCACGTGCGAATTATGTGCGCGATTAGCGGATGCGAAAGACACGAGAGAGAAAGAGAGAGAGAGAGAGAGAGAGAGAGAGAGAGAGAGAGAAATAGAGTGAAAAGGGGAGGGGGAGGGAGGTATCGCAACGCGCGAGGATCGGCAACTCGATCGAGGGAATCGTGCCCGATCTGGCGAACGCGCCAGATAGCGATTAGCTCGATTAAATAATATAGGCGGATAATTATTCTGAAAGTTCGCGATGATACACGCGGCATTTTTTTTCTTTTTTTTTTTTTTCTTTTTTTTTTGAGGGACATCGGCGCGGATTTTAATTGCAGCCTGGAGGGATTTATTTATGAGAATTGCATGTCCATTGCACTGCCCCGTCGAGGGAGATATCGGCGTAGAGATCGTCGTTTAGGGATATGTAATTTTGTCACATTTCATTATATACTTTTTAATATTGTCGTTATGCTGTGAAGGATCTGCGGGAGATTGAACGTTCCCGCCTGTGTTACGTACATTATTGCATTTTTATTTTGGGAGGAAATCGCGACTGGAAATAATCCGTATTTTCTTACAACCGTGTAACGACTACCTGCATATAATGAAACCTATACTTCCAATCACAAAACAATTGGAAGTAAAAGCTATACTTATCCTAAAACGTAAACAGGTCTATACAGGCATAAGTATATTTAGCAAGAAGGAAAAAAAAAGTGAAACCATAAGATGTACTTATATCTCTTGCGTTCAAAGTTTCCTCCAATTGATTCATCCATTTCTCCATAGATACATAGATACGTTCATTGATGCAGAGCGACGACGAAATTTATGAATGGCAAGATGCACGTTTAATTTGCTACTGTTTCCGTTAGGCTTCCAGGCGTTCTTCGAACGCAAAATATCGTAAGAGCAATTCGTGTGGGAGATGTGGCGAATGAAGGGGAAAAATACCGCTTCCCGATAATCGTACTGGGATTTAGGTCACCGTGGCAGGAGAGTCAATCGCCTCGTGGTTACCGCATAATGAATTAAAATTACCGGTTGTATCGGCGGGACTTAAACACAAAGCGTCGCTTCAAAGGCAAGAATGATTGTAATTACAACAATTTATTGTTACGGGAAGCAGCCGATGCTGCAGAATGCTCGCCTTCAGTGGATCAATGGCGCTACCTAGCGACTACTTCGTCAAGCATGTGCGCGTAATAATCTGACTGGCGACATCTTGAGCTTCAACGTGGCACACCTTGCGTACATCTCGGATTACCAATTTCCAAAAAATCATGTTTCTTCATTGATCTCCTTTGCATTGGAGATCAAAAACATTTCAGCATGTCGCGAACTAATGCAAGCGATCAACACATTTGTATTTAAATCTTAAACGCGACTATCGTCTAATCGTTCTCGATAAAAGCTAAGTGTCTCAATGACAAAAAAAAAGAAAGAAAAAAAATGCGAGAAAAATTAGTCATTAAGATACAAGACTGAGGAAATATGATAATGCTTTCATAACGACAGATAATAAACTCGATATCAGAGATATTAATCAAAAGCATTGAAAATACGCTATAATAAAGTAAAATAAAAATAATTTCCTTAATGTGTTAAGGAGCGAGAAATAACGTTGATGACTTTCTAGGAAACTTCTATTAGCCGAGGATATCTATCGCTTTTGCGTGACTTTTGGCTAGAACCTCTAGGAAATTTATCGACGGTGGATAGGAATCTTTATCTCCACGTGAGCCGACACCAGGACAACTCCTTCTCGTCCTGGTCCAGTCCACCCACATTCGAATCGTCACGTGCTGGAAATGATCACGTGGTCCGTGGAGGTTCTGCCCCCTCATTATCATAACTGCTTCCACCTTGTACGGGGGGCATAAGCTCTAATAAGGAGCGATGCTGGCAATCGTGATTACCGGAGGGGGCCACGCGTTTGTCTTCATGCGAAATTGCCTCGTAGATCGCTTGTAGATCGCTTTCCACTTTCCTATTTATCTATACCTGTCATTGCGCATCGCTTGCCTGTGATCTCATGCATATTAACTGACGCCTCGTAATATTACGTGAATCCTGTCGAATCGAACCATCAATTCGCATCATCAAATCGCAATCCTTCTTGTACAACGAAAAGTTAAAGTCGATATTATTTCAATGGCATCGTAATATCACGCGACATTCTAGTAATATCGCTTCAAGGGAAGTAATAAATATACACATCAGATTGATCTAACGGGTACACATGGAAAGGCTACTTCTCCGATTTCAAAGCGAACATTTCCTGCGGTCAGCGCGAATAAGGCGTGTGTAGGATATAAATAGGAAATGAGAGGAGCGAGCAATGCGCAGCGGAAACTCGTTCAGTCGCTTAGATACACGACAGATCTTTATCATCATAAGATCATGCGTGTGCGAGACTTGCGTCTTGGAGAAGTAACGTTTGGAAAGTACGCAGAAGTCAACATCGCTCGAGATAAGGATAGCCTTGCCTGTCGAGGTAGCTTAAGTCGGCTGGTATCAACCGTCATCTCGCACCGGTCTCGCACGTGACACCGCGACGGTTACATGCGGTCGATAAGCGTCGATTATGTCGATTCACGTATGTCGTTACACGCGTGTTTTCGGTAGTATTCCCGCGCGAAAATTATTATTTGTCACATAACGACCAGTACGGAAAAAAGGGATGAGCATCTGCAATTTGAACAACTGCCACGCGAGCGAGGCAAGCAAGCCGATCATAAGTGTCGGCTCGATGGCACTGGCAATTCCTCGCAAGTTTGCGAAAGTTACGCGTGCAAAGGTGGTCTCAGATTAATTAGGTAAAGTACGCACGGGAGACGCGAGAATACGAACGCATAGGGATGGGAAATTATCTTTTCTGTAATTGCCGACACTCTCCTTGCTCATTCCGTCTTAATCCGTAATTTCGAAATTGCATGTGATTACGTTATTGTATCGCGAATGTGCATTCTCCTCGAAAATAAACATCTGCCTCATTCTTCCTCCTTAACCAACACAATTTTCTGCTTCTTACTCACGACAAATTGTAATTTCGCGTGTAAATTTTGAACTGAGGGACAGCTGTTGCTGTGATGGTAAAAAGTTTGCGGTGTACGCGCAATACGCGTCATACGTAATCTTGCGTTATTGGTTAACTAAATCACAAAAAACTAAGAATATGAAAGTTACTTTTGAAACGTCCTTTTGCGATAACGTACTGACACTGAAATAAACATATCATGCAATTAAGCGTGATTCGGGGTTAATGTTAATTCAGAGAGCTTTTAGAGAAATTTTAGAGAACAAACACTTTGTCAGGCCTTTCAGATTTTATTTTTTGTAATTCATATTTTTATTATCGGCAAATCTTTGATCATCGATCAGCGCGATTAGTAAAATTTAGAAGTTTATGAAATACGTTAGGAATCTATTTTCTAAATAGCCAATTCACATTTTAGCACTTCGTAATTTCTAGGGATGCTGATGCAATGTACAATATCGCCAGAGAAAGAGCTTAAATGACATCGTTGATAGGTTTCTAATTTGCACAAAAAAGTGGAAAGGGATAAAAGCGACGTATCTCGTATTTTCTATGTGTTATGTTTCATAATTTCCCATCACCGTAATAGCAAGAGCTGAACATCTGCATTTGTTGTCCCCAAACCGATGAAGAATTTCTGCGTTATTTCTCCTGCGTGGTAATCGATTCGGTTCCTGTTCTCTTCTTTCTCTGCCATATTTCATTCTCAATACTTGAAATATGAACGATATCAATAACCAATATGAAAAGATATTTATATCGCGTATTGCATCTCATTATAAGTTCAAAGCTACAATAGCTCTGAGGATATAAAATAACACGCAAGTTAAAGGATTGAGTATTTTAGATGACATATAATTTTTCTAGAACTTACTCATCGCTTCCGTCCCTCGCATATCCCGCTAAAGCCCTCCACAATTCCCTAGGCCCTTCAATCGCAAGTGGAAAGTTTTGCCAGGACCATTCTTCCGCTGAGAAAATCGTATATTATATATATCATAGATATGCGTATTATTCAAGCAGAAAATATATTAAATAACTTTTAATATATTTTCTAACCTTTCGAGGGATAGTCCATGCGTCTTTTAGTTAAATCAGTGTAAGTTTCTCGTTCGTCCTGCAGCAGTAGAAAAAATTGATATGAGTTTAAAAATCATATAAATTATATACGATGCAGTATGGTCGCACGTTATAGCATGCGCATATAAATATATTAACATAAAGACAAAATTATATCAAGTATGTCAATTTCAGTAATCAGCAACCTGTTGGCTATTCCTGCCAATGCGAGGTATATATTTCTCGGTCTTAAAAGGGTAAAAGAAGTCTTCGTATCTACCGCTCCGACCCACTCTGGGCAGCGTAGGTATCCTTGCAATCTTCAAGAAAAACGCAGGTACTTCGTCCGCCTTCGTGATGTTCTCGCAGATCAACAGCGCGACCATTCCGGTAAGAAGAGCTACACGTGTAATATGCGAGAAGTAACATTGAATACTCCGACATTTAAATAAGTTCTCTTTAAGCCGAACATAATCGTCCAATAAAAAACATGTCAGAGGCGATAGCGAATCATTGCGCTTACCGTTGAAGAAGACACCTGCCGTTCGCTGAGTGCGAATTCTCCGCAGCATCTCGAGAAAATCGTAATACCTGTAACGAATCAAGCTCGACTTAGTCCTCGAGGACACACTTCGGTTCATCACACCGATATTCCTCAGCAACAAGTGCGATAATTATCCCAGCTTGCCAGTTGACGCGGCATTCTCGGCCGGTACGTAAGTGACTGTCATTTCGAATCCTTTCGGAGCCGAATTCTGCGAGAAAAGATACGCGTCTCGTCGACGCTCACTGAATACTAAGCGATTTTTCGCGTACATGCGGCTTCTTACATTATCGCGAGGAGTGGAGCAGAGTGCTCGAGGATCGTGGACGAACGAGAGAGATTTGCGAAGTCACATTACTATTTGAATCCTGCCGATTGTTTGTCCACGCGCAGAACATTCGACCGCGCGCATCCGCGGAATGAAACATATTCTACGGACGGAGGATCGTTCTCTACGACGTGTGAAATATAACGAGATGCGTTCGACTGTACTATCGCAAAGATTTAAGATCAACAACGCATGATCGGTGAGCGTTTGCGATGCGAGATTGCGGGTCGAGATTTGACTCACGCGTTGGAAAAGCCACAGGACTGGATGAATGATCCAGTCCTGTGGCTTTGAACCACGTTTGAGGAAGCTGATCTCTTCAAAAATGATTACGATGATTAGCATATGATTGATCACTTCCGTCGCGAACCCTGAACAAGAATATTTATCTTTTAATCGAGCGTTACAGTCGCCAAATGATTTTCTTGAGAGCACACGTTATCGCATTCGCAGATGAATGCAAATTTGCTTTTCCGCTTTAAAATCGAAGATATCGATTATTATAATTTAATGTAATATCAGAAGCGTAGATCTCTCGCATCGGAAAGAATAACAAAAAAAAACAGATAAATTCTATTAGCTACTGCAATAATAATAAGCAATATTACTTACCTGAGGATAACTTGAACGATAACTGAATCTAACTTGATCAAATTCGCCATATTTATACCGGATTAAAGAGGAATTAAGTATTTAGTTCATGTGCACCTCGTAAATCGGCACATATGTTTGTGCTCCCCCATCGACAGAGTACAATTATCGATCGCTCCCTGTCAGCGGCGGATTTATCGTCCTCAATGACTGATGTGAACTGTCAATACGATATGCGGTTTCATTCTTTGCGTTTTTAATATCTACTTATCATTTATCATTTTGGTATAAATATACAGCTACTGCATAGCCATATTCCTGTGCATAAATAGAATCAATTTTGATGTTAGATATAACGAAAGTGTCATGAATTTATTATTATATGCACAAGATTGTTTTACTATAGCCGATTATACCGAAGTAGGAGATACTTATGTACTCCACATGGAATATCTTTCTATATAACGTGTAATTGGATTAAATTAATGCGCCAATACTTTTGCGACAAACTCGCATGCACGTTTTTTCGGTCGCAGGCAATGGACTGTAGCCCTTATTCGAGCAGGTGAATGAAACGTGCTTTTCATATTAAATCTTCTTTGATGTATGTTTTGAAGCTTGATAGGATGAATACTACGCATTTATAGGATTGTACAATTTCCGAGCATTGCACGCTTTATTTCTTTTTTTTCTTCTTTTCAGGTTACAGATTATTTCATCATATAATTATTGATATGCTGTCGCAAATATCGTCTAATAGGTAAATACAAAATTCTGATAGATATCATTAAAAACATGCGGTTGAATTGAGGAAAAGAATTAATCAAAGGATTATTAAATTAGCTCTTGAAATTATAACGCTTTATTGTTGTTAACGCTTTGTATTAATAATTAAATGATTATTTTAAATGATTAAATGGTTCAAGTGTGAAAATTTAGTTGTGACTATTACATTGATTAGAAGAATTGTTTAAATATAAATTCACGTTCACACGTATACCGCATTGATAACTAATAATAGAGTGTGGCGGATCTTCAAGCACATAATTGAGGATATTTTTACAAGAGTTTCGTTGATTACATTATTTTACTGTTATATTGTCGATCAATCGTAGAAATAGTAGGTCATCTCAGTCGGTTATTCATCTTCAGTTGGATTCTTGACGAGCTTGCCAAGCGGTGCATGTCTCGCTGGCGACTTCGCAGATTGCTGACAGGGCGCGGCTGGTAATCTCGTAATCTGAAAATAAAATAAACAATTGACCATCGTCTTATACAGGAAACAGCAAGCTTCGCTTCGAGAAAAAGGATCTTATGAAAATCGATTAACGATTAACGAAGAATAATAATGACTGAATAATAATTCTAATAAGTAATAACAATGTTCGAGCGAAATGATGCGACGAGAAAGGAAACGAGCTTTTAAGTTTGTTATTTCAATTATCCGTTAATATTAAGAAAAGTAATGCGAAAATATAAAATAAGGAACTTTAGAACAAAAATATGAACTCAATTGATTTCGATGCAAACTACATCTGGCAGATGGGATTGACTTTACAGTCTTAAGGATGAATTTTACATTGATGTCCATACACTTTTCCATAATTTTTATTTTGGGAGCTATTACATAAACTAATTAAGTTGAAAAATTTGTACTTACCGGTCACAGATCGTTTGCCGAATATACTGCCGTTAAAGGGTGGTTTTCTATAGGCGGCATCTACGCTGAAGGCGAGGATGACGACGATAACAGCGAGAGCGACAGCGAGAGCGAAACGAATGGAAATCATGTTGGCGAATTGATTGGCTTCTAACTGAAACATGAAGAGATTTATTGATGATTAATAACTAGCGAGATCTTTTATATTTATTATCTTGCATTCCGCACGATAATAATCTGTTTATCGCAATAAAATAAACGATTGGCGTTGAAACGATGGGGATGAGGCGATGTTGAGTTTTGGACTCTCTCTTGGAATCTCGATGTGTAAATTTTGCGAGGAAACGGATAAGCTTACTCGTGAACGAAGAAACTTCCTGATTCTTAGATTGTGAGCCGCTGAATGTTACAAACGGAGCAAACGCTGCGAGCTTATATACTCGAGAAAGCTGTTCGAAGACAAATGTCTCCATCAAAAGCACTCGACGTACATTATTTGCAAGTAAAGTCACTCGTGACTCCCAACGAGATATCGATTCATTGCGAGAAATAAAAATTCATAATATCCGACGATGACGCAAAGATATACAATTTCGCAAGTACTTGCGGAAAACGAATTTTGTGCAAAACGAACATGTTCCTCGCATACGTGCTGCACAGAAAATTAGATTCGTCCGGGAGACATTTATTATGAAATATGAATAACACAAAATATCGTAATAAAAGATATCCTATAGATCGAGTATTCTATAATTAAAGTGAGATAGCTTATGTAATGCCTTCACCCTGAAGCGACTGACTATCCTGAAGACGGATGAAACTTGACTGATGCTTCGTCGGCAGTTGGATCGGCTTTTATAAGAGGATCTTTATGCTATGGGGAATGCAACGTGCGATATTGTAAGATAAAAAAAACAATAAGCTATTAGAGGGTGTAACGTGATTATTGACTTTCTGATTGCCTTTTACTTCGGGGAAATAGAAGTTCCACTTTCGTGGCAGTGGAAAAATCATTCTGCGAAGAGTTAGACTATGATACATGTATAAAATCCAACTTTTCGTTAATGATTATTTTACGTTAATATATCTCGTTCGCTCAAAATATCTTTTTTATTAGATAATTGCAGTAGATAATTGGCGCAATATATTATATCTTTAATATATGTTTAATATATGTTCCATGTTTCATTATAAGAGAACGTAACGTAAAATAATATTCATTACATAAATTTTTCATTAATATAATAATATGTTTCATACATGCAACACGATGAAAAGATAAGAAGGTGCAATGTATTCTCATGACATTCTTTTAGATAACTATTTAGAAATTGTTTATTTTCTATATTAATTTCGATATAGAGAAATGAAAGTGTCTACTATCAATTTTAACAATTAAATACTTATCGACTTTTTATTATTTACAATCTTATCAACATGTGGTATCGAAATCTACTTTATCTGTCGTAGCTTTTTCACTCAGAAATTTTCGTTTACGGTCAATCGATATATGACATCTTCGTATTTTCAATCGATGATATGGTAGGTCTTGAATATTCCAAAAAATATTACATGCCGAACATATAATAATCATAATATCAGAAATGTGTTGCATTATTATATTTCATAAAATTTATTCTTTATTAATGAGGTAAAATGATATTTTATTAGGAATAATTAGGGAGCCTTCAGAATTTTTATTGCAATAGTGTTGTTTTTATCGCAGTATGACAAAGCATAAAATATATAAAGTAGACATTTTTGCTTGTTGTACACATAATTTACGATATCAATGTAAATAATATAAATACATTTAAGGTATTACAATTTCAATGGAGTTAAATTGTTTGCAGCATTTACACTGAAAGATTTCTCAAATACTTCAATCAGTTTGCCTATATTTTAAGATAATGATTTTATTTCTGCATTACATGTAACTAATTATAAAAAGTAATTGTTATAAATATATATGTATGTTCAATAAATGTGTAGTGTGATATTTTACGTTTTCATTTTATATATTACTTTAATAATATGAATACCATGAATATTTACAGCATAAATAGCGATTACATTTATCTCGTTTAAAGAAAAAATTATTTTTTTTTATTTTTTGATTTCTATTAAGATATAAATCTTAATTATGCTCTCGACGATCGATTGATACCTGAATATATCTGCTATATTAATTTATATTTATAATGTCTTTTGCAATTATAATATCTTTTCAAGTATTCGCATAATAAATTACTTCCTATTTAATTATCATTTTACATATGTAAGCATAATATTATGTCATTTACTTAATATGTGATGTTTTCGCCCTTACTTCATGCACCGCATATTTTTCGGCTTGCTTTCAATAAAAAAAATATTTTAACATATCAGGATAAACTTTTGCTATTCACGTCTTGTATTATTGTACATTTTGTATGTATCTGGTTTACTTTACGAATGTCAGATACGCTTATTCTTTGAACAAGCTTCACGAATGTTTGCAAATGTAATCTTCACGAAGATACAGGAGAACGATAAGCTTCCAAATATCTCTTGAACACTCATAACTTACATGCAGATGGAGAGATCGCACAATCGATGACGAATGCACTTGCGGATCGATAATCGAGAGCGCATTAAGATCGGAAATGCATAAGCATACTAGAATCTACATCTTATTGTCGCGTCACAACTTTTTCTCTTTAATCGGCATGATATAAATAAACACGCCGCCGATTATACACTGTACAACGATATTATATAATCAGTCATGGCTAATTTATCTCTTTGATAGATCTTCGGAAGTAATCGATGACGATCGATGACGACCGATGACGTATTGACGTCGATCTTCATGACAAGACTTATTATCTTAAACGGCTAGTTCGTCTATGCTTTTATCTCTTTATATCTTTCTTATCTATATTCTTTATATACCATCGCATGAAGATGCTATTATTAAAGTAACAAATCAATCATCCGCAGCTCTGTCCAAGTCTTCATAGCGAGCAAGACGTTTCTCCTTCCTCAGTGTCTCACTGAGATATGAAAAAATACAATCTGAGATTTTGTTCATACCGGTATAGAGAGAAAGAGAGAGATATATTCTCATTGCCGGCTCATCTGTATATATATACACATCATTATAAGATAACAAATAATTACGGAGAGGAGTGCGAAGAGACTCGGCGAGCTTGGACAGATCTGGATCTACAAAATGGAAGACATGGATTTTGTTTTATCGCTTAATATTATCGTATAAAAGCTATTAATCGCATTAAACAACTACAATCAGCGCGAGAATGCATATTGCATACTGTGCGCGCATGTAAATAAAGTTTATTGCATAATACACATATCACACATCGATGTCTTGTTCACACGTCGCAAGCTTTTTGACCGAACTTTCATACTTGACGTACAACTATTTTTAATTCCTATTTTCACAAGAAATTTCGTTGTTATGCGTGATAAATTTCCAAGGAATAGTTTGATCCTCTTTGCTTTATACTGTGTTATTGTTGCAATGATCGATACGGATAGACGAAGGAGCTTTTTTCAGGTGATTCAGTGATATAAAATTTGATGCAAACATAAAAGAATGAAGAAAATATATTAACGAATATAACACCATGTAAAAGCGTAATAATAATATTCCTTTAGAATATAGCGCATATTAGTTTTGCTACTCATTATTTATTAACACGTTATAATGGTAATAATAGCATAAATAACAATACAAATAAGTTACGTTTAATAACATGCCCATGTTTCTTTTTCATGTAATCATGTTTCTTCGGGAAAATATTATTGTCCGAAATACGTGCTCGCGAGAGTTGTATCAAAGCGATAACAACAAAAGATATCACCGTCATGCGATATTCATCAGGCCAAAGCGTAATATGGGCCGTGTGAACCGGACTTTGTGTAAAATTCTTAAATCTAAAGCGATTACACCGATATTATACATATTAATATACAATCTTATATCATACGTTACAATTATTAATATAATATTCCATGATTACGGCTTTATGTATTTATAATTACACGAGACAGGTGCCAGCAATGATTCTCTTGATTTTCTTGTAACATTGTATTTTTTTATTAAATCTCTCCACAATCCCCTTTTATTTCAACGATTGTAACAATACACATAAAATGTTTAAAAAATTATTCTCTTTGTATAACTTTGTAAATATTATGAAATACTATTCTGCTTTTACGTCGGCAAAGCGATAGATAAATTATCAATGTTTTACAATATGTAGCTTCAATGTTTTACAATGTATGAAGTTACACATACTGCACAATTCTTGAATAATACGGCATCGTGACATTGTTAGATGGCAACATCCATTGATTTGTGCCATTTATGTAAAAATTGTAATTATATGTGAAGTTGCCCGGAGGAAAGATCAGTTGAAGTAACTAAAATCGTGAGAAAGCTATATACACACGCTTCAGTTTATTCCTTTTTCTTACAATATTCCTCTCTTCGCATGATCGTTACAGCTGCATTTAGAATGCACCGTGAACCCAATAATCTATGAGATATGTAAATCAATATCCGGCCTTACATGCATTTCGCGTTTTACCTCTTATTCAGTCCAAATCCAAGTCTCTTTCATCCAGCTCTACATTCTCACAGTCGCATTGGATATCAGGCTTATCAGAGAGACACGACTTTTGGCAGAACTCGTGGAAATTCATATGCTCGCCGTAAGACGAGAGCCTTATTTTATGATCTTCTGCCTCCTCCAACTGTGGCTTCTCCGATGCTTCCCTCTCTGCTACGTTCTCGTTCTCTTTCTCGTGAATAGCGGTCCTCACTTTATCCATGAAACTTCCGTCATCGGCACTTCGTCTGATACGCCGACCGTCCTCCTCTTCTTCGTCCGATTTATATTGACATTTATCAGCGATCAGTCCTGCAACGCTCACGTCTTCCGTGAACACCTCTTCGTACAGCTCGCATATGACACCCTGCTCGATCGGCGAAGGGAAGATCACGGTGAGGAGATCCTGCGCCAGCTCGTTCACCAAATGTGTGATCCTCCAGTTCTCGTGGAGACGCATGGTGTTCGGGCTCAGTGGTACCAAGGCCGGGCAATAACATCCTAAGTGGCTCTCGATGGACGACCTCAGAACGAAACAGTTCAGCTCGGAGGCGTCCGACAGCTCGTTGGCGCACAGTTTCAAACAGTGACTGACGATAACCCGCGCTTGGTCCTGGTCGCTGCTGGACTGGAGCTTGCAGGTTCCCTTGGGATATCGGGGGTATTGGATCGGATCCCTCTCTCTTCGTTCTCGCTCGCCCTCGGTCTCCGCGCCGGGATTACAGACCAGGGCGCAAGCGTCATTCACGAGAGGTGCCGGAATGCTCGCGGCACGGCCCACCAACGCCAACAGGAACACCCAGCAGAACAGAGGCGTCATCTGAAAATGATGGCTAATCAATATCCTCAAGTGAATGTGGAACTCTGCGTTCCGATGCCAGCGCGGCGGGAAGGGTCGGCGCGTATGTCCAAGAAGGAATTCCTGGAGTTCGACCGCGATTCCGCATATGCATCCGCCGGAGTTTCCACCGTAAACCGCTTCCAATAATCGCCCTTATGCAGAATAAATGAGGATAGAGACAACCGAAATGGTCGCGAGGCTCTAATGTGACGTTAATTGACGCTTTTCGGCAGACATCACGAGCGTATCGAACGTAAAATTTTAACTGGAATTGCTCTGTGGATCGCGAAATGTCCGTAAAATCGATTGCGGTGAACTTGAGAATACTTGCTGCTTACCTTGAAGATGAGAAAAAAGCGGGAGCAAAATAAAGAAAAAGATCCTCTTTCTGTGATATAAGGCTCTCTATTTGTCACTGGACCTATTTGTCACTATAAGAACGTTCCGAATCTTCAAGATCCAAGCTTCAAACATATATTATTAGACTCTTTTGACGTAATTGATCGAAGAAACTCGGAGATACTTCTCCCATCGACCTCTCGAATACCGACTATTTATTCTGGTCTACGAACGTATGGCTTTATAGCTTCAAAGTCAAACAGGGCTGTCCTTTATTCTGGCAGCGCCCGATGTAAATACATAAACGAGCATCTTTGTCTCTTGTCTCTTCTCCGTATCGGTAATGTGTGAGATAGAATTTACGAATTTTCTAATTAATAACAAATAGAAAGAATGATTAAGGAGGATTTGTTTTACACAATTGTTTTCTTATATTTATAAAGGCAAGGCTGTGCTATCTGTTTTCTTTTTGTTTGAAACGGTAACTAGCGAAGATCACGTAAATCCAGTAGAAATTTAAAAATTGACAATGTATCATGTCCTTTTTCCTTCAGACACAACGCTTTGAAAAATATATAATAATGTTTTTAGAACATTAATTAGATAAATAATTAATCAGCGTTTTTTATTTAGATTTTAATTAGATAAGTATTACTATCTCTATTATAAGTATTACTTGTTCATTTCAAAACGATATTAATATAAAATGAGCGAACAAATTGGTCAGAAAATTTAATAACAGCTTTTCGAGTATTACGCTCCTGATGTCGAGTTACGTTGTCATTAGACCCTGTGTTCTTTTGTGTTTACTACAACATAAACTGATATATGTAATACGAATTGATCTAATATCTACCGAAATAAAACCAGCAAGATATAACTGTCGGTGTGAGAATATTTAAATCACTTCAGCAGTCACTTTGATACACGATCAGAATATGAGATGATTCATATTAATAATAAACATTGAAATTTAAATAAATCTAAATAATAACTTAATAACTGTTAATAGATTTGCCGACTTCATGATCTTAAATACAAGCACCTCTTCATTTATTTTGCACGAGGAAGATTACAATAATATTTATATTTTCCATGATTTGAACGATTATAACCGATCAGTGAAATATCATCGGCAAATAAGTCTCGCGGCAAAACACGCGTAGAATAATAAATTCCCATATAAATGTCATTGAGATTGTCAATCCAACTTGAAGTTTCTCAAATAAGGAAGAACATTCGCAAGCATCTGATGTATGCAAGTATCTTACTACTCTTTTCGTTGAAGAGTGGGCGAGAGAACGCGAGATCGATGCTAGCTGAATACGCTTCCATTAAATCGGTCGACCTTTCCCTGGCCAGCATGTGGCAAAATAACTTGGATCCCTTCTTAACACAGTCATCTTGAGCTGATGGCTGCTGCTCGTGGAAACTTTGTACTAAAGCTTCTTCAGACGACGATAATGCTGTTCCCCTTAATGCATCACGACGTGACTTGGAATCCGCGAGGATCGCCTGCTTTATAACTTGCGCTTCATAATTAACTCTCGTTTATACGCAATATTTATTTGTTTGCATTCAACAGAATTTCTACTCTTTACTCGTTACTCTTATTCTTGATATTGTCCTAAAGTATAATCACGGGACGTTTATTTGGGACATAATCGACTTAATAATATGTTTTATCTGCAGCCTCAGAGATTAAAATATGAAACAATGCTCTCGTATGCATTCTGTACATTGTCTATCTGCGATATTCTTCTTAATAGAAAAACGTCTGTAGCATCTCGATGCGAGCCTTTTCAGGCTATTTTCCTCCTTTTGCTCGGAATACGACACAGTTGCAGCAAGTTGTAAATTCGATGGTAGTAAATTCTCGTACGTTGTTACACGGGTGTACCCATGCAGGGGACTTACGCATCCATATGAGAAACTAGATGTATCGACCTCGAAAGTACGTGAACGCTTTGGCACACTGGTTATGTTCTTCGCCCTTTCTGGATTTCGCCCTGTCCTCCACCCACCTACGAAGGACGGAGAACGGTATTGATTAAATTCACCGACGGCCATTTTGTCCCGGCGCCCTATTGGTTGCCGTCCATTTTGTCCTTTCCMCCCCCTCCGCCGATGTAACCGTAATCATTTCTTCCTCTTTCACTGTCGTTGTCCCTGTTTACCTACTTGCTTTTCGCTCTCGGTACCCACACTCCATTCGGAGCACGACGCAGGCGTCGCGACATTTTCCGCGTAAGAAATCGGGCTATCAGCAATTAGATTCTTCTGTAATTCTTCCCGCTACACGTTCCAACCGAGCGTTTCGGTTTTGTTCCAAATATATTTTGCTAGCGCAGATAGCAATCAATTTTAATTTAATGCTCTTCGAGCTGTAACTCGTGCCATTTTCCAGAAATCGTTTTCTGATAAGATCAATCTATTCGTTCGTTAATTCTTTGATGTTTCTTGTTGCTTTCTTCAAATTGCTGAACACAGAGGAGCACATAAAGAATATTGAAGAGAACATTAGAACAAAATCGAAGAAAATCGATATTGAAAAAAATCAGCTATAATCAATGGCTTTCATTTGTCTCTTGTTAATTCATATCATATGTAGATTTGATGTCTGAATAATAGTCTGAATAATAGCAACTTACAGACTGTAACAGAACGGAAGATTACAAAAGTGTCTCTAGCGATAGTCGTGAATAGCTCTAATATAAAAAAAAATCTGTTGCATTTGAAAAATAAAGCACGTGCAAAATAGAGAGAGACATCGAATTTCTATAATCAAATGGATAAAAAACGATGTTATGGTAAATTTCATCAAGGAATCATTTCATTATTATTCCATATAATATCACATATTTTTCAAGGATAATATTATCTTGTTTTATTATATACATATATATATATATATATATATATATATAAACATTTTTCTCCTTTATTTCTGATGCTACATATTTTGGGAAGAAAAGATTACTATTTCATGCAATATAAGAATATTTATTAAATAAGCGTATATGTATGTTAAAAGAAAATTTCATTTCCGAGGATTAAATATAGCAAACAAGATATAGCAATAGCAAGCAAAAATATAGCAAGAGATTATATAAATTATGGTTTCTGTTGTATATAAGATCGATAATTCTATATAAGATTGATATATTCTATAAATATGCTATTTTACTAAAGATCTTCACAAAGATATAAAGTATTTATACGTTATATTTTATAGTACTATCATATATCGACAGGCGCTGAAATTTATAGATAGTGACATCTTGATTCTCAGAACTGTTCCGAACTTCGATCTTTTTCCATATTTCCGCGTCTCATCGATGCCAAGAGTTCGAGATTCTCGTTTTTTAGATCGCAGATCATCGGACTTTCCTCATCTCAACGGAACTTTCTCTAAGGTAACAGAACAGAACATTACAAAAGTGCCCGCACGCGAAAACCGCACGCGACTAGGATAAACAAAAAGGAATCTGGCAGTAAAAAAGCAAATCGGGAAGAGAGATTAGCATACTTGCTCTCTTCCACCCTCTTTTTCCTCTGACGTCAAAACTGACATTCGCTCCAGGATTGGCGGCACAGAGACACGCCCTGCAATCCACCACCGTGTTTTACCCTTCGACTCCCACCAGTCGTGACCGGACACGGCCACGCCCATGCAAAAGCACCCCCAGTCGAGGAGGGTAGCTGCGTAGGTTGTGCGAAACGAAACTGGGTCAGGCAGACTCGAGGCAGGCCGAGTCAGGCCGAGGCTCGAGAGTCGTCCAGGCGTTTTCGGCACGAAGCAGTCCTTTCGAAGCCACCCCGAAGCCCGTCGTCGTTTCACCATTCCGTCGGCAATCCATCCCTAAAATTGATACTTTCTCCAACATAAAATCCATTGAGAGATAAATCGAGTCACCTGGCCGTAAGCAAGATTTTGCAAGAGGCAAGAGGGATTAGGTGAGTACGAGATAAAGACTGTGTTATTAAATTAGATTTTATTCCCGATCCAAGCGATTGAATTACGATGCAATGTGTGTTTTGGAATCATTGAGGAATGCTTCAAAATTTGATAATGTATGTATGGTTTAATGAAGAATTATAATGGAATAGATTTGAGAGAGATTTAACAATATGTAAAGCGTCAAAAAAATGATCATGGAATCAAAAAAAGTTGATCACTTAATAGTAAAGTCTTCATTTTGATGATAATAGAACACATTTTGTTATGATAAAGCAACAAGTAAAATGAAAATGAAAATGAATTATTATGTAAAATAAATTTATATATTTAAATACAAAGTTCTTTAAATGTTATTTTATACGACATGATTTTTATAAAGGCAGAATGAAAAATCAAAGTAGCAATCTTCAATGTTTAGTATGCAAATGAGCTTCAAGTTATTTTTATTCCAATTTTTAATCCTATAGTTTATAGATTTAGCCATATCGTTCCATTTATTATATTTACAACTCATAATATCATATTTTATGACTTCTTATCTCTCTCCCCTTCTATTTCCTTTTACTGATTTACCTTTACACGTCTATAGCGACTCTATTTTTCTATGATAGATATATATTTGAATAAGAATGGAAAAAAATCATTAATAAATTATAAATTCATGAAAATTTCTTCAATACTGAAAAAATGAAGAAATTGGTTTCAGAATCTTTAAAAAGACGAGAACCTTTGTTGAAATAATTTGAAATAATTATAGATTTTATAAATTTTCTTAGACAAATATAAATGAGAAAATTAATAGTGTAAAATGAAAGATTATCCTAGCAAATTAATTTTTCCAAGAATTATAATATTCAGATTTTATTTGGCAGATAAAGAAATCCACTCACGTCTGTTTTTGGATCTTTGCGAAGCTCAAAAAAAATTATACGTATCAATCATTCTATTCCAATATGTAATATTTTGATCAGCGCTGACTATATAAGTAAAATATAAATTACAGAGCATCTCGTATTCGCGTAGCATATCCGTACTTCAGATACATTCATCGATCGTGCACATATCATACACATATTCTAATCTTTTGATATTTTCATCTATTGCACATACTAATGCCGCATAAAGGTGGACGTCTTTCGGATTTTCTGCAACTTCTTTCTCATGTTCCCAGGACCGCTCCATTGGCTCAGAGAGCAAAGCGATCCGATTGCTTGAGAAATTTAGAGAAAGATCATATTTAAATAAGAGAACACGGAGCGTTAGAGTCAAAAAGGCGGAATTGACGCGCATCGACTTGGCGATCCTTCCAATCCCGATAAGGACTAAAGCTCCGAGCTCATAAAAATTAATAGAAAGAGAAACACGATGAACTGCTCTCTGTCCATGTTTCTTCGGTCGCTCGGCCTGTTGTGCGCTGTCACAGCGACACACTTTCGCTTATCAATTTTGCAAACCCGCTGAAAATCGCCCAAGATTGGGCGTCACAGTACGTCGTGACTGAAGCGGAATCTGTTGTTGACTGTTGTAGGGACTGTTGAGACGAGGGACACAAGCAGAGACATGGACAATGTGCAAATGATCAGCACTAAAATCACAGCGATCAAGGAATACTTATATGTAAGGCATCCGCATTGCACAGCATTCATCGCCTCTGTTCATTTAGTGATCCTTAGGCCGATCGAAATAATTTCTTGAATTGCAACGAGCGATAAACACATGACTAATGACATTACGACTGACTCATGGCGGGTGAATCAGATCCGCGCGCGGTTGATTAAAATCTGTCCGGCGAAGCTTATGCATTTGATGTTTGCTTCGCTGTTGCGAAAACTGGAACTTTGACCGACGCAAATCATAAGAGTGCATCTTAAAGAGGAACGATCCTCGTTACTTTGAATTTCAGAATTTCGCACGGACGCATTCGCCGACCAGACTCATGAGTTCCGAGAATAGTTACTCGCTCTCCAAGGAGCACTGCAACCTCAAGTATTCGGGTAAGTGATACTTCTCGCTTAGATACTTGTATGTCACTTGATTGCGAGATGCATGAACTTCGCGTGACGATAAACATTCTACGAACATATCCAGTTAAAGCGCTGCATGAATATCGCTTAATCCATCTCTCTGATGATCTTTATTTATTCGTTCATACGGCTTTTGTATTCAGTGCATAAGAGAAGAACAACAGAGAAAGAGAGAGAGAGAGAGAGAGAGAGAGAGAGAGAGAGGGAGAGAGAGAAAGAGGGAGAGAGAGAAATTACATTATCGCCACATTTTAAGTTTCACGCGAGCAGTGGCTTGGCTTTTCGCTGGCAGGATCTAGAAGTCACAATATTGTTCTGATTTCGCGCAAGGCTTACGGCTCGGAAGGGTGCATAATAATAGAGGATTTAGAGTTATTTCAAAGAGGTTGGCGGATGCCGCGAATGGTTGAGGACAGATTACACGCCGCAGGGATGCGGAAGGGTTCGTCATCTTTGCCGTTTGAGAAGTGTTGGCGGCCGATAACGACACGCGCGTGCCGCTCGCAGAATTTTGGATATTCTAATGCGATCTTGTCTGCGGAAGGGAGGGGAAGGAGAAAGGAAGGGGAAGGGAGAGAGAAGGAACAGATGATTCTCGTGCAAGGGCCGACGCATGTGATTTACGCGATCTTACGCGCTTAAGCGCGTTGTAAAAAAACCTTATTTAGGACGCGCGTCGTATAATACGATGTCTGCGATGTCACTATAAATTAATGTCGTAATCCTGCTTATAAATCGACGTGGCTAATTACCACGTACAACAATCCCCAGAAGGTTTCGGCTTGATTAAAGCCGAAATGCGAGGGTCTAAACGCATCTGGTGCCAAACGACTGTATACAAATTATGAATGAGCTGAACTTACACATAAATAAAAATACACATAAAAAAACGTACCGAGCTTCATGACAATTGACATTTAAATACGTACGTGTGATGTCATATCGGCCGCTTAATTAGTTGCTCAAATGAAAATGTTTATACTAGATTGTGAGCGCGTGCAATGTTATCATATCGTATTTATCATGAGGGAACAATTATTAGATGAAACAGATCAATCGTACGATACTTTAACGTAATGAAATCTTAAGCGGTAGCTCCGAACCTATTTGTATCTCGAAAAGTGCTATAAAGCTCGAGAAAAAGATGGAGATCTCTGGACATTAGATTGATGGAGCCGGATTAGCTGGATCCGACCGCTGGAAGCTGGGGATTTCTCTTGTCTAACCATAGGCTCAAGGCATCTCGCCATAAGTTTTCGTACGCCCCTTCCTTTCGGTTTTTATTCCGCACTCTTATGATTGAGAAATACTTTCACCCTAAGATAGAAACATTTTGAGATTCGTGTTTTGGATTGAAGTTAGGTCTGGAACTTCCATTTCTTTTTAACAAGTTGATAAAGTTGATTTTCACTATTAAGGGTCTTTTAATTAAATTTATAATGGATAATTCTAAGCTGATGTCTCGCAACAACAAAACTATGATATTTGCATTTGCACATTTATACATTTTCCATTCAATATTGCCATTCTAATTTAAGGTAATAACGTGTTAATTTGTCTCATTTGTCTAATCTTGAAGCAAGAGATAAGAAGACAATTATCTCGGAGAAATCTCATTTGCACCGCTGTTTTAAAATGCTAAATAATAATTTGAAAGCAAAATCCCATAGTCACTCGGCTGTTTATCCATGGGATCACTTTAATGCAATGGGAAACGAGGGGGTAGTTTATTCCATGGAATACTTTATGGTTGCCCTGCGATAGAAGGACAGTTCAATTTACCGAGGATTTACCACGAGCACATTGAAAGATTCCACTGCAATGACTTTGTTCTGGCTTTATTGGCTCGTGTCTCTATGATGACTCAATGATCCAGCTAGCTTAACATCAGGCGAAATTTTAATATTATCAGTGTAATTTGCATGCAACTGTAAATAATACGAATATTTTAGATAAGCGGTATACAACGTTTTATGAAGCCACGCTGATATCTTAACGAAAACATACTTTTCGATTATCCTTGAAGAAAAGCTTTTAAACTTGAGTGTCGAATATTTTGTTGCATTTCATTATCGTAATGTTTAAATATTATGCAAGATATATTGCTGACATTAATTATGTTTGTTAGCTAAGTCGTATACTGTATGCTTTTCGCAATGCAATGTAACGAACAGCACATTATTACATCGTCGTCAGCCAATGCAACGTCGCGAAGGTCTTGCTATGAACAGGAGGAAGAGAAGAACATGAATAAGATGGTGTCATCCCACCAAACAAGTGAGAGTGTGTCAATATGGGTCTATACTTTCAATTGTTTGATGAGGTGAAATCATTCTAGTCGCGCACATCTCCGAGGATGACGACAGAATCGCAATGGTATATCGAGAGGGAGTCGAAAGGGATCTTATCAATATAGTATTCATGTGTTAATTATTCAATCAGTTGATGTCACTACGATAGAAGAGATTCTATTTGATTTTAACAATCGGACGGTTATTAAAAAAGGCGTATCATTACGTCATAGCATGTATGGATTGCATTAGTATATAAATCATGAAACATAGATAATGGAATCTCTATTATTTAAATGCCGCTTACTTTCCATTGCTTAACTGCTTAATATAATTCATTATGTAATCAGTATAATAATCAACTAACATGTAATTAAAATTTCGTTCAAAGATATTTAATATGATGACGCTAAAAAGTTATTAATATTAATAAAAATGAAATAATCTTTTATATAACACATGCACATAATGTCGCAAATTTAAGACGTAAAGTTAAAAGAGGACAGTTATAATTAAATTATAGTCAAACGACAATATAAACAAAAGTAAACGAGAAATAAAATTACTGAATTATTAAACAAAATAAAATTAAATAGTGAGCAGAAGATAAATCAATAAATCGGACAAATGAGACCTTAAGCTTAAAATATATAATTCTGATCAAAGCCGTTAACTGCTTAAGGAAGCATGTGAAAAAAGAGAAGGAGAGATCTTTCTCTTTCATAAAGCTTTCTATTTTACAATATGAGTGCAAAATTCTCTGATATTTCTAATATTCCTACAAATGAATGAATTATATCAGTGAATATCAGTGAACTAATCATTAAAATCAATCATCAATCGTTATATGTCGTGTAATCCTAACATTGATCGAAAAGACATGTAGAGAAGCTTTATACAACCAAGTAATATATTTATCTTCCATTTCGAGAAAGCAGGACAAGAAATTTGACTTTATATTTACTTTAAATAACACTTCTATTATATCAATATCGTGAGAGCAATCTCAAAATACAATTTATTTCTAAAATGAAAAAATCATTAATGTTGTTACTTTATTCAAACTTATGCATAATTATATATATTATCAACGATTATACATATATATACATATATATTTATAATTAAATATTTTTATATTTAAGCGTGTTGGAAATGGCAACAGACAGACGGAAATGGAATGCTTGTAATTTTATATTTTGTTCACAGATATCCTACCGCATAATGCAGAGGGCTACCCAGCAACCAGGGAATTCTTGATGAAGGTGGTTGATATCCTGCTGGATTTCGTCAAATCAACGAATGATAGAAATGCGAAAGTTCTTGAATTTCACCATCCTGCCGATATGTTGCGTCTACTTGATCTAGAAATTCCCGATACTGGGTTAACTCTTCAACAGCTTCTGCTCGATTGTTCGACAACCTTGAAGTACCAAGTAAAAACTGGTAAGGTTTGCGTTAATTAATTCTTTTTCATAAACAAGAATGAAAAACAGTGCGAATGAAAAACTTTCGCGTAATATCTTTAACGCACGTAATAAGGTCAGCTTTTACAGAAGATTTTACAGAAATTAATGGAAACGTAATAACTGATAATAATATTGTTAATCTAGTGACATAAAAAATAGGATATTAATAAGGAGAAATATATACGTCAATATCTGCAATCTAGTTTCTACTTTTTCGTATGTATCGAAATTCTATATTAAAAAAAGTTTTTTAATATAGATACGTGACAATAATTGTCACGAGCTTGCTCTTAAGATTTAGATATCTGGCTTAAAAACTTATGCATTAGAATTATTTTAAGATTCGTTTATATCAAATGCAAGATGCATATCCAAAGAAAACCAAAAATAGATAAAAATGCTGGTACCCCCGTCGACAAGAGTATTTTAGCGCCGCGCTATCGTATCCTCATCCCCAAGGGCGATAAGCCACATAATTTCATATTCAATTTAGCATACGCTCGCAAGGGCGGAGATAAGGTGGCAACAGAGATCAGCAATGAAGCTTGACGGCTGTCGGCCAACCCTCGCAGTAAATACACTAACGTCATGTTTGAAATAAATAAGTGGGAGCATGCGCGATAACTGGGGAAAAAAAAGAAAAAAAAACTAGAAAAGGACTGAAAGACACGTATCTTCCGTATCGCGTATATGTCACGTATTCACAGAAACGAGACGGATATATCTGATGTTTGATTTAGATAAAATTATTTCCTTTTGAAAAAGAAACTTTCGATTGCGTTAAATATGACTCGATCTTTGGTTATTAATTGCTGCAAAAAATGATCAAACGTCTAGTGAAACTTCGATAAGTTTGTACAAACAGCAAAATATCTTCTTTAATAAAATATAATTATTTATTATTCATCCGTACGCACTGATTAGATTCTCTATCTATTTCGTGTGTTGGTAATTCTTCAATTAATTTGAATTAATTAATGCGAATCGGCATCGTAAATCTTATCGCTAATCACGATGCACAGTTCGATGAATCCTCGGATTCCCTCGATCTTACTGCACGAGAGTATGAGAAAAACGAGATAAATGAGCGCGAGATGAATTTCGGCGCGCAGAAATATTGTAGCAATGACATCGATATCGTCGAGGCCGGGTTGCGATATAGAGGCCTGCGAAATACCGAAGTCAACCGCAAATCTCCCTCGGTGCACGAAAGTTTGCTATCTCGGTAGGATTCGATTACCAACTTGAATGGATGGTAATGCACAATGGCAGAGACCCGAGCCAAACTCGCGCCAGGAATCTGGTCTGTCTGCAGTCCGTGTAAACGGAAGCGAGGGCAACGCGATCATCCCCTCGGTTCATCGGAGGGCGCGTGCACGATACGTGCCGACAAAAACTCGTTATTAGATTATACGCCGCAAGATTCAAGAGCCCTTCGCATATCGGTCATTGGAATCATGGCGGCGGGAGGGGGGCCCGGGCAAGGAGGAAGTGAGAGGTGGAAGGTTGATCTTACTCTTGGCTGCAAAAAACTGTTCTATCCATTGAAGGATATCAATCGCTGCGTATATCGATACAGAAATCGCCCTTGGTGAGGTGACTTTTATACGTTGAAGGATGTCGATAACGAGAACGTCGTAATCGGAGCAAAGTTCGTTTGCGGTATTGATAATAGTCATGTGACAATGTTAGATATATATTCTAATCAATGCACTGTAGTGATAATACAGCAGGAAGAATGAAGCTGTCTGTCGCTGACGTGACAGCGTAGCGAGCTGCGATATTATTCTGCAGCGGCATAGATTTGAGATAAAAATGGAGAAATGTGGGTTCTCAACGTTTGTGGATAAATCGCAGACATCGATATATCTGAAAATAAAAATTCCATGTTCACGCGATCACCTAACATGAGAGAGAAAAAGAGAGAGAGAGAGAATCGTTATCGAATTCCCGCAAATGAGTGCAAACTGAACTAAACTAAATCAAATATAATGATCGCATCGGTACGAATGCACTCGCGCAACGTTGAAAATGAGATTCCGTGTAAAGATTTATGCTGTTTCCGTGACAATCCGCGAAAAGAAATTCCACTATAAACTCACTGCAGATCTAGCTGTTCGATTCCTCGTGGACAAAAAAACTAAAGTTGAATGCTCCGCGGAATCAGCTGCTAGCGAGATGCGTTTGTTGGACAAAATGGAATCAAACTCGTCAGACTCGTCATTTGGCATCGAGCAAACATTTGCCAAAGGCATATCGTATATGCATATTTATGCATTTATACGAATGCTATATGATCGTTTATGTATACGTGAGTTTGTACATTATGCCAATAGTTTAACGCATATATAGCGAAGAATGAAAAATAGAGATGAGAAATATACTCTAAAATACACCCTTTCTTAGATAATACGGTTGTATAGCCAAATATTATAATTTCTCTGCATTTCGCAAATTTATTTTCATCATGTGATTCTATCTTCGCGAGATTCTGAAATGAGAATGAATCTTCTTTCAATAGTTATAATTAGCCGTTCTGCGGATGACAGCGAGATTATTACATAAAGTAATATTTATATGTTAATACAACAAATAAATTATTCGACTGTTCATTGAGTACATTGTATATTGTATTGAATACAACAAAAAGATTGCTTGATTTAATGCTGTCTCTGATAAAAAAGAATCAACTACGTCATTGCTCATGACGTCGCATGTGGGATGGGAGATTCAATAGGATTGGTGTAATTAAGAGGCATTTCTACACGATTTTTCCTCGGTAGGGTCGAAGGGAAACGGCAAATAGGGAACGAAACCCAGTTGCAGGGGGTGGTACACCGCGCGATATACGAGGGTAGCGGCATTTCGCGGAGTTCGGGCGTTGGGGTGCAGGATCGGAGGAATTTAAATTGATAGCGATAGTTCGTCGTGGAATGCGTAAATCGGTTCGTCATGGAATGCGAAAAACGCCGCATCGCACGGAGATACCCGGCGCGGCGATAGTTTTCGTTCGAGAAGATCGAACGCGCGTATAAAACACGTTCGTTCACTCGATGAAACAGAAGTTTGCGTTCGATTCTGCTGGTATCTAAACGATAAGTTTCACAATCGCATGAGAACATTGGCGTAAACAGAATTTTAAAAAGAGGACATGGAGACATTACCGAGCAAGAGTCGAGGTTTTAGTAACGCTTTCAACATAGATTTTTTCTGCAAAAATATATGATATTGTTTCACCAACGGAGTAGTGAACGAGCCGAATGCAAAACGGTATATTACGACATAACATTTTGCGAGATTCCTTATAAGGGCGATATAGCAGCCCATGCCAGGCACAATGTTTCCTTTCTTATGAGCGGCATGATTGATCGCGCGGCATTAATGTTAAGCTCGAGTTACACACTTCGCTCTATACAAATCCCGAGTCCTATAATATATCACCGCAGCCTGTTCGGAGCAGGTTCTCTCCTGGCCTTCTCTCTTTCTCCCGACCATGCGAGGGCAGGAGCAAATTAGTCGGAAAATGATTCCCTGGATAGCGTAATCGTTGCGAGAAACGTCTGGCGCTTGAGACGAATCATTTGTCGTATCGCAATCGAGAACTCCGCTCAAGTAGCTGATCACAGAGAAGATACAGTTGCAAGAGAGAAACCAAAAGTGACGTCATATCCAAAAAGATGTAGAATGTTCAGGAAAATCGACATTTGATTTATATCCTAAGAAAATTAATACACTTTATATAGCTCACCGATAAAACATTATCAAAGAGAAACGTCAGATTAATGTTTCGTTAATCTGTCATTATTTCGATTGTTTACATCTCGCTTAACGATAGCGCAGTTTATTATTTACTTTCTCGGTTCTCATTGATCGGGATTTGAATGCACATTTAGAAATTATACACAATTATACACATTATACAGATTAGAATCGGAGAAAAATAATATAGCGCGAGACAAGTGGCGAGTCAGCAAGGGAATGCGAGGAATGCGATTTTGAATTCGCGACGGATCTGCATAATGCAAAGCGGCTTATCTTGCACCAGTTGGCCGCACGTGTTTGTTTTTCTGTGCGTGCGTGCGTGCGTGCTGCGTTTGAGAGCCTCTGCAAACAATCTAGTCGAGCAGCGACGCGTGTGACGCGCAAAATGCGGGCGCTTCGGACCATCGAGCCCTCTTCCACCCTCGGTCGCGATTCTGTCGCTCCTGCCACTCCGCTAGAAGAGAGAAAATCGTCTTCTCGCACACCCCTCGACCGGACGCGTGCCACGATTCACGGACTGAGATAATTGCGAATAACAGTACGACAAACGGCTCGGGTATCACCATCTGATATCGCGTCTGAGATGAGTTCTGCGTCAGACTATCGATATCTGCATTGGTCGGTGACTCGTGTAGCCGTTTTCGCAAGAAGCAATTAAGATTCCTTTCTTTCGTCTTCTCTTTTTTTAACGTGGAAAGAGACATACCGATCTTTTCACGACATTTCGCGACGTTTTATCGCCGTCAAGGGATAAAATTCCAGGATGGAAAGCGCATCGCACGAAACTGCTCATAGAACATTGATTGCAGACTCGACAATCGACGTATATGATACACAATGACGTTGATGTCGATGATGTAATGCACAGTAGTGGCACGATAAAAATTCCGTCAAAGAGCATTCCTGTTGCTGGTTCACTAGCGTTATTGCTTTCCATTAAGGGAATCCTTTAATGGAAACACGTGGTACACGTTCATAAGTTCTCCGACAAGAATCGAAGATTATCCTTCTAGGCCTTTAACGTCAGTTCGACTTTGCCACGCGGCAAATCCCAGAAAGGGAGAGCCGGCAGAAAAGGGGGATACCCGTGCCCCGCAGAGATAGGCGCCATGTGTCAATCATTACGTAAAACCGGAGGATTAAAACGCATCCACCGTAGGACAGGCGATACAGCGTGTTCTAGATACTTCGCTCTACCGTGATCTCAAACGATGCGGAACAGCCTTTCGCTTGGAGGAACCTTGAAAGTTCTACCGATCGAAGCGATAGCTTCGGTGACTTCGATTGGTCTTCTTTATGTAACTCGAAGTCTGATACGAGAAGTCCTTTTTTCCCGTATCTTCGATATCAGCCCGCGTACAGGAGAGCGTTCGAGATTATCAAGCAACGCGAGGGTCAAAGTCTTCTCGGCACCGGATATTCAATGAAGTGGATCCATCATGTTTCGAGGATCAAGGGATTCGCGCTATCCGAGGAGGTGATAGAGTGCTCTCTTTTCTTTCATAGGCGGTCTATTTGTCTGTGGATTCAAGGAATCAATTCCTGTACATAACATTAAAGGAAACGCCGAAAGTCGTGCTATTGTCGAATCTCCTTGTCAGCGTCTTCGCGGTTCCCGCGCGAGCGTATGTCGATGAATTGCGTTTAATGCGTAACGCAAACGGCGGATTAGAAGGCCGACACATCCGCGCGTTTATGCGGGAAAGAGAGAGAAAATGAGGTATTCGCGCTCCCCTAGTAGTGCATCAGAAGGCCAGGCTCCCATCAAACAGAGGCATTAGGCTTGATCCTCGCGCGATGTTCAGCCAAGCGGATGACAACGTACTCGGGAAGAGCTTAAAGCTCTCTTGCTGCCTTTTCTCTAGAGTGCCTTTAACGCACCTACGGCGTCAGACGAGACTGCGCATAGAGTAATACCCGGTCACGTGCCACGTCAACGTTATTAATTACTTTGCTATTAAGCGCCGCTTGTCAGTAATCACTGCGGCCGGCAGGATGATTTATCAGCAACGCGGTAATTAATTCCTCGCCAACTTCGTCCGCGTCATTTCGCGGCGAGACGATTCCCGCCGAAAGTTGGAAATCGCTTGAGAGTCAAATGCAATCCTTGCAAGAGATCTCTTCAAGGGATCGCTTTCTCTTGCTTCTAGGACATCCGCGCTTCTTCAACCAGTTGTCGTGCGGCCTTGATCTAATGTCCATGGCTGGCGAATGGTTGACCGCGACAGCGAACACGAATATGTTCACCTACGAGATCGCTCCTGTGTTCATTTTAATGGAAAATGTCGTGCTGCAAAAGATGCGCGAGTTCATAGGCTGGAATAGCGGCGACTCCATCCTCGCGCCAGGTGGATCCATCAGCAACCTTTACGCTTTCCTCGCGGCCAGGCATAAGATGTTCCCATCGTACAAAGAAAGAGGGCTGTCTGTTATTGGAGGGCAGCTGGTTATGTTCACGTCCGATCAGGTATGGTGGAATTTTTACAGATACGGATGCTCTTCATGAAAATTTTCTTTCATGAAAATTAGAAGCCATTTCGTATGTCTTGATTTTTCTAATCTCTCGTTTAGCGAATTTAACTTTTGATGATTCAACTTCCAAAAGCAGAATTTTCAAAAATCAAATATGCATTCATGAATCTTAATCAGTAATGAGTTTGATCTTTATCAAACATAATGTTCAAAGATTTTATTAAATGTGTTTTCGTTAAAAGCAAGAGAGACTACTAGAATTGTTCACGATTAGTGGGTTGTTAATGCCCACAGTGTCATTATTCCGTGAAATCATGTGCTTCCGTTTGCGGCCTCGGAACGGACAACTGTGTGATGGTGCCTAGCGACGAGCGCGGTCGTATCATTCCATCGAAGCTGGAGGAGTTGATTCTAGAGCGCAAGGCCAGAGGTCACATACCGTTTTTCGTGAATGCCACTGCAGGAACGACGGTTATCGGTGCGTTCGACTCGATCTCGGAAATTGCGGACATCTGCCAAAAGTACAAATTATGGCTACATGTGGACGTGAGTAATGTTTTTTCGACAGATTTCACGTAATGTAATACATATCTACTTATTTTTTTATCGGAACAGCGAGCGAGAATATTATATCATATTAACTCACAGCATCGGTTTAAGAATATTGACATTTGATTCAGTAGCAAGTTCTGTACCGAGTTCGGAAAATGCTTGTTATAAATACAACAAAATACTATACATTAATCCCGTGCGAGGGATTTAATTGCGAAAGAAAATAAGAATAAATGAAGAATAAGATAAGTAAAAGAAAATGGATACTGATTTGAATCGAGTATAGCTTTAGGAGCTTACTCGAGCAGTTAAAGCGCCTTGTTCCAAACCAGATGCGCTTATGCAATTTAAGCTGTAAATGCCAAACGCGTAAGAGCCTTAACGTAAATAATAAATGCGGGGAACGACGCCAGAGGCTCCGCTAATACGATACTCGCAGATGGGCTATGGGGAAATTCGGGAGAAACACTAGATCTATAAGTCAGAGATTAAGAAGCGCTTAAGCGGAATCCCGCTATTTTATCCTCATTCATACATTCGTTAAGTCAAAATTTCATCATCGAGTATTATTTCATGGTCCAGGCGGCTTGGGGTGGCGGACTGCTTCTGTCGAGAAAGTATAGACATCCGAGATTGACTGGCATCGAACGGTGAGTACGATTTTACAAGTATCGAGATATTACAAATATCATAGATATGGAGAAGTACTTTACGAATTGAATAAGTTGGATAAGAGTGATAATCACTTTTTCAAAAACCTGCATAATTTCTCATCGTTATTAAATTAAATATCACTGCCAATACATGTTTAATGTTTTCACATACATATTTTGCGTATATATATTATTGAATCGTGTGTATGCTTAATCTTAGTACATATTTCAATCAGAATAGCATGTACAACATGGAAGACTGAATTCATATGTATTTTATAGTTTATTGAGGCTTAGTTGAGATTAGTTATGATAGACCTCCCTGGGAAATATCTAATATATGTCGCATATACGGGATAAAATCGATACGACCCTTCTGAGATGACTGCGATTCGAATGCCAGGCGTTGAAAATGATTTTGCATAAGAATGGCCGAAGACAGTCAGCCCGTAATGTATTGCTCGTATAAACAGCGATTAGGATGCCACGAGGGGCTGGCATTAGATTATCCTAAAATCATTTCTTGCATTAGCAATCCCACGGAGGTAGAAGATTTAAATAATCCTTGGAAAAACATGCCATTGCATTACATACAAATAGATAAAATATTCGTGCTGGATACTTAAAGCATATAATGTCATAGTGTTGAAGATCGTGGAGGAAAGTGGCATTCAAGTCTAAATCTCTAGATAGCTTCATAAAATTTTTGAAGATTTTTATTAAAATATCCGTGTTTGCGCGGGAAAGTGCACAACTCCCGATACACTCTGTGTATCTATGGGCTCGTCGAGATCTTTCAAGCTGTGATAGGGGTCAGGGGTACGGGAGAAGCGCGTATAGGGTTGGCGAGATTAATCCACGATTTGCATCCAAGCGCATCTGCTCCCTCCATTCGACAACAGACAATCCCTGACCTGAAAATCGGTACGAGGAGTCTCTCGAGAATGATTTATGTACAAAAAGGATAGCAATGCGTCTATTAAATACCACAATACACCAGAAATATCGATAAACCACCAGTGTACCAATTTAAATAGAGCAATACTTATAATAAATAAAATGTACGGTGCTTCCTACTTTACAGAAAAATTTTATCTAATAGAAATATATTTCATATTTTATATTTATTTTATGAAATCTTTCTCCGCGTTTAACATACATTTTGTCGTGAGTACTGTTTACTGTTATCTCTTATTATTATTTATCGATTCAATATTTTCTCTCCAAGACTATCAAAATCGTCTCTCATTAATATCATTATTATCTCCCATTTGAAGCCGATTGTGGGCAATGCGCGTTCGCGATCTTTTTGCACAGACTGTACGGCGACGAGAACTTCCTTCCTGGAAGTCTTGATTAAAATGGCAAACGAACGACATGCAGAGAAAGATCCGACGCACGAGCAACAGCTGGATCAGTTCCCTGGAGCACATTTACAGAACAGAACTCTCCTCTTATATCGGCGCGCCGCGGTGCCGTGCCACTATGTCTTCCTCCGCGAAGCTGAAATAAAAGCCGGTGCCTTGACAATGCTGGATTAAACTTGTACAAAGGGAACTGCCTCCCTCATCAACCGGCCGGTCCTCCTTCCTTCTCCTTTGCATCCGCGTTCCAGATTGCATAGACTCGGAGAGGAATGTTCCTGATTTCGCTTTTTCGAAAAAATCGAAAAAGTCGAATGAATCCTGCTCGAAAAATCGCAGAATATTCACGGTGTCATAAAGTTCCAAATTTCAAATGTATATTTAAATTGTTTGCGCAAACTGGACTAGATTATCCTGTAAGTACTTGATCACAAGTTTTCAGCTTGTTGTTAATATCTCGAATCTAATTCTATGCTTCAAAGGGAATCCTTGAGTTTTATTTTTGGGAGACTGTTCTTTGTTTCTGTATTACCTCGGAAAGATCTCGCTCAATGATAATCAATGATTACATTGTTCGTTATCTTCTGCTTATCCATTATTACACATCGTCTCTTGATCGTCATTGAATCGGAAGTATAAAATTTGCACCGTCAAACATAGAACTTTGGCACATAGCGTGCACATCATGTTTAAGGGTGCGGGTAATTAACATCCCCTGTAATATATATCGCGCGGCTTTTGGGGTTGGCACCTCGGACGAATTTAAAAGTAAATGGGAGGGTGCTGTACGCGCCTGCTCCAGCTGCAAATCACATTAATCACTCGCGCGCAAGCTTTATGTACGCTTTTCAAGTACCCTTTGCGCATCTTACAGAACATTTTCTTAACTGATTATTAAATTGTTATTCACATTGAAAACTTTGTTCTCAAAGTTATACGGCAATTTATAGACACGTAAGAAAGCGCAATGCGTAAAAGTCTATAACATTATAAACGATGTCGCTTATAATGCATTATGCTTCTTTGCTTAATTCGTTCTGTCATTCTTAACTCGAAGAACATTAAAATTCGGGATTCAAATTGAGAATAAAGAATATCCCACAATATTTCTGTTACGTAATAGTTCTGCTTACGTATTTTATATATCGCAAATATATCGGTAATCATAAATTTTATACGATACAGATTTTCATAGCGAAGAATAAAATGAATGAACTTGAGAGGCTACAATCAATATAAATTTGGAAAAAGAGGGAAATCTTATATCGGTATCAGGGATGAAATGCAAAAGAGGTGTGTCGATCTGCAACATGAAGAAAAATGCACACGAGTGAATAATGGACAGTGTCTGTTGACGACACGAATCGCGCTTCGAGGGTACTTGAAGAGTACCCTCGTATCATCCACAGGACACTCCAACCGACACGCCGGAGCGGTGTCCCGATAAACATGTCACTTGCCAAGTATGAAGCATCAATCTCGTAAACATGTAATTTCGCATACGAGTTGGAAAAATATGCGCATGGATGCTACGTTTCCAATTTTTTATCAATTTCTGATCTGTCTGTACTTTTTATCTCACGCGTCTTCGTGTCATTCTCCCACTCTTCATCAAATTCGTTTTCATGCCATGATTTTATCGTTTATTAGCCACGAAAATGGCCAAATGCCAAGCGACAAATTTGCGTCGAGGAGTGCGAACGTAGATTCCCAAACGTGCTTCTTCAAAAATGGAGAAGGGTTAGAGATTTTTTTACCGCCTCTGGGTGAGTCCCAGAGGACCAGGGGTTAAATCCAGTCCCGCAGCTATATTAATAGCTCTTCTCTCGAATTGATAGACCCCCTCCTGCGGCATGGCGGGAAGATAACTCATATTTTATCCCCTATTGGTTCCCGTGGGAGTGGATAAGAGTTTGACGACCAGCTGAGGTCGGCTGGCTTTTTCAGCCAGCCCGGCACTTCGACAGGTTGCTGATAAGGCGCGAACAAGAGTGATCTCTCCGCACCTACTCCCAAAATGCACAGTCCTCTCGATTCGTTTCGGTGCAGAGGCGTTTTTGCGCGGAAATTAAATTGCTGGGATTTTTCTAGCGTAGAATCAACCTTGTTGAATACATCAAAGAACATATATCTGATATACAGCAATGATTTAAAGAAACAATTGAAGTGCTTGAAGTTTGAAATTTCTTCACGATCTTTGTTGTCTGCTGAATGTATCAAAGATCGTTATAGTCCATAAATGTTAAATATCACATTCGTGTAATTTTCAACGACATGTGATTTTTAGGGCTGACTCGGTGACATGGAATCCGCATAAACTTATGGGAGCTTTGCTTCAATGTTCTACCATTCACTTTAAAGAGGATGTAAGTTATATTTTCTACATGCTGTATGTTTGTAGTATTAGATGTGATTACTCTTGCCTCTTTATCAAAGAGCTTTAGCAAAGAGTGAATTATAAAGATGACATAATGATAATGATATCCGCGATACGATTTAGGATTGTATTTTATATTACTGTTACATTGGATGGATCTTTTCGCGAAGCTTCTACATTTTGGCTTTTACATTTTGTCAAGCTTTTCATTCCTGCATTTTATTTTAAATGATGAAAATCTTTAAAGAATAGAATCTCGAGCAAGAACGATGATAGATTGCATCGTGATGCGTCCAAGACGTTGCACTTTTGAGACTCCTCCCGTCTATCCATGTCGGAATTCCTGCATCGTAAGAGCAACGACATAACACTAGCCACATTCCGAAGGGTAGTCCTACGTGCCGGGATGCATGGCACTACAGGAATTTAATTAAACTAAGAGATAACATATGTTACCATCCATCTATAGCGCGCCGCTCGGGAGGGTCCATCCCCCCACGCGACTCAGTTATTGCTAACTCCGAACTTCCCCTTCGGATATTAAAATTCCGTGCACCGGCTGCTGCGAGATATCCAGGGGAAAACGCACCATGCTTTTGTCGGGTCACGTTGCTGTTGACGTTGAAGCGTGGCGGCCAGGGAACGCTTCGTTAACATTGATAATCGCATTGTTCTGTGCAATATACAATTTATAGAAAATTGGAAAAGCGTTAATTTGCTTTTAGCGAGCGCTTAAGCGTCCGTTTCTTATAATCTCGGGCATTAAAAAATGATAGCAAAGATATATAAACGATGTTTAAATGAAAGAGAATCTTTCTTCTTCGTGGGATAAAATATTCATTAATGACTCGTGACACAGCTTCATTCTCATATTATGCGAAAATTTATAAATTTTAAAGGAAGAGAAGGAGAGAGAGAGAGATATTACTGTTATTTTGATTTAAAAATGTAATTCGAGATAACAGATTGAAGCAATGATGGAGCGTAACATGGAGCGTGGCGTATGTCCGCCATTTTGTAAATTCAATATCCTGAGATTTCCTTCTCCACGCGCATGTGTTGAAGCGCCGTATCGATCTGCATGGACTCGCCCTTTCCCTCCCCCTCCTGTCTGTCAATCGAAAATCACGCGAAACAATTCTGGAAACGCTTCATTATGGGAAAAATATTGTAAGCGTCCGTCCGTCATCAGTTTTGAAAGCGAGAAACCGTTTCCATTTTGTAGGGGCTACTGATCAGCTGCAACCAAATGTCCGCAGAATACCTATTTATGACGGACAAGCTGTATGACGTGAGGTACGATACTGGTGATAAAGTCATTCAATGCGGACGTCACAATGACGTTTTCAAGCTTTGGCTGCAATGGCGTGCTAAGGTACAAAACCCATTATATTATTATGACAAGTGCTTTTTCGCGTTACACTCGCGTCGGCTCTGCATTTGAATTTGCTTTTCGAATGAAAGACACGTATTGGGCGTTCGTGATAGTTCAAACTTTTATCGGAACAATTTTATTCTTCTTATTGCATAATTAAAATTTCTGTTGCAACTTAAGAGACGAACTGGCAGGTTAGATCTCATGACGTCTTAATTAATTAATTTATTCTTCATCATGAATCACGCGTCGAAAATTACGTCATCCGAGATACTAATTTGCCAATTCAAATCTCATTTCTTCATCAGGGCACGGAGGGTTTTGAAAAGCACATGGACCGATTGATGGAACTGACGGAGTACATGGTCAGAAGGATCAAGCAAATGCCTGACAAATATTACTTGATTCTCGAGCCTGAATTGGTGAACGTCTGTTTTTGGTATCTGCCCACGCGCGTACGGAACATGCCACACACCGCGGAGAGAATAAAAATTTTGGGAGAGGTACGTTCGATTAATCTTCTCTTGTAACGAACGTAAGTAGGATTCTGAGGAGACTCTAAATCTAAACTGTAAGTCCAACAGTGACAATGAAGCTCCGGGAACAGTGTTCTTCCCAATCAAAGAGAGATCGTCCTTAGATTAGGATCATATTTGCTTCCAGATCTGCCCGATTCTGAAAGGTCGCATGATGCAGGCCGGCACGCTGATGGTTGGCTATCAACCGGACGATCGGCGGCCCAACTTTTTCAGAAATATCATCTCCAGTGCCGCGGTGACGGAGACCGATATCGACTTCCTCCTGGCCGAAATGGACCGACTGGGTCATGATTTGTAAGAAATCTGTCCATATATAGGCATTAACTGTGCCAACGTGTGCAGTGATTAGACGACTGATACGCACCGTTGGCGATATCGCATCTACTGGTTCACGTGATCACATTAGAAATTCCGCGATACGTTCCGCAGGAAATATATGATTCAATGCGAGATCAGATCAAAATCACTGCTACGAATACACAAAATACACAAAGATATGTGTTTCGATGTTATACTGAAGCATAGACATTCGATCTACATTTAATTCTATTATCATTAATTTATTGAAGAGTGATGCTAATTCTTAACGATACGAGTTATTTATTTCGTTGACTGGCAGAAGAATGTCGTCTTGTGAAACAGCATAACATGACATTCATTAGTGAGCCATTAAACCTCTATTATCTGATTACTCGGAAGACGAAATGTTCAGATAATTAACTTTTCTAAATTATTCGAATTATGTTTTAAAATAAAAAATTATATATATATATATATATATATATATATATATATATTATATAGTATCCCCTAAACATAACAGAAACAAACAAATAATGTTTCATTTTTCATTTTTCTTTTGCATTTCTATGTATCTGAAATGCTGCTTTGCAGCACATATGTGTGTGTGTGTGTGTGTGTAACATGTTTATTTTCGCTTCTTATATTATCAAATGATTATAGCATCTGTATAATTGAATATTCAGTTAAACAGTATTCGGATAACAGAGGTCCTAGAATTGATTTCGTGACTAAATTCTATTGTAATTGCGAACAACGAAATAATTTCTCTTTAGCGCTGTTTAAATTATATTTACAAAAGTATCTCATAGAGAAAAATTTTTTTCAATATAATTCACAAAAATAATTCAATATAGTTCATAAAAATTTAAATCAATCAGGATATTACAACTGTTAATTAGAAAACAGAAGTATAATTTAATTTCGCATCAAATTTCAAATTTCTCATACATGGACGGAAAAAATGATGGTTTAGTGAAGAGTCGATGCGTATATAGTTAAACGCTTCTTTATCTGGCACGATCAGTTTGCAGCAGCAATCTGTATGTCGAAAGATATTCGTAGTACATAAGTTTTTTAGATTTAAACGAAATACGCGGCATATCCACGAAACGAAAAGTCAGGTTACAAAGTTAAAAATGCTTCCGGCCGTAAAAGATATTATTTTTGCTGCTCGTTACTTGGCAGTATTCGCATGAGCGATATAATTATTAGCCTCATATAAATCGAAGCAATATAATAGTATATATCCGCTTTCCAAGTGAAATATTTGGATAAAATCTCTTAAAATCTCGAAACGAGAGGAAGAAACGGTAATGTTGTTTAAAATTTATAATAGACAAACTATTCTCGATAGACGTTTTATTCTCAACAATATATCCAATTAGATCTTCAAAATTTATAGTTGTTAACTTACGAATGATTCTTTAAGTTTATAAATATTTGAATATCTTAAAACTATTTATATCTTAAATATCTTTCATTACAGTTAAATAATTTTAATTACTTATTAATGAGAGTTATTTGTTTTTAAAATTGCTTAAAATATAAATCTGTTTAGAATACCGCAAATATTGTTACAATGATATCTTAAATATTATAAAGATCGGAATCAACAACATAAAGAATTGATGAGAATATAGAATTTTTGACATCGCGAAAAAAAAACGCCATTGTTAAATAATATAAAAATGATTTGCAACATATTCATATTACGTTACAAGCTAATCTAACACTCTAGCTAATCTAATAGACGGAATAGAAAATTTCTATCGTCATAACATAATAACGTAGGTAGCACACAAATGGTAATTACTTTGATAGAAAATGGACTAATGCTGTGCATTATTCTGTTGATTAAATTAAATTTATTGTTTGCAAAGATGACACGTTACGAGATGAATCCATTATATACAAAGAGACATGTATATCATAATTTACTGTTAAACAACTTTGATCGAACGCGGAGAGTACTATTTAATATATAGATATATAAAAGTATAAATATATATAAATATCAAAGCATATATATATATATATTATATATATTTAGTGTTGAGATTTTAAGAATATACAAAACACAAACCCATGAAAGTACATGCTTTTTCAAACATTCGTGCGAACGGTTGTCATTTAGTTCGTCGATTCTGTTAGAGATTGATTTATCGGTTTATTCAGGCATTGTTAACACATTATCGAAAATGATGGTTGCATCGCGAAATGCAAATCGATGCAAAGATTATTTTCGATTATATCGTAAATCTCACGTTAATAATATTTCCTCTAGGGAAAGAGTAGATATAACCTTGTTGTGAGCGATTGTTTGATCTTCATTGTGTATCGATTGTTGCATTCCTTTCTTTAATCATTTGTGATTGTCATTTTACATCGTATATCATTAATTCTATATACATGTTACGAAACACTATACGATCGATGAGAAACGCTTCGATCTGTTCGACGATACTAATAAATCGAACATCTCTATGTTCCGACTCACTTGCCAATACGGTATAATGGAAAAAGGTATTCAATGCGTAAGTAATATAAAATATCTAGATGTAATTGTCCGAGAAATATGAGTGTATTTATGTACACACTTTCGGAACTCATCGCATTTTTTTTTTCACCGAGGATTATCGTGCCGTCGTGACAATTAGCTTAAGTCATAGTTAGATGAACACATCTAGATGAGGAGCTGCAATTAGTGTCTCGTGCAATTAGTACCGAGGATTAAACTGACGTGGGGTTTAAGCAGAGTAAGGAAAATAACCGATATGCCCTGATATATATATATATATATATATATATATATATATAAAACTTAACGCCAAAGATGTTGATCTTCACTTTACTTAAATGACGGCGCTTGGCTGACGGATTATAACGGGCGATGTCAATTCTATGAAACGTACGTAATGTAATAAAATATAAAGCGCGAACTCTGCATCAATGAGGCAACTAGGACTCAATAATAGGAATAAATAATTTATTAAAAAACAAATGATATTTTGATACATATATTTACATTTTTAGATATTATCCTTCTTTTAGAAAATATATCTCTCTTAATTACATTTTTATACATAGAAGGCACAATAGTAATTTCACCGTTTATTTGGAATATGTATATAAACATTCGTTTTTGAGAAAGGAGCTTTGTTCTATCTGGCAAAATATATCAAAATTTTGATAAAACGGTTAAAAGGATCCGCAGTCGGCATCGTAAATGTCATTTTGAAGTATTACTTGCGAAATCAGATTGTATTCATTGATCCAGAGTTCAAACAGTTCACCTGTAATCATTGTACGCCAAAGGGGAGACAAATTGTATTTTTCGAAAGGGAAAAATGAATTAAGTGATTCAACTGACCAGCAAACCGATACCTGCAAAGAGGCATTTTATCGAAACGTTGTTGATTATTATAATATAATTCATAATTCTATCGGCGTTGCGAATTTTTTAAGTTAGTTTAGTCTCGTTGGCACTGCCGACATAGCGATCGATGCTATTCATAAGCGATTTCTCTCGTGATTATAGTTAAATCCTTCTGATTTTTATGATCGTTCTGCTCTTCTTTCTTTTTTTTACTAAGTCATAGATTTCTATGAAAAATATACTCGTCTCTGTAGACTTCTGATTATTTATAATTTGCGCACATAATCGGCAATATACTATTAACAAATTAAAAAGAGAGCTCGCAATTTTTGTCTTAAAATTTAGAATATTAGAATTTTACGCGGTTGATACGACGAATATCGACAATAAAATAGTAATATTAAAGTGACTTATTGGAAAAGACAGTAATTATATAATTGCACATTGTAGAAGTCGCGATATTAATTCTTTATAGATGATCAATATTATAATTAGTGTTTTAAAAACTTGTACATAAAGTACATAAACTTCGATGTCTGCGAGTATCTCACAATGCCGGCGATAGAATTAAATATAAAATTCTTTTATCGAACTTTACCTCCCTCTCTCTCTCTCTCTCTCAGTTTTATATTATGCACTTATATACTTATATACTTTGATATCACGCACATTATTGCACAATGCACAATTATATTATGTACAATTATATTATGTTATATGCACTATTTTATTATGTACCATCTGCACTTTATCCGCACTTACAGTATTTATTATGTTGTGTTACGTTGTATATATTGTACTCTAAGCATTTCACTGCACATTAAATGCTCTATATTAGTAGCATTCATTATTGTATTTTTCTTTATTGCTATATCCTTCGATAGTCTACATCGACGAGAAATACATACGTATATAATAAACAAGCCTCTCGCTTATTTCCTGATTTCTTGAGTCAATTAAACGGAATATCATTTTCGCTTCGTCATAAATATCGTTAACTTTTGACTTAGTTAAGTTTATTCATTCAGTAAGTTTATAACGCAGATTCATAATTCTAGCCTCCTTATTGTTAATTACTAGTCTAATTGTTAGTTTAATGAGTTAATAAAGAAGCGAGGCCAACAACAACAAAGTTACATGTCTTCCAAAACCATTAGCGTTTAGCGAGAAAGCCTCGAAATATCATCGAGGAAAAAGTTTTCCTTACATACTGTACGTAATGAAAAATACATTTATATATATATATATATAATTTATATATATATATATATAAATAGGAAAAAATGTATATGTATATGCGCGTAAGAGATACCGTTGAGATAAATAAATGGAAAACGAAAATCGAGAATATGCGGCGATAAGGAATGTTTGCTGGCATGTCATAACCATATTGTTCGAATACCTATTTGCCCTTATTATCCACTGTATATCAATGTCTAATAAACTGCTGTTACCCCAAACTATCATTATGTAAATCTTGAAGATACTGCATTCTCTATTCTGAAATAAAGCATTAAATAACATATCATATAAAATATTAAGAGGCATACACGTCTTAATCTATTTATATCAATATAAATGCAATAAATATTTTCATTAATTATTTAGGTTCTTGCTGGAGAACATTAATATTTTAAAAGTTTAAGCTCCAAGTTGATATAAATTCCGATTTAACTTTACGTTAAATTCCTTGAATTTTCTAGTTCGACGAATTAGGACTCATCAAAATTTCAAAAGACGGTTATAATTTGTAGAATCGTTTTTATCAGAAATAAAGAATAACTAATAACGAATTGCTTAATAATTACCTCGCTTTTATCATATCGTCTGACTAATCGAGTTTGAGTGCCAAGCAGCACGACCGCGCTTCTTTTCAGTTCTTGAAAGCCCGTTAAATCCGCAAACTGGCTCCTGACGCTCGAATCTTATCGATATATTTTTACTGATACCGTTTTACTTTTACTGATACGTTCATAGGAATTATGCAGTAAATTGCTGTTATCGTCTCTTCGGAAGGATATTTTTGCTAAATCAAAGAAAACATTTGGCATTTTTCAATTGGATTATCATCGAAGACTCGTAGTAATCGAATAGCGAACATTTTTTTGGTCTGGAAATAACAACTGGAATATAAACAACGCCATTTTCGTTATATAAAGTCATAAAACCAGTTAAACCAGAGGCTTGTCTGCATCGAGGATCGCGTAAACAAGTGTTATATTACCTTTTATCGAGGCCGATCTTGCGCAAGTTACGAATATCATCATCGCTACTGCCATCACAGTAGAAGTGGACTCTACCGACAGACAAGACTCCGATCGTAACAACTGCAGTCATGAAGTCTTTCATCGAATATTCATCGGATTGTGATTTCCCGATCGAAAATTTACCATATGGAGTCTTCTCTACGAAGAATAACGTAAGTACCATTAAATCGCATTGCGCATGCTTCATAATGCTATAATATCATATCATAATCATGTGATGTCGATATGACAAATATGTTTGCATGTCATATATATAATGAATCTAGCGAATTTCATTGAGAAGTTGTACAACATAATATTCAATGCTCTTAGTTCTATATTATTTTTCTTTATTTATTTACTTTTATGATATCCATTTTAACCAATATTTTAATATGAAATAATCATGAGAAGTAAAATACAGTGTGAAAGTTGCATTATACATGTTGTATGTTACGTAATGCTCAACTGAGGAATACTACGCAGATTAGTGGTCGACAGTTGATAATTTTCTCGCATACCTTCAGTTGATATGTTATATTATCATTCAATGTAGAACATCTTTCTCTGGAATTTGCAATTAAATATATTGATATGATATAGAAATCTTTTTGTAATTTTTTTGTTGCATACTATAGGTATTTTTGATTAAGAAATGGAATCATTAATGAAATAAAAGAATTTTGATTTGATAAAAATAAAATATATGATATATTGAAGTGTTTAATTAATAATTTTGATTATGTTAATAAAATACATATATGATATTTATATGAAATATTTCAGCCGGAAAAGAAGATAGGTGTAGCGATTGGTGACAAGATTTTGAACTTGAATGCTATTGCGAACTATTTCGATGGACCATTGTTAAAAGATAAACAAGATGTATTCCGTTGTGATTACCTAAACAATTTTATGTCTCTGGGTAGGCCAGCATGGCTAGAAGCAAGATCGAAACTTCAGGAGCTGCTCTCCGCCGACAACCATACTTTGCAGAATGCGAAAATCCAATCAAAGTAAAAATAAAATGAAGAACTCTATTCGGATCTGTATCTTTGAGATCATTATTGTAATTTGAATGTCGCTTTCAGAGTGTTCGTCGCACAGGAGGATGCTATAATGCATCTACCGGCGAAAATTGGCGATTACACAGACTTCTACTCGTCTATCAATCACGCTACAAATATAGGCATTATGTTCCGTGGCAAGGAGAATCCACTGTTGCCAAATTGGTGATTTTCCTTGATTGCTGTGTCGTATAATATATGTATTCTTGAATGAAAATAAAAATAATTGTACATACATAGGAAACATTTGCCAGTCGCCTATCATGGAAGAGCAAGTTCCATTGTTGTCTCAGGCACACCTATAAGACGGCCATATGGTCAGATGCTTCCCGTGGACGGTGCATCACCTGTTTTTGGACCGTGTCGGCTAATGGATTTTGAACTCGAAGTTGGTACTTTCATTGGTGGACCACCCACGAATCTTGGTGACACCATTCCAGCTTCAAAGGCTTATGATTATATCTTTGGAATGGTCTTGATGAATGATTGGAGCGGTATGTTGGAAATAAGAAAAATAATTATTTACATGTTTCAATACTCTCAAATGTTATCATGTTTTCAGTTTTCTGTTGTAGTTGTTTATGAATAATATGTGCATTTGATTCTTTTAATTGTTTCACAGCACGAGATATTCAGAAATGGGAATACGTTCCATTAGGCCCATTCGGCTCAAAAAATCTGGGAACTACAATATCTCCGTGGGTAGTCACGATGGAGGCTTTAGAGAATTTTAAAATATCCAACACGGTGCAAGATCCAACGCCGTTCCCATATCTGCAACATGAAAACTTTTGTAACTTCGATATCAAATTGGAGGTTGATATTAAAAGTGAGCTGATCGAAATTTCTTTGTTATTCATTTTTCATACGCAATGTTTTCGTGTTGGTACCAATTGCTTACAATTATAACTTTTACATTACAGCTACGAGTGGTGTAAAAACAACAATATGTCAGAGCAATTTCAAATATATGTATTGGAGCCCACAACAGCAATTGGCACATCAGACTATCACTGGTTGCAACATTAATCCTGGCGATTTAATTGCTTCCGGCACTATAAGCGGAGATGTATGTTCAAAAATCGCTTGCTATCTTTTATAAAATCTCGTGATGTCTGTTCTTCCCAAATTATATGATTACATTACAACTCTATTAGATGCGATATACATTAAACAATGAATAATATATTTTAGAAAGCGAATTCTTATGGTTGCATGCTTGAACTGTCTTGGAAAGGCACAAATCCTATCGCTTTAAAAGATGGTACTACAAGAAAATTTCTCGAAGATGGTGATGAGGTCATTCTTCGCGGTAAATAAATGAATAATTAATAACTGTTATTTGATGTGTAATTAATAATTAAAAATTTTGAAGCAATATACACCGTTGTTTTCTAGGTTTTTGCGTTGGCGATGGTTACAGAGTTGGTTTCGGTTCGTGTGCTGGTAAATTGTTACCCGCCCAGAATCCTTAAAATCAATGTATTGAATAAGATGTATTAATACTCACTTATATTTCATAATAAACTCTTTTAACTTGCATATGTCTATTCCTATAATCCTTTGTCAATGACAATATAATTTGAAGTCAATAACACTTAGCGTAAAAAATAATACAAAATTTAGTATATTTTGTAATTATATAATTGGAGAGATTATGATAATAACAAATTATCTAATTTACTAAGAGTAAAATTTTTCTCATAATATATAGACTCAAAATATATAGACTCTTAAATTAATCTTTCATTATTCATATTGTTCTTAAGTATGTGTAATTATTATTATCAATACGTAATATATTTATATTATCTATTTTCACAAAAATTATGTTATATTTATTATTAGGTAATTTCTCACATGTTATTCTGTGTATTACTATAAATGTAATAAATGCACTTATTTAGAAAATTACAGAGAATATGGAAACAAGTCGACAAGGAGTAATATCGTGTGATATGTGACGCAGAATGACTCGATTATCGATTAGGAGGATAGAGTCACAGTAAGGGCGATCAATAAGGAGTTTAGTACAGGTGCAGCCAGAAGAAACATGGCAGGCATTTTACTTCGGTGCGTAAAATATATTAACTTGAATTAAGTGAATGTTTAATCTTGAAAGATCTTTTAATAAATCACATTTATCTATTTCGCGTTATTATCACTTTTGTCAATATAAATTGTACAATGTCAAGGTCTAATATTTATGCGTTTCTAAAAATAGAAACGCTTCTCGTTATAGCAAAGAAGAATGCGTATTTCTCTTTTAATTTAATGGATATACATTCCTTTAGAGAGTATTATTTTTATATTCGTAATTGGTATAACGTAGAATGTAATTACGCTGCGTTAATATATTAATACTAAAATATCATTTATCAGAAACTTATATGATGTATCTTTCAGAAATGTAAATTTCATATTAAGTTTTTTATTATTTGTAATTTAGTATTTTTCATTTCCGTCATTAATATATGTATATTTTTCTAACGCTAATTACGCATCGTTTCATATTTCTAGAATTATTATCAAGAATTTTACGGGTTATAATGAACAAAATATAGTTCCTATATAAAAATTATAAATTATTGATTATTTATCGTATATTGATGCAATATGAAATCTTTAACTCTGTTACTTCCATATTATCTTATAATTTTTATGATACATGATATATTTATCATTTTTATTTCTTAGGAGTCTCCATAATCTGGAAAGTTCACCGAATGAACCCACTGCCAAATGGACCGTTCCTTTAAACGATGGTAATCACGTAGTAGAGTTCGAGCATGGAACAGCAACAGGCCGGCGTGTGGTAAAAATCGATGATAAGGAAATAGTTCACAGAGATTGGATGTTCCGTCTGGTCGGCGACGAAGTTTTCATGTTCGATAACACCAAATTTGTGATCAGGGTCGATCCGATGCCAGGTAAGGATTCTCACTGGTTCGTCTTTAGAATAAAGCTCATTTTATTGATTTATCATGACAATCCAATAGGTCTGAGATATTCTTATTCGTTATGGGTAAATGGAAAAAGCTACAAGCAGTTTATTCAGTCACAATCAAAAATCCTGGAGACTTGGTTGGCTAAAGTTGGAGACGAGGAATACAGAATTGTATTAGGTAATTAAAGATGAACGATAAATAATAATTTATTGATAAAATGAAGTTCTCGTCTATGACGCTTTCTAGACAAACAAGCTCACAGCGTTTGGGTGAATGGACAAGAAGTGGAAGTCGAGGTAATCGTTTTAAATAATTAAGTAATATCTCTTTGTTATTCGCGCAATAAAAATTTTATTGTCATGATTTGTCAAGTATACTCTTTGCTTTTACATAAATTACATAACAAGTCGTATATCTTATATTATTTATATCATGTTTTAGATTTTATATATTTTGTTTACAGAACGAATTCATGGATGGCGGTGCAGAAATACTTTTCTCTGTTGGTGATTTATCGGCCGCGATTAGATCTTATAGTTCAAATCAAAAGGAGATCGGTATAGCGTATGCTCTGTACATCGACGACGCTGAGATACAGCAAGAAGATTTAATGGAACTATCCTAATTAAGATATATATGTTTTATCACTTTAGTTCGTGTTATCCAAATAGATATTTTACATTTTATATTAATAGATAAGTGCATGTCGTTAATCGTGTACATATATATAATATAGTTTTAAGAATCCCTTTTCTTGTAAATGTATGAAATTTAATCAACATTAATCACAATATGTCATGGAGTGTCGTGTATATTTCTCAAATTATGAATACAACGAGTTCACTGAACACAGCGTAACATGAATTTATTCACTTCTATTTGTCTAGAGATATTTTTCTCAGAATATGATATCCAAAAATAACTGAATTTATAAAAATTACGTAATAAACAGGTTTCTAAATACATTCATCGTGATAATAGCACTCTCTATAATGCAAAATTATAAATAACAGACAGATTAAATTCAAAGAACAACAATATGTTACGACGAGGCAGTGTTTACAGCATTGGATCTTTAATCATAACCCCTAAAATAGAATATTATGAAGGTAGAAAATCTTCAGTATTTAATTATATCCTAAGAGTTATTGAGGATATTTGATTTCTAGATTTGACAGACGTAGAATTACAGCAGGAACTCTGTAAGATCGTTGAATCGAATCTATTGTTAAAATTGGAGAACGACGTTTACGAACGGTATCTCTCACATAGAGATCCCGATGGCCTCCAGGGTAACTTCATTACTTAATTTCTGTTCTCTAAGTGCAGATTTTTTTCAGAAGTTATAACACTTTTATTTATGAATTAATATTAAATTGAAACAAAAATATTAACACTGAGCCAAAGTTTCGATGTATCCTATAAAGCAATAGCGCAAATCTTGCAAACTACTAAACGCGTACAGAGAATTACGACGCCACAGAATCTCGCGTTGTCCGTTACGAGCTTAATAGGAAGTACTTTAGCTCTTCGCGACATCGATTCGAGGATGTATATTCGTAACGCATATTACACGCCAAGTTTGATAATGGATAGGGCACCAAAGAGAGTAACAAAGTTAGAGTCTGCCTATTATGCGACTGTTATTACCATTGTATCTCCGACTATTAATATCTTGAGCATCGTTCGATCGTAGAATCACGTATGCGCAACGTATCGAAATGGTGAATACTGAGATACGAGAATTGCAGGAAGAAATAGTAAAGCTAGGACAAAGATTGCGGAGGAAGAAGATACACCTGCGGGCACGGATGCAAGAGAGCGAGATTAGCATTTACGAAACTCTTAAGACCAAGGAGGCATTCGAGGAGCAAGTTGTGCGGAAAGGCGTGGATCCTATAACGGGAAAGATACCAGCTGAAAAGTTTATCAGGTTTTAATGAATAACCCATACTAGTTATTCATTAGTTATTCATTAGTTTATTCAAACGTTAGTTCATCCATTGTAGATGTACAAAATGAAAATATATTTCGTCATGTGTGTACGCGAAGAGTACAAGAGATAATAAATCCGACTTCGACTTATTAGATTCATAGAGGAATGGCTGAAACTAGGCGATATTATAATGGAACGAATCAGGTTGAATGTAATTACCCTAAAGACGCAGATGCAGAAAGTCAAGCTACAGTTGAAGCATGGAAACAAATTGAGCAACTCTCTACGCGTCATAGACTTCGAAGAATTGAAAATAGAAAATGAAGAATGCATACGAAAAATCGACGAGAAAAATCAGTATCTACTCGGCATGAAGAGAATTGCAGGTAAAGAATGGATAGAATCCCGCGATCTCGGAATTTTGATCATTGCGTTTGATGCAGGTCATTACAGTATTGCATTAACTAAGCATAAGGGAAAACTGAGCAATCTGATGTCAAATATGAACGAAATAACAAACAAAATCGTATCCAAGGATCAAGAAATCACGAAATTAAAATTGAGTCAGTCAGTCATGAAAGACGAAATAAAAAAAATGGAGAAACAAATCGAATCGATCACGGAATTAATGGAGAATTTTCGTGTAATGTTTTTAAATTTTTTAATGCACTTATTGTATTATAACAGAATCCTATCTCATTTTCCAAAATATTTTTTTAATAAAAATTTTTTATTTCCTTTTCTTACGAAAGGCCATTATCGAAGAAGAGTGTCAAATTAAAAAAACCCAAAAAAAATATATATATACATATAATTTTTTATTGCTTAATGTGATTTATAAAAAAAATGTCATAAATGCAGGTTCCGGCTATTATAGAGTTCGTTAAAATGCGTGCAGAACTTCACGAATTGCATAGAATTCACAGGCACTTAAGTAGAGAAAGGGAGCTCCAGAAAATAATGTTAAGATTAAACAGACAGAATTACAAAAATATAATTAAACAGACTGCGGATAACATTTCTAGTTAGTACGCGATAAATATTATTGTTGGAAATATAATATAAATAAAAACTGAATTCTATTTATCAGTAAATAATCTTCCTTGAATTTTCGTCTTCAGGATAGAAACAAGTTATTTAATTACGATTATATTGCCAATGTATAAATCATGCAAAAGGATGTGATAAAAAAAAGGAAGAAAAGAGTTTCAGATATATATTTCTGCATTCATCACAGAAAATGGATTTATTATTATAGCAAATATTCTGCGAAAATGTTTACAAGTATAACTTGATCATAATTTGATTGTCGTGACTCTTCTTGAGAACTTATGCTCCACAGAGCATTGACCAACTCAATATCTAATGCTGTTTAATAGCTAAAATTTAATAGCTAAACATTATAATTATGCTTTGCCATTTATCCATCCGAATTTCTATTCGAATATTGTCTAAATAAACTTAAAATATTTTTATTTTATTAGCGCTATAAGAAATGCAGTCAACATGGAACCAGCAGTACATATGAAATATTAAAATTTATATTCGGTAATTTTACTACACATTTTACTACGAACTATGATGGACTTGAGATTATTTAAAAATGTGACACAACTTCGTATAGCAGTTACACGGTACGGTCGTGCCGTCACTGATTACACCATGGGATAATTAAAGTTACGGTATCTGTCTGCGGAATGAAGGAAGTTCAATTATAATATACCGCTGCAAAGCGCATTTGTCACTGAACATCGTACATTTCCCTAGCATTCTTGCTTCCAAAAAGTACGATTCATTTTTTAATCTTAGAATGTAAAATATCCTTTTCAGATGATTTTAAATCAATCAGCAAACGAGAATGCAAGAAATACAACAAAGATACTAGTGATATGAGAATCTACAAGAATATGAAATACTTTCATGAATTAATAACTGTGACTCGTTTAACCGAACAATTGTGAGATTAAAACGGTGCAAGAAGATTTTGATGCGTGCTGTGATGCGTTGGGTGGTTACGCTTCACGCACCGATAGTGCCTGTCCCTTCCTTTTTTCGCTCGTGGAATATCCGTCCCGGAAAGGCCCGTCTTTCTTTCCGCCACGATTCAGTTTCGCCGCGACAACATCAAGTCGCCGGTTCTTTAATCAGTTGTCGAGTCACAGCGATGTGATTCGATCGGTTTTTTCAACCTGTAAATTTTAGAAACGTTACCCTCCATTAGAAACATTTCGCTCCGCATGACAGAATATCGCTCTCGAATATTGTCTCTAAGTTTATTGACATATTATTAATTAATTGATACATGACATTGTCTCTGACCACGTGATTAAGATTATATCTAATTTATAAATTATTCCCGCTGGATTTTTCACTTAAACGATTACTATATATTTGAAAATCGATATTATTTCCTTGTCGAATCTAAGTGCATATCTAAGTACCTATGAAAGTATTGGTGTAATTAATAAGTAAATCAATAATAATGTGCAATTCGACCCATACCTATTTAAATTATCATTGTGCTCACTCGTTTGCGTTTAACATTACATGTGATAAGCATTCTTCTCGAGAATGAGAAACAGCTCGAAATGTGCATGACAAATCTCATTATGTCAATTGCTGGTACAACGGTGAATTCGCAGACAATGTCGACAGTGGAAAGTCTCATTGTTTTTTTCCTTATTCTAATACATGGAGGAACGTATGGAAAATATTTGGAGGTAAGATGTCGATTCATACATCTCTCTCATTTATACGCAATTTCTTCGTCGAAATTAGGTCGGCGGTCACGCTTGGGAAATCTTCTATTCTCTAGCTATTGTTCTTCGAGATACATTATTTATCAGCTTTATCTAAAATCATAATTGACGACACATACAGACACGCACATACGTACAGACATAGTATTTATCATAAAAGTTACTATAAAAATTCATTCTTCTTCATTATGCTAAATTAAATAAGCCACTATACTTCTTCTCCATTATATGAATATGTAATAATTAATAAAAACATATAATGCTATCAATTTGGACGTCTAAAATATTAATCTCTAAAATTGCTTCTTTTTCTAAAGGGTCTCAATGTAAATTTAGGAGATGCCCTTCTATTTCTCAGAGAATACGATAGCGCAGCTTCCTTAATGTGTACAAGAGTGACGATGGCTCAATGGAATTTTGCGACAAATGTTACCGACGCAAATCACCAGAAAATGGTACAATGTAGATTCTGTTAACTTAATAATAAAATAAATAGGAAATAGTGTAGCATTAATGGTTTATGAAATATATTTTGTAAATTTCTTTACGCTCTATGCAATTATTAGATAGACGAGCAAACACTGAAGCTAAAATTCGAAAGAGCTTCTTGGCGAAAAGCAATTACTTTTGCTTGGAGTCGAATACCAGATCCGCTAGCAAGAAGGGAACTTAAAATGATTGCTACGAAAGGTCGAAATTCATTGACTGATGATAAGTTCAATGAGGTAGAGATAGTTCGATGTTTTATAACAAAACTAACATCATTTTTAATGCTTTAATAATAATAATAATAATATAAATTATAGATTCCTTTTCATTGTAAATATGATTATAATCATTTCTCAGTGAAAAATTTCTGAAATAAAATATTAGAGAAATATAATCATGAGTAAATGCAATTTTTTTCACAATTAAATATCTTTTTGTACTTTATTTTGTATTTTATTTTTCAGATACACAGTTTAATAAATGAGATGAAGGAAATCTACGTAAAAGCCAGAGTATGTCCATACAAACAAATTGACATTGACTGTAATTTAACTCTGGATTACGGTTAGTTCTTCATGTTGTGCGATGGAAATAATTATAAGGAATATGTTTATATTAATATTTAGATTAAGTTTACATATCTAATCAATATTTTTAGATATAAATAAAATAATGGCGAATTCAAAAGATTACGACGAGCTCTTGTATTATTGGGACTCGTGGCATGAGGCGGTTGGGCCGAAACTTAAAAATAAATATTTGCGATATGCTCAATTGGCCAATCAAGCAGCTAAATTAAATGGTATAATAGACATCGATCGTGAATGTAATATCTTAACTTGCGTCATATAAAAATAATACTTCTTTCAAGAGCATGTTTGACGAACGTGCCATAAAAAATATTTCCTTGCGAAAGGTTTTGCTGATGCTGGCGATCAGATGAGAGAGCTATTCGAGGATGAATATTTCCAACAAAATATAGCAGAAGTGATGTCAAACGTAACTCCATTGTACAAGAATCTTTATACCTATGTCCGGTCGAAACTACATGAAAGATATGGTAACAGAATAGACGAGGACGGACCCTTACCAGCGCATATTTTAGGGAATATATGGGCCCAAAATTGGGAAAATCTATTTGAACTGGTTCAACCTTTTCCTGCGAGCAGAAAACTCGACGTGACGTTGGATATGATGATTCAGGGTATCACTCCATTGAGGTACGTCTCAAGCTGCTGAAAGTTTTCGTGCGAGGATGCAAGATACGAATAATATTACAAAAAGCTGTTTTTATGGTGAAAAGGATGTTTCAAATAGCAGAGGAGTTCTTCACCTCGCTCGGAATGAAACCGATGCCGCCGGAATTCTGGAAGTTCTCCATGTTTGAGAAACCTATCGACAGGGAAGTTAAGTGTACTCCAAGTGCGTGGGACTTTTGCAATAGAATTGATTACAGGCAAGTTCTTCCGATTATTTGACTAAATAATCTTTATTCTTCATGTTCATTTAATTTTAGTCTTTACCGTTTTCTTACGCTTCCTGAATTATCTAAAATGGCAAAATTCACGTAGTCTCCCTAGATAGATCATTTTTGTTTCATAATTACAGGATAAAACAATGTACCACGGTTACAATGGAGGCGTTATTATCAACACATTATGAAATGGCGCGTTTACAATATTATTTGCAATATAGAGATCATCCACTGTTATTTAGGGACGAAGCACTTCCAGGTATATCCTTTTTATAGATTTTGTAAAACTTCGTTAACGGACAATTTTTTATTTGGATTTTTTTGGAATTTTTAAAAGGATTTAACGAAGCTCTTAGTGATGCGATTGGTCTGTCCATCTTTACCCCTCAGCACTTACACAAAATTGGATTGCATAATAATTTAACAGACGATTATGATAGTAGTATAAATTTTCTAATGTTGATGGCTCTCCGCAAAGTGGTTTATGCACCATTTGCCTATATAATCGATCAGGTAAGTAATAACAATAATCATAATACATAACATGCAAAATAATAATTGCTTTTACTTTTCGTGCGTAATACATTTCAATCGTATATTCGAGTATTGTTAAATTGTTATTAGAAACGATCATTAAACAGTTATTAATTGCATGCATTTATTTTTTTGTACAGTGGAGATGGCGTGTCTTCAGCGATGGCGTGGAAAACATGACAGCGCACTGGTGGGAATTAAGATTGCAATATCAGGGCATCGTTCCACCTACGCCTAGATTCGAAAGAAATTTCGATCCAGCAGCGAAGTATCATATCCCAGCCGACAATCTTTACGCCAAGTAACATAAACAAATTAATTGTTCGGTAATTAGATCACGTGTTTACGTCCTTATCCGATTTTTAGATACTTCGTAAGCGTTATCTTACAATTCCAATTATACCAGTCGTTGTGTGAAATTTCTGGTCACACCGGTGAACTGCATACTTGCGACCTTTACAGATCGCGGGAAGCGGGTCGTCTGCTGTCGTATGTAAAGTTATCGTATTATCGTATTAAGTGCTGTCCCTAAAATAGACACTATGAGAAATAAATATTTTACCAATAAAAATTATTTACATATAGAGATGTTCTATCGATGGGAGCTTCCAGACCGTGGCAGGATGTTATCAGGAAAATAACAAGAGGCAGGACAAATAGGATAGACGCCGGTGCCATGCTCAAGTACTTTGAGCCTTTGAATGCCTGGTTAAAACGACAAAATGAAATGCAACCTGTGATCGGCTGGATTACAGGCCGTGACAACAATGGTTGGTTTAAAATTGGGACTATCTTCAGATGAGCGTAAATGCTGTTTAATGAAAGCATAAAGTGTACGTTGTAAGAATAGGAATTTTCCATTTTGTTTCAGCATTGTTCGCCCAATGGTATCAAAGCGGTGCAGAGAAAATGGGATTGTGCAGTTTCTTCTTCCTTTTAATACTTTCAATTTGCAGTGTTTCTATCTATTAATAATTATTACACACAGTAATTTAGAACATTTATATATATTTCATATATCGTATTAAAAAGGGAAAAAGACATTATTTTAACTTGATTACATACACTATATATAGTAATAAGTTTACTCGTAAGAAAATTTATACATAAACAAATTTTTGCTCGTCACATTGTATTTATTAGATATCCTTTTATCATTTATTTCAATTTAATTTATTAAATTAATGGTTTTTATATATAATGTTATTTTTTAATAATGCGTTCTTGAAGCATGATATTTTTCTTTTATCTTTCTTTTTTCTTTTCTTTTCCCCTTTCTTTATAGACATCTTTGCCGTTAATACTATCTCGTTAAATATTATCGGATGCAAAAATTAATTGCTCTTGCAAATTTTTCCGAACATTGATTACTGTCTTTTTACCTTTTTCAAATAATTGGAATTCTTTCAGTATGACTAATACGATTTGAAGATATGTGAACACTGTCAATATTGACGTTGATGGAATATTGGAAGAAAATTATTAGATATTATACTCTTACTGAAGCTACCAACAGTATATTGACAACAGTAGATTCATACATTTTACAATAGTATTCAATAGTTTTCTCTATCGGTAGTCTGTTGCTTATAGATGTCGCCACTAAACAAATTCCAACAAGTTGGCATATATCGTTTGTGATGGAGGTACTTGGAATCAATGCAAAGCAAAATGACACTGATACCAAGATGTAAGTTTCAATGACTATATTTGTATGAATAATATACCGGAAACACAGATTTTGGCGCAGTAACAATTACAAAAGTTTATTTGTAAGTTTTCCATGTGCTGAATTTTTAATCTTCTTTGATGCACATGGTAATTAATACGGTATAGGGATATTATTATTGGTTAGGAAAAGAAGCGGTGTTTTTCGAAAATGGACATAATTTTGGCTCGTGGATTCAGATTTAGTTCTGAATTAAGCAACGCTTCAACGTTGCTGATGAGATATCTTCGACTTTCAGCATGTTGTACATGTCACATTAATACAGCAATATCCTGGAGACCAATGTTTTCTGGTAAGCATAAACACACCGAACATTAGATAATGCAATGTATTAGATAATGCATTATCAATTTTCTTTTACTTGCAGAAAGATATCTTCATTATAGAAACATCTCACGCAGTCCTTTAGATCTTATAGATCACAAACTTATATATCAAAGATTACTCAAGCCGAAAGTTGATAGAAATGGTATCATTTTGGCATGTTATTCAAACTTTAAACAAAGTTATCAGAATAATCAACAAACAGAACAGAAAGTAACAGTATTTCAAAAAATGAAACAAATGACCAAAGATTATTGGCATGTATTAATACCTGTGCACGTATTTACGTCCATAGGATGGGTAGCTATATTCTATACCGCTGTTAAGAAGTATGTCACAATGTTACTGACATATACATATATATATATATATATTTATATATATATATATTATATATATATATATTTATATATATATATATATAAATGAATAATTAACTATATATACAATTGTGTACTTATAGCGGTGTGGATGTAGCACAGATTTTGGAATACATAAATTGTAGCGAGAAATATGTACAGGCAGTACGTCAGTCAAGTGCTGGAAACTGGGCCATTACTTATGCACTTTATAAAATATTCACCCCGCTTAGATATACTGTTACCGTCGGTACGTAATATCAATATTTTATGCAAATATTTTTTATGAATACAAATATTATACAGACTGATAAAATGGCAGGAGGAACTACAATAGTCATTAGACATCTGAGAAAATTGGGCTATGGGAAATCCAAGCTCCAATCAACAGAGGTAAGTAACATATCTGAGATACAATATCATTTATTAAAAGTGAGGAAATAAATTGCATATAATACATAATCTCAATGTATCTGAATCCCTTTTGTCTGTTTTCCTTTTACATGCACACGTGATACAGCCTGCGCGCAAAATCATGAGTAGGTTACCGATCCCGATTAATTTTAAATATGTTATATTGATCTTTATTCCTGTTGCTGTTTATGAGCTGCTCTTGTCGCGTGAATAATATATAAAATCGCATTTTAATTAAAGGGATGTATATACAATCTGTAATCATCTTTAATCGTGTTATAGCCAATACAGTCAAACAAATATGCAGCAGAACAGGAGACAAAATTCAAGGCAGAGTCTAAAACGCAGAGTCGATATAAAGAAACGAAACCATGACGAATTCGTTCACACTATGTCAGATTTATAAATTGAATTCGATGTAATATTTATTATATCGTGATATTCATGTATATTTCTTGTTGTAAATGTATATTGTGTTAATGATAAATAATCTCCTATATATGTCATCTTTATGACCTATATACCATATATTTCTGAATTTATTTTCCCAATATTTATTTCTCATTTTGCAAGTTCGATCAATATAATAACAACGAGTCTGATATCAAGAGATCAGTCTTCCATAGCAATTTAGCAATGAGAGAGATACTTTCATGTATATTTTACAAAAGTTTACTTACAAAAGTTTAGAAAAATGAATGATTATGTATCATTCAAACAAAAGCATTCCTCCAAAAATTGCAACACATGAAGAATCATATAGCTATTTCGAAATATATCAACATCATAATGAAGAAGATAAATGTACTTATTGTACAATTTGCGTTTATTGAAAGATTATCATTTATACATATATATGTGCGATTTAAATAGGATTGTATTTTTATCTACAATACGCGGGAATTTAAAAGTTCTTAAATGTACTATGGAATTACATTTATTAATGAAGAGTAACAATAGTTATTTGGCAGCTCGAGTTGTGCGTCTTTCAATGCTAACAGTCACTTATTATGTATCACGTTACATGTGTGAAAGATATTTTTCCTTTGTATCGCGAAAACACTAGCATTAACACGTCATTATAGCCCTTATAGTATATCATATTATATTATCATATATCGGAAGATTGTAACGTTGCGCGAATCTTCTATAGATAATGAGATATTATATTTGTTCTAATAAATACTGCGAGTGAATGGATGCGTATGAAATATGAAACTTAAATAACTGACAGGAAAAATTCGCAGGTTTCTAATTCCTGATAATTTATATTTTCGTCAGAAATTTATCATAATTTCTTATGATAAACATGTGATAAAAACATAATGAATATTATATACATGTATGAAGAAGTATGGAGTTTCTGTTTAATGACGAATGTAACTATTATGCTACTATATCACAATTGCTGCGCAATTCGTTCATCCTAATGAGACCACTGCATTCAATAATGATCAATATACGTACGTAGACAAAATTCATAAATAAATAAGAATCGTATATATTAAATATACTATTACTTACTAATATCGGTTTCTGTTTTCGATTATCTCCTTGTATAATTATTTATGAAATTATGCATAATAATTATGCATTACAAATTATGTAATATTAATAATTAATATAATATATGCCATGTTCATTGATTAAAATGATCCCAAGAAGGCAGTGTTATAATTTCGGTTTTCTAATGTCCAGTCTTGTAGTTATACTAAAATGACGTATCAAAGATTAAAAAAATGTTCAAAGATCAGGATAGCTAAATTGCTATCTTTTCGATGTTTATAAAAACAAATTTAATACGCGACAATTATCCGTTCATCAATTACAATTATTGCTGTTGTAACTGTCAATGTTAATTGATTCAATATCTAGCGCTTTATAAAAGTATAATATAGCAACTTCATCAGCGTGTATATCATAACAGATTAACAAGGACAATGACTTACAGCGATTGGTATCCAAGATGTGATTTGTAATCGAATCGTCAATCAATTTTTACCTATGCAAATGTTTTATAATGATCCGTATATAATCTTTCTCATGCATTCATAGCCAACGCAAACATCCTACTTTTACGCTGCACGTAGTTTATTTAATCGATTCCTGCAGTATTATCGGATGGTCGTTACGTGCGCAGTTCGGAAAATCACCATTGATGCAACTTAACCCATAAACTGATAACTGGCCGATACCGGCTGCGGTGCCCTTGGTTGCGTATGCGATATGCGCTGGATGTGACATGCACGACACATAAGCCTACCATCGAGTGGATAACACCGTTTATCCGGTTCGTCAGTCAATTGCATACCGCAATCTTCGCAAACATAGCAATCCACATGAAAGTCCTTATCCATAGAGACCACTCGAACTGTCTCTTCGGTTCCCTGACAAATAAATTTCGTTAGAAATATATTCTGATACAATAGTTAGCTTAATTTCGTGCATGTTTACCTCAACAGGCGTGATGCCTTTTCCACAAGACGCGCACTTGGGCGCGAACATTCTATGATAATCGTTCACACAATAGATTTTATTGTCGACATCGACTGTGAAAGGAACACCATCGAGACATTCGTTGCATACGCAACATCTGAAGCAACCTGGATGATATGATTTGCCCATCGCTTGCAATATCTATAAAAGCAGAGGCATCGTTGAATAATAAGGAGCTAACTTATGTTAACGATCATGTCTCGTCGCTTACCATTTCCATGATAAGGTGACCGCAAATAGCACATTTCTCGGCCGTCTGTTGGAAACCAGAATACTGCAAACAGAATGAATTCTTATGAGTTAAGGAAGCGATCTCTGTTACTGATGTTTAAACAACTTACATACCAAATAATCCTCCTCGCAGTAAACCCTCCCGTGAACATTATAGAATGCTTTACCGCGGAGCGCTCTTCCACAGGAACAGCATATGAAGCAATTGGTATGATAGAGATTGCCCATTGCTTGACAAGCTTGTCCGGCGCCGGTTACTTTCTCACCGCATGTATGGCAGATACCTGTCACCAAAAGTTTTGAAATATTATTTATGTTGGATAATTAATGACTAACTCTTACGCCATGCTATGTAATATGCATACTTCATGACTCTCTGTGAAACGATATGATGTAAACATAAATTCATAGTACTTTATGCTTGATGATTCATATTGAAGTTATGCTAGCGAATTTTACTACATTCCTGTAGCAGAAATACAAATTACAATAGAAGATTATGTTATTAAAGCACGAAGACAAGGATCACCATAACACACCATAGCACACAAACTAAAAATATAAGAATCGCGAATTCATTGTTGGGAGATAAAAATACCACGCATCTGCCGATGCGGAATTGCAACACGTTTATCAGAATCGATTGCTGCCGAGAACTTTCCAGTCTATTACGGATGATGAGATTGAATAACTCACAACTCTCGATAGGTAATCGCGATCCTGCCATTCTTCAACTAGATAAGTTTGTAATTTGCACCCACGTTAAGAACAGTCGTTTCGATTTTGCAATTTGATTTCACTAGATCAATCTTAGCCGGACTAGAATCGGACCAACGAGTCAGACTGGTCTATCTATAACGAGATTAGCTACCGGCCAACGTAGTTGACGAGGCAATGTGGCCTCGCGTACAGGACGTTACACGAAGAATACAGCTTGCCCGCAAATATAAACGTAACTAGGAGGACATTACATTCGCCTAAACGCCTGTCACTTCTCGACTGACACTACTTTGTGACACGGCTGGGGTTCTTACATGCTATGTGCGCTCAGTTCCTCATTGCGCACATCTACGTTCACATTCATTTTCTAAGAGCCGTCACTGTTATAAACTTATCTAGTATTGTCTTACATTGTTTGCCTATATTTTTAGAAAATCAATATTTTTATTTCAATCATCTTTCTTCTTCGGATAAAATGAGAGATGCTAAATGGATCCTGTTTCTATTCAGTTCTAATGACAATGACAATTTTTATTCTACTAATAAAACATATTTGACAAATTGACAAATCGGCAAATGCAATGTATTTGTGTACTCTTAAATTGTATATTAAATTTAAGTTCTTTGAATTTTTTAAATTCTTAATTATTTAAATGTGATTTATATACATGAAAGATTTTTTTCTGTTAAAAAAAGAGACATAAATTAGTCTTTAAAAACATATAGTATGAAAAAATAGAGAAATTGATCAAAATATGTCCATGTTGAAGTAATGAAGTAATTGATTGGATTAGTATAATTAAGTATAAGAGATACACATACAGAAAGAGAGAGAGAGAGAGAGAGAGAGAGAGAGAGAAAGATCATAAAAGAATAAGAAATTTAATCTCCTCCTTTTGCATCGGATATAATCTTGTAAACTATGTAACCGCTTATTATTGCGCTCAACATGAGGAAGCCAGAAAAATGTCTTGTGTCAGTTGCACATCAGTGTCATATGTCGCATCTATTAATACTATATAATATATAATATGTAATATAGATGTTATCCCAATGCTTTCAAATAATCATCAAGACCAGAGTGCTGATCTACTGCGTATGCATTGTATGCACGTGTATATGGCACACTTGCCCTCAGTTCTTTATGTAGGAGAGATGCGAAGAAATAGCGTAGGTGGAAGCTAATGCGGGCACGAGAGAGTGAATGTCAACGAAGTATCACACTAAAAAGTATCCGCGACGCACCGAAACTCGATTCCGTTTTCTGAAACCGGTCTACCGGGAACTTGCGCCGTGGGAATTGGTACGGTATGTTGTCGTGCCCCCCTCCCCCTTGCGCTTTTTATCGTTTCTCAGAAAGATCTAAAATTATGGATTCCCTCACGTTGAGGATTGAGTCATATCTGCTATCACATCGTGAGCAAAGAAAATTTGCTTTTTGCTTTTTCTTTTTTTCACAAACGAGCGAGAGTGCAGTAATGCTGAAGAGTAATGCTCTTCAATGCCGAAACAAGCGGTTAAAATAATAATCCGTTACGTTTAAAGTGCTTCGGAGGAATGTGATATATGAAGTATCGATAAGCGCGTTTCCTGAAACGAGTGAATAAAGCATCGCGCGTCAGACATATTCTCTTACCAAAGTATTCCCCTTCCTCCTCTTGTTTTTCCATTTCCTCTTCGAGTTGTCTCGTTAATTCTTCTATTTTTCTCTCTGCTTCCGTAGGTCCCTTCGGAAAGTGATTTATATATGAGATTTAATCACATGCGCAATAGTTCTGGATATAGAAATGTGTAATCTAATTAAAATGTAAGATATCTAAATTATTATTTCATACATTTATTCCGATTTAATTTATTTATCGCTTATCTATTAAGATCATGCATAAAATAATATTAAGATATTTTACAGATTGATTATTATTCTATAGATATGTTTATTATACCCTAACAAGTTTAAAATAATATTCCATACATATTACGAAATGCTATTGTTTTCTTGTACGCTCTTGCATTATTATTATTACAAATTGCAATTTACACTAATTTATGGTTTTATATAGCCAAAAAGATATGAATACAGACCTGTATGAATACAAAGGAAAGAAATAAAACAGAAAATACTGTTAAAGAAATGTCATCAAGAAAATCATATAAAAATATCTTGAAAATATAGCAAAATTTCGTGAATAAAATATTGTCTGGTAAGTGCAAGTTATATCTTGATGATGAACAATTCATCGATTACGTGAAAAGATTTTTCAAATGAAATCATAAATCATAAATCATAAATGATTTTTTAAACTTTATTAGAAATTAAATGAATATTATAATCCAGCAATGAGAAAACGTGCAAACAAGAAAAGCAAGAAACAAGCGATGACGAACCGTATTTTCATTTGAAATGCGTGTTAATCTTATCGTCACATAGGTCAGGCGTTATGTAAAATGCAGATTAGGTCACTGACGTTAATGAGATCATCGTTGATAGATAAGAGGCATATTTCTTTGAAGATATCCACAGTTTTTGGGAAATATGCATTGTTTTAAATATAAACATTAACGATTATAAAAAATATATTTAATAATTTATTTACGTTCCATTGTTTGCGACAAAAATGTAATTTGGATATTTCAGTGAATTTAAGATACATGTACCCTTTTTTGAATTTTATATATAGCTTCTATGGCATGTAGCCAAGATACAACGTGATATAGATTATGATCAACATGTTTTCTTAACCCACTTAACGCAATTCATTTAAATACTATTTTTTCTACTTTCTTAACAAAACATGCAATATTAGTAGTAGATGAATATTTGATAGAGATGCAGGAAGTACAAAGAAATACACACATGCATAAGGTGTTTTTAAAATGAAATTCGTTACAGAAGAATAACATCTGTCTTCGTATAATTTCAGTGAAAGATTTTTTTAATAAAAATTTTACAAGCGACAGTAACAAATTTACCGAAGGTTTAGAAATGACATTGTAGGGTAACAATCCTTTTCCAGGTTTTATTGGTGGACTAATTGATTTCCTCCCTTCTCTTTCCGGATCGGAAGATTTTTGCAACATGGGCACACCGGCATTTAAGAGTACAGGTCCAGCAACTCCGCTAGTAACGCCAGGAGGAAGACTGGTGATTCTAGGACCAGTATTGATGTCTATTTCATTGGTTGCAGTTGAAGCACTAGTGACAGGTGCTTGAACTTGTCCACGTATAGGACTTCCAGTGAAACTGGATGAAGAAGGCAATCCATGTCTGGGTGAATTAGCTATATTTTGCGAAACGATATCTGATTGTATTTGAGCATGTGTTGGACTCGTTTTTGGTGAGTCTCTTGCTACATTGTTATTAGCAATAATAGCTCTGATAGAGTCACTTCGATTTGGAGAATAAAGAGGCGAACTTCTTATGACTGCAGGATCTGATACGTCTGGTATGTAATTCCTGTCGTTTTGCAACGTACCTAATCTCAAATGCTCCGTGGAACGATTAGAGGAATAAACAGGAGAATTTCTTGCAGGGAAATCTGATCGATTTTCTTGATGATGATAATTTCTTTCGCTTTGAGATATTGTACGATTTGGAGAATAACATGGAGAATTACGACATGCTGTTTGGTCTCCTGGGCGAATTCCATATACTGGAGAATTTCTAGTTTGTGAATCTCCTGTAAAACTCGTATTCGCAGTTCTTGGAGAAGGTTCGATATATTGTTTGTAATTTTGTGAATTGTCTTGTCGAAATTGAGGCTGATTATTATCAATTTGATTTGTGATACGGAATCCTTGTTGTCCGCTCATCGTATTTTCCAATGAATCGCGATAATGATGAGATTCCGATGGTAAGCGTATCGGAGGAGATTCATTGTGATACGATAAACCAGATCTAGGAGGTTGTTGCTGTTGCTGAGCAGAGCTATAACTAAAGCTTCTGTTTGGCGGTTGTAATTCAGAAGGAGGCACGTAAGCACTTCTTCCAGCTTGGTGATCTGAAGAGGTAGACAATGAGCTTTGTAAGTACCTAGATGTGGACGAATCAAGTGACCGTTGTAAACTTGAACTTTCATAATTCTGACCACGCATACTTCCACTTCTTTGTTGCGTATATGATAAATTTTGCGTTAATCCGCGTTGATTCTGAGACTGACCAACTTTTCCGGTCATAACAACATAATCACCGCCATTGATATTTGAATGATAATAATTTGATGGTACCTGAGGCCCCGGCTTATTCTGTATGCTTTCAGAGAAGTGTACCTCTTGGATATTTTCATATACGGGTGGAGCCTCATATGGAGGTAATTCTTTTGCTGGTGACGTGCTTTGATAACGATTGCCAGTTGGCACTTGTGGTTGAGCCTTTCTATAATTTCCTTCATAAGAGTCACCAACCAAGGAACCCCTAGGACTACTTTTAGGGCTTTTTCTAGAGTCTATCGGATGATAATAAGGAGGATGTGGTTGATTCTGTGGAAAATAATCTATGTTTTCGTAAACAGGAGCTTGCTGGAGAGCACTACGAGCTTGACTCTGTTGTTGCTGTTGCTGTTGTGCACTAATTTGTTCTATTGGCTTGGGAGTGGCAAATCGTGAAGCAGCTATTATGTTTTCACGCTCATACAATTTATAATCACTGGCGGCTGCCTGTCTAGAAGTATCCGAAGAATTGCCCTCGATAAAACTTTCAATAGCACCGACAGGTCTACCAGAACTTCTGGTATCACTCCTGTTTATCACGTTCCTAGATAGAGGTACCTGAGCCTCAGGCCTGGAACCTGAGACCCTCGTACTTGTTGTACCACCAGTGTCCGCGGTGTCATCCCCAAGTTGCAGATAACCTAGCTTTTGTATATAAGAAATGTCCTCCGAGTTGCACATTGGCAGTGGTTCTTGTTGGCACGTTGATCACCGATCAAATCACAATATCGTTTTACTTCACGTGTGCACTCTACTAAAACTTCCAATATTACAATAGTACCGACAAGTCAAACGCAAAGTGACTCGACATCGTATATGCGGTATCGTAGCGCAGCTCAGTGGCTCGCTTGTCAAACCGATCTCCCCCGACTCGCTCTCTCTTTCCTCTTTTTCCTTCTCTCTTCCTCTTTCAAATCTTACGTGCGCGCTCTCGTAATCTTCTCATGGGATAGCACGGAACCCGAAGCGGGATATATGCGCGTATACAATCGCTGCGAGACCCTGTTCTTATCCTCAATTTCGGACTACGCCCCTCGATCAAGGCGCCTCAGAGTAGCGTCACTCTTCCTCGAATGCCGACACATTGACCGGTCGCACACCTTGGATCTCTCTCTCTTTACAATACTGAAAAATCATCACCTGCGAAAATTCATGCGACAGCGCACGCACGGATGCTCGACAATGCATCATCCTCCGTCAAGGCAGAAATCTGTAACAAGTATCATTCTTCGAGACCGAGCAAGTTCTGGTTGCTGCTAGTAGTCGTCCTGTGGCGCTCAAGGTAAGTTCCAAGCACCGTGCTTGCTATTCAGCAATCTATCACTGAAGAACTTGGAAATCTCCATGGTAACCGAATGAAGTTATCATTCGGTACCAACGCTGGTGCCATCAACGATACGAACAGAAAGCAAAGAAGTTACTGGTACTGCATTTGACCGTTTATACAATTAATTTTTCTGTATTGAAATTTATCGCAACATTTTAGAGCTTTTTCTTTATGAAGATTTAATTAATAACGGAAATTAATAACCGAGTTTACATTTTTCAAATTAATCCTTAACATTACAAATCTTTGATTAATCTTCAGTATTCTATGGAGATTGATATTATAATTTATTCTGGCAGATGGAGAAAGACAAATGAGAGAGAGAGAGAGAGAGAGAGAGAGAGAGAGAGAGAGAGAGAGAGAGAGAGAGAGAGAGAGAGAGAGGAAGAGGAGTAATTAACTTGTTTCCATCATAAAGTCTTTAGTCTTTTCAAATACGAAACAGGTATCTTTCAACGGAATAATGTGAAATAAGTAAATGTAATAGTAATGAATAATATTTGAAACAGGTTTCTTAAACAGTGCTTAAATTAGAATAAGCTGATGAACTTATCTCTTATGTCTTCATACGGTTCTATCTATTGTGTCTAGAATAATGATTTAGTATAGTTCCATTACGTTCCATTACGTATTTTACGTTTAATGATGCTTCAGCAAAGAGAATTCATATTGCTTTATATTATATATAAAGTCACAATAATATTTGTAATCTTCTTTTAAATATATTAATTAACATATAATTATTATACAATAATATTAACGATGTAATAAAATTTAAGTATATTAATTAAATATTTTAATTTTTAATACACCTTGTTCGTAAATTTTTTCATTTATTTTCCAGACGACTTATACCTAAAATATCTTTCATATTTTACTTCTAGAAGATAATCTTTCTCCGTCGTCGCTTTAAAATCTGCTTTCATACCAATTAAATTTAATTAGATTTTATGCATGGTCTACGAAGATAACGATTTCCAGCACAATTACAGTAAGATTTGAAATTTAGGATAATCGGAGACTTGTGCACAATCGCGCGACTCATCTTGCGATCGATGAATTCTGAGAAACGGGTCAACGATGAAATTAATTGCGTATAATATATCTTATTCTTTCTATATTTATATCTTTACTTTTTTATTCCCTTACATTAAACTGTATTAACTGTTAACTGCATTTTCATATGAATATATGAATTATATCGTGTGCGCATGATAGGCTACGATTTTTGATATCTATAAGTACAAAGAATCGATAATATCTTTATTTACTAAATAGTAGCTAATTTTTTATCAAAAAATATATATAATTAAAATAAATTGAGATATATTTACGTACACGTATGTACGTAATTTATTTATTAAATCTGTCTCATTTAATACAATATTTAACTGTATGATATACGATTGAATAATTTATTTTAATCGTTTATTAATCAAATATCAGGATGAAAAAGGTACTCGTATGAAGCTCACAAATCTACGTTTGCTTATTATTCGATCGCGCCAAATTAGTAGCGAAACCATCAACAATCGCATACTACTAATTAAAAGGTCCTGGTACATCTGATCTGACGATGACGCGACGGGACATCACGACAATGTTGCTTGCTACAATCGCGTCTCCCTGTCGTCCTACGCAAGAAAGGAACCAACTTTTCACCCGCCGTATATCGCAGCTGTTCGCCGCACGACGCGATAGCGTGGGTGTCGTGACCTCGCTCAACGAAAACCTTATATTTCCGAAAGGTGAATAAAAAACGGGCCTCAAACCCTCTCGCACCACCCACGAAACAGTCGGCACCCACGTTTCGCCAGGCACCTGCGCGAGTGGCCGGGCTGCGTTGGCTAATACCTGTTGATCGATCGATCGATACTAGCCCGTGACGCAATCCCGCGCATTCAGTATTTGATTTCTGATTAATTCGCGAATCTCTTACAGGCGTTTACCATCGCCCATATGCTCCCTTCTCCTCGCGCCTATTAATTTGGCTCGTCTTGAATAATAAGCGTTTGCTTACAAGAAACGTGAATAGCCATTTTAGCGATGAGCAACGAATACATTGAGCAACATTGAGCAATGTTGGGAGCAACTTGCTTGCTGAACTTTCTTTCTATTTTTTATCTTGACGCAACAATTCTTCGATTACCCGTCCTGCTGCTGACGTGGTCTCCTTTTTGGGTCATGATTTCATCATTTCATTCATTTGTTATTGTGTCAGAATATGATATAGGTGCACAGGACGACAAGCCGCAAAATTGTGCTCGCTATTCTTATCGCTCTAGCCACAGCCAAGCGGTATTGCGTGAGCGTACATACGCAAAGTACACTGTAAGGCGCATTACGTCCCGAGCGGAAGTGCAGTGACCAACACGCACGACATGGTAGCGCATTCCCGTCGTGGACAAGCCTAGTATGACATAAGGCCTGATACACGTGTCACATCAATGCAACAGTTCAGGCAATTGTGTTTATAGGAACACGTACACATAAGAACACCCATGGAATCAACCGTCGATATAATGATATTAGGCACCGGAAAGGCATTTTCTGTTTATTATTTCCTGACTATACGGAGATAGTTACCGTAAATGAGTAATTTATGAGATAAATTGCATACGTTAATCGCACACGCGAATAAACATTCGTGCATAGATACGAGACAGAAAATTTTAAACATTTGTGCATGCATATGGTTATTGCGCATATGGTAAATGCGCGGTAAATGCGCGTATATATTTCGACATGCATGATTAATGCAGGATAATCGTTCATCTGTACGCTCGCGCGTGAGTACATCATGTGCATGTAGTACTAATGACTTGTTTCTCGAAATGATAAAGAGAGCTTGCAATGCGGAAATATGTAATACTACATAAATATGTGATATCATGACTTAAGAATCATTTAATTATCTCGTAACTCATTTACACGTGCAGAATGAGAGATATCGTTTGTCCTGAAATTAAGTTGATCGGTATCGGCTTTTAGTATTTTGTGATTATAAGATTTATAACATGCATCGAAGTTGCGCACTTGTAACCAAATTAATTTATGGAACTATCATCTGTATGTTGATATGACAAAAATGTATGAATCTTCACGAATAGCTCTTATTGAAAAAACTTTTTAACAATGATGATTATTGATATATATATTTTTTTTGCCGCCATTATATATACGTACAAAACGTAACAAAATGTTTATCTCTCTGTTTGATTAGTAATAATGATAATAACTGCTCGCTCGAATAAGCGAGCAGTTGTCGCAATAAATAACACGAATATATTGCACGAAGCAACATCGCAGCAGTTAATTATTATTAATTAATCGATGACATATTTGATGATACAAAGACTAACAAAAAATAGGAAAATATGCAGGGCACGTGATCGCATAAAGCGCGTATCATGAAATCGACGCTCGTTAGTCACGCGGAATACGCGAATTTTGACGATACAGGTATTTTTGCCGCGCTCGGCAATCTATCTGACATATGCAATGACGTTGCATTCCGCCGTCGTTGCACCATTTTATGCGATCAAATTAAATTCCTGCACTTTCCAGGTTGCCGTGAACGGCGGAAGTCTTCTGCGTTCCAATGGCAAGCAGGCGTGAGTACACGCGTGTACGCGCATTTCCTGAAAGCGTATACGAGTGTATTCACGCTAGTGTCAACCGACACCAACGTGTGTTGATATGCGCCTTGTATGCAGCTTGCTGCCTTGACAAGAATTTGGCTTAAAACCGGTTCACTGGTTCATGAAACGCGCGATCCCTTTTTGCGATCTTTTACACGCTTCCGCTCCACGCTTGATTTCGGATCTTTTAATGTGAAAGGCACGATTGACTTATCCAGGTGCTTCCGTTACATCGGCAGTTTGATAATTCGATGACAACATCGGAGGACTTCCCTCGACTAAGAATGACAAAAAAAATCCATCGTGTCTGTGAAGATATGAATATGAATGGAAGGAAATAACAAGATTGGATTTACTTATAAAACTGGATGTGATGACTGACAAGCTGGCGAAACTCACATCTCTTTGTGAAAGAAAGATATTCGTTATGGCTTACATTCAAGATACTTATCTAATCTAGCTTTCCTTTATCGTAACATTTATAGAAAAATGAAAATTGAGATAAAACATATCGCAAATTTAGAGATGGAATATTGAAGGAAGTTCGATCGTTATTTTCAATTCATTAAATTTTTTAAAAAATTCTACGGTAATAGTATAATACGTAATTCGTGCGCGCCGTTAATTAGAGATTACGTAATCTCCTGAACAAGAGATACATTTGTTAAAAATATTGTTAATTGAAATTACATTTATATGGATTTATAATAATGTGCTGCCAAATAACGCGCGAAATTAGAGTCTCCGAGTTTAATGAAAAAATGAATGTACATCTTTATTGATGAATTCTCACTGCAAATACCTCACTGAAGAAATAATTCTGAGATACATCCAGTATCCACGTCCGCTGTTCCCATCCATTCCGGGGAGGACAATAGGCTCTTCTGACAAAGAGAAGACCGCTTTCCTTTCTCAGAGGCCTGCACAAGCCAGAGCCACGATCGGCTGGCTCTTGCGCGGTCTTAAAATCGAGAGCGATTCACGAAATAAATGACAGAAGTGAAATCAATACCATCATTCACAGAAACTCATTAATGTCACTTTTTCGTAATAGTTCTCAATAGCTAAGCTTAAGCTTGCAGACTTCTGATGGCATCTATCGCACTAAATCCATCAGGTACCGTCTAAAATGTCTAAAAATCTAGATTGGGCATTATCCGAGAATGCAGGAAACAAGGAGGGCATTTTCGCGTTTCTAGAAAAGTGACGCATATATGTTATGAAGACTTAATTTGGCTCTCTCACGCGACTCAGGAAGGCCGTTAAGGACGCTTCCCACGTTATGTTATGGCAGATGTGCGGTACCGTCTGTTTATTTCGTACGGGCGTGTGCATTGTAAATACCGGCGCTACTCATATGCGGATGGATCATGATTTTATCAGCCGGTACGAATTATGCGTATGTGCTAAATCCGCTAAAGACGCTCCATGAGGTCGTCCACATTCGGCAAATTAGCTTTAAAGAGGCTTTTACCGTTGAATAAAACGGTAACCGTTCCGTTTGCGTTATGGGATAATTGTCAGTTGCCAATTTTCCTTCATTCTGCTTTCTCTTTGTGTCTTGATTCTGCTGTTCAAAGTTTTAAAACTGAAACATGTCGATCACTTTATCAATACGCCTTTTGCACAGTGACTTTCCAATGCAGTTACATCCAAACATTGTGTCACAGTACAGAATCATGTGCAAGATGGAAAGAATATCGAGCACGATCGAGGAGAATCGATGAGACCAGTCTTGGTTCGTCGAGGTCATACGAGATGGTCACGCGCCATCAATTCAACGGTATGAGTATCGGAACACTCTAGAAGATCTGGAATCTGTCGCCAATAGATTTTGCCTGCTGGAGAGGGTCCAGCATAAAACATAGAAGAAAAACAAGATTTACAAGAAGCTAAACACTTAAACATCACAGATATTAAATTATGACACATTACACATATTACGTCGTTATTATATAACAATTATATAATAGGAGATATAAACATTGGAAATTTTTGTATACCAAATCAAATTAGAAATCTTTTTGCAAAGAGTCGCTTTAAAAAATCTTTAATAATATATTATAGTATTATAAAAGCCATTCGTAAATATTTCAATAATATGTATTTTTAAGCATAAAGCAATCAAATACTGTCCATATTCCTACAACGTTATGCTTTCCCTTCTTATTTGTTTATCGTTACCAATTAGATCGAAGTGAAATTATTATTTCCTCTGCTTGTTTGTTGGCACATAAATCATATGGAGATTGCAAGAGAAAACGCGCGGAAAAACCTATCGCCTTGCTCACCGGAAATATTAAATTCACGCGAAATGCAAGTGCAATATTCTCAGAAAGTCGAGAGCGAATGCCTTTGCCGGAACCACTGTGCAACCACTGCGCCCACGGTGAAAACTCGATCGTAACTTCATATCCTGAAATTAAGTGGCGGCAATTAATGGGCTCTCGCGAGATATGCGAGGAGCATGTCTAGAACTGATAGATAACTATCCATGCTCCATATATATTCGATATCCATAAGTTATCATGTTTATTAATTATATCTTATGTTTTATTCCACGTGTGAAATCAAAATTGGCATCCGTTAGCTATATCGTTACGCCACGCACGCTCGTAATGTACGTAACGTAAAATATGTATAGACAACATTTCTAATAAAAAATATTTTCAGATATCGACGTGTTAATAGAGGTCAGAGCTTTCCAGGAATTTATAAAAAATATATCTGAATATTAAACAATAACGAGAAAATACTGAAGTAGAAAGTATTATTTAGAGAATATAGTTTCGCAAGAGAGATTAAAAAACGGCAAGATCGTAATATCAAGTTATATTAAAGTATTTCTTAGGATTTGATTTCTATGTATGTTACAAGAATTTTTGGATAATAACTACAATGATAAAATACATGAAACGCATGAGATTATAACTCAATGCTTCGGTTGATAATATATGAAAATATGATAAAAGAGGATACAAAAATACTATTATGTTACGTTTCATAAAAAATTTTGTCAGAATGTCCAAGATTTTGAATCTTTCTTCCTTTCTATCTCTGAAAGAAATCAAGATGTACTCACTTTCGTATTATCGAATAAATGAAATATGTTTCGTATGAAATGAATTTTTGCTGCGCGGAAAAATCCAGTTTCAAAGAGTGTCGACGTTGATTAAAATTTTCCGAGAAGTTCATCCAATAACGCTTTCTAATCTGATCATCATCGCATTAAAAATTAATTGTTAAATGGACCTCGGAATTTCAATATTTGAAATCACTGAATAAATTAAATCCATTGTTATTAATCAAGACCATACTTACGGTACGCATAATTACACAATATTTATGTAGATACAATTACATAATTGCATGCAAAGCTTGCAGATTAATTACAAAATAACAAAGAGAGATGCAAGTAAAACTTATTTACTTGCTATATATCGGTACGGAGATAAGATAAATAATTATGAAACAGTGAAACGCGTTGATAATTACGCAACTTGATTCTGCATAGATTCAAGATTCTTTTGTAACGTAAATGTTGGGAAGTTTTTTACATTTATGCTGGCGTATCTAATCTGTTGCGACTGTACCATGCGCTGTATTTCTAATGATTTAATCATATTTTTTAACTGTAAAATGATAACAGGAAGATTAGCTCAAAACGTAATTAATACGTTTGTATATTATACATGAAATCGCTCACTTTCTTGCTTCCTTTATTTTTAACAGCTTAACCTGCAATTTTATATTGTAAAACTAGCTATTAAATTGTTGTATTTTATGATCGATATTCATAATGATATATTCTTCTTGATCGTTATATATGCACGTCTATGAAGGAGGAACATTGAAAAAAAATTACGTAATGCTATAAGAGGAAAAAAAAGTTTCAGATGTTCTGAGTTTCTAGAAATCGTAAAGCGAAGTATACATCATCCAAGGTAAAAACAACGCGTTTCTCGTGTTGCTACGAATCGATTACGTTATCGATAGCTAACGCGAGATGAACCAATGACGCATACAATAAATCCCAGAATTTATCGCGATTGAATTAGTTCCATGAAAAGTAAAGCGTTATTTTTGATTTTATATATTATCTAAAATATTTCGATATATTTCAAATGTATATTCAAGAACATGGCTTAGTAATTAATCAAAGTCATAAAATCGAACATTCAAATATATTATTTGACGACTTTCCGTTATGAAGAACGAAAAAGCAAAAGGTTTAGTGCTTCTGAAAGAAAAGCACTGAGCAGTTTTAATTAATATAGCGATTTCTTAGTCTTGTAACTTTCTCTTCGCGATTGTAACGACAAAGATTTTCTCACCGTTAATATTAAATTGGAATCAGCTGAGATGAATCTAATGAATTCCCGGTCGTATTGTTCTGACACAGTTCCTCGTTAATGTATCTTCTATTACCCGTTTCGCCCCGAAGAATATATATACCTGCTCTAAAAGTATATGCTCAGGTATGAAGAACATATATACACATGCTCGAAAAATTGCCGCTCATTATTGTACATTATTGTAGAATATAATAATACAATAATGATACATATAAACGCATTGTTATCAATTGAGTGTTCGGCAACATTACTTCAGGTATGCCTCAGGTAGCTTCCCGTCACAAAATAATTATCGACAAGATGATGATCTTTTCTCGATAGTATGATACCTCTTTGAGAGTCAAAGAAGCAAAGCGCTCTATGTTTAAATGTTTTGCGTTTACGGCAAGCAACTTACAGATGCGACCTGTGCGAATTACTTTTTCGCATATTCTATCTGTGTGATTGATATTTATCTACGAAACGACTATAATGTTGTGCACCACTGCAGTAATCATAACGTCTATCGTTGAAGAAAGAACTCTCTGTGAAATAGAGGGCAGGTAGTCGATATAAATAGAATTTTGTTTATTATTGCTGCTAATAAATGTATGACCATCTGAAACATTGATAACTTTTATTGTCGTATATATTCGATAGAAACAATCGCATATATGTGTCTATAATTCACGTTGAGCACATTTATACGTGCGTAATCCACATCGATAGTTTTCGCACATATGCGTCGATAGCAATCAAAGCAGTCGATAGTAGTCAAATCATCATTGCAGATATCTTAACGTTATACAAATAAATTCCTCGCCTCTCCCGAAGGTACAAGAAAGTTTTTTATACACTTAATGTAGTAAAAATGGATTTTTTGCCCTTCTCGAAGGAATCTAAGCTCGTACAAATAAAAATTCCCTGCCGAAGAAGTTTCCTATTTGTACAATCCAAGTTTTTTTTATTTATTACGGTCTAAGTATTTTATTTCTGCAATCTAAGTATTTTATTTGTACAACTTAAATTTTTTATTTTTACAATCTAACTTTTTTTAACATTTCACTTTGTGTTTAGAAAATGATGTTATAACAGATCAAAGATCATTGATTTGTTTTACGTGAAATGATCACATCAGATTCTCGAAAGACGGAAGATAAGAAAAACGAAAGGACTCACTGACGATTACACCGCCGATTTGGCTAACTGCGGTAATTAACTCGCTTCTCAATTATTCACAAACTGTTTATGGATATAAATTTCTAAGATATGTAAGCATATTGCAATAGTACGTGTTAATCGTTTGTACTGTCTCATATAATTCCTTCTATCATGCCGTATCGTTAATTGCCGGGCCGATGTAGCGTAACGCGTCTTTTTTGGCTACCAGTGTGAGCAATCGCTATCAATCGCTAAAATCATTCTTTTCCCTATTCAGCGGAAATTCTGTTCCCGTTCGTCGGTTTATACGAGAGCTTCACCTCGTGTATTACACAATATTTCGTACCTATCTCAGCGCAACCGTGTCATTTGTCAGTGACTTCTATAGTCATGCGTGGGTACGCGAGTACAATCCAATAGCGTAAGTGCGTAAACGCAACTTGGGCTGATGATCGTTAGCGCAATTCTTGCCGAAGCCGGAAGTGACAGTAGGAAGTTACTTCAGTTTCGATGCCGTTTCGAGATTCGTGTGTTCTTACGCATTAATTAAAGATAATAATGATCCGCAACGAATATGCGTGCTAAAGATGTTTTAATGTGATATTTACATATAACAGGATTAATTAAATTATTTGGAATAATTAAAGACATATTCTTTCGGATATAATCAAGTCGCTTCGACAAAAATTATTTTGGTGATAATTTAGTGAAAAGTTATAATCTATGCGGATTAGAAAGGCGTAAGAATAGAACAATGTAGGCTGCATAATTGCATGTCACGAAACGAGATCAAAGTTGTCCGAGAAAATAGCGAATTTCCATTTATTTCGTTACGGTTTGATAGGTGTGGTTCCGCCGGAAGTGGAAGCGAATTAAGCACCGTCGTGCCGGAAATGCATGGTAAGACCACGTGAAACAGATCAGGCCGTCATTGTTCACCACGAAATCGTGGCGGCGTTGTTGCGGAAGTATCGAAACGTTTCCGGAAACGAGTGGAAAATCTTTGACAAGGAGGATCCAATCTTAATGAGTTAGAAAGTAACATCGCGAGAGACGATTCATTAAAATTACCATTTGCCTAGTGGCCCATTCGCTAATTAAATTTCTAATCTAGATCATTTCTCCTATTTACTACATATATCTAATGTTACATTTTCCATTTCTAAGAACTAGAAACTAAAAATTATATATCTGCGGTGGATAGTAGCGATTTTAATAGAATTTAATAAAATTTAATAGAATATATATATGGAGGCTAAATAGAAAATAAAATTAAACGCATAACAGCAGTGAATGAAACGGTAAAACGAACGATAAAATAATAATCGACAAGAGATATAGCTATTAAATTAAGCTAATAAATTGAAAGATTTTTCCAGGGAAGATACAGCTATTGAGCAAAAATATGCACACTGCAAAACATCAAGATATCAAACAGCGTAATAAGTAAATGGGAGTATGTCAGCGAATGTTTTATGAATGATAAGATCCAATTGAGTTCCGATCTCATTCACTGTTCTTACTGCAGGCCGTAACATAGAATGCAATAGAAATAGAAATATAAGATGGATGCGATTAACTTTAGGTTCGATTATGCCGCAGAAATACAACGTTATACAACATTTACGTATCTATGTGCTTGATATATCTATGATTCGTATGTATTCCAGGATACCGTAACACGGTTCCGCTATTATTTCTTGTATCTCACGAAGCTCTGACTTTTTCCGCGAATATGACTATCAATTCGTTACGTCATCTTTCATCGCGACTCGTTCTGTATAATCGAGGTACTTTATCACGTGAAAACGCGAGACTAATGGCCCGCTGTTTGCACGCGTCATTCGTAAGGGTAGAAAATGCAATGCTCGGCCGCGCCTAGATAAGGGCGCGGCTTTTGAGGGTGCGGTATTTGCTGCATGGCATGCGCACGTGTAGGCACCCTTATTCTTCATCCTCGTGACAACATGATAGGCCCTTATTTAATTTAACGTCATTTTCTTAATAAGCATCAACCGAAAATGTTTCAAATAAGATCTCCGTAATTACAAGAAGATCATAATTAATGTTTGTATATACACTTTTGAGGAAACTATTCTAAACAAGAAGAGGCAGAATTTCCAATTCCATTAATGCAATAATATATATATATATATATATATATATATATATATATATAACATGTATATTTTTCAATCGATATCTTGATAAATAATATAATAAAATCATATAATTTTCCAAATGTGATATTTAGTATATATTCATATCGTATTATATTACAAAACAGATATAAAATGTGCATGATTATGTGCGCAAAATTTACATCGCGCTACTTGATTATTAAACTATCAGGGGGTTTTTACGAGAAGATAATCTACATTCTGCAGTATTCCATTGTCCGAAAGCATTTCTTACTTAAACGTTCAAGGCTGTTATATCTTTACATTGTTAGTCATAACTTGTTTATTGTATGATCGTTTATCATCGTTCGTTTTTAAACAAGATAGCCTTTCTTATCATCCTTCATATTTTTGTGATAAATATATATGTAATATGTGAAGAAAATGGTAATATTTATTATTTTATCAATTTAGAAGAGTACGAATCTTTTAAAGTTTAAGTGCCGTATTTTCTTCATATTATTTTCTGGTCTGCTAAAGGCGCTGTCTCCGCATTTGCTGCCCTTTGTTGCCCTTGGTAAGCTATCTTAAGAAATCCAAAAGTTCACGAAGCGTGTAATGTCAGTCAATCACTACAAGAGCCGACCTACATGTGCACGACCACTCCCAAAATATTGGATCGTTGGTGGAGAAGTGGAAAATAATTGATCAATTGCATAATTAGAAATGTAATATGTAATATTTGAGCATTGGACTTAATCATTCATGCACGAAATTGTGCAAGACTGCACTATTAATTGTTATCATATAACAGTAATCGATTAATTAATCTTAAGGAATAAATTGACCCTTGGAAGAATCAATCTAAATTTTCTAATGGCAAAAGCATATAATTTTATTCTTCTTACTTTGCATAACATCTTATTAAATCGATCGATTAATCGATATTAAATCGATTATTTCTAAGGAAAACAATATAATTATCACGCTGTTTTTCCGATGAACCATTCTTCATATTTTTCATATTTTTTTGAAGTTGAAGGGTGCAGTTTCCAGCTATCGAAAATGGGAGATTAATGAAGGGCGTGATTGGAGGAATGACTGTGCTATTTTATCAAATATAGCAATTTCATAGCCTGATGAGAGTGCAGGATGCGCAGGATATAACACGAAGATGACCATTAACTAATAAGATACACCTGGCTCGCGATATATGTCTTCGAGTTTTCTTTAAGTTTCTTCCTTTATAAAAACTTAACGAAAAGAAAAAGAATATAGATTCTTGCAATCCATGTTAATAATATATTATATCATATTTTTGATATCATCATAAAAGCGCGACATTGTGTCGAATACACTGATTTTTATTAAGGAGAGAAATGGTAAGTAAACTTTCCAAACAAAAAGGACCTTATGTTCCACTGAAGGCAAAATAAATATATGTTCAGCGTGAACACGAAGTTTCGTATATGTGATTGTTGGACAGATTTGATTCTCGGGTACCATATAACACTTCTAATGTTTGCCAACTCTCGTGTTATCGTGCACGTAACGTGAGAGACCACGAAGTTTTTATATTTACTTTTCTTCTCGCCCTCTTTCCTATTAACAGGGTAATCACTTTTCAACTCTTTTGAATCTTTAATTCTTTAACTCTTTTAAATATGACAAGACAAATGTCATTAACATGTTATTATCAAATTACTTATTATTAAATTATTATTAAATTAAAAAATGAATGTTATTAAATTTTGGTTTTAAATCGCTTCAGATAGTTTCAAGGTCTAACTTAACTATTAATTAATATTAATTAGTTAATATTAATACAATATTATTAATATGCAACAATATGAATTTATACTTTTTTCTAAAAATCTGCATAGTTTTATTAAATTTTCGACTTACATAATTATATTTACGTTTTATTATTAATTATTCCCAGAAAGATAGAAGGAAATAAAATTTTTTAAAAATTATTCAAGTTTGTACAAGATAACTGTTTAGAAAGATAAGTTGTTTAGAAATTAGAAATTATTATATTGATTACAACCGCTACAGTTCCATGATATGGTAAGATTCCGCTGTGCGTGACGAAACTTATTTCCGGAACTGTTTCGTGCTCTACGTATTCGGAGGGGAATTCTACGAATATTGTCTTTCTTTTTACGTTAATCGACAACTTTAATCACTACTTCCTATGGGTATTATTTACATACAAGTACATATGCTTTGGATTAAACTCTATACAAAACAGAGAGAGTAAGTATTACGGCATTCAGATTTTCGATATTAATACTAATTTTTCGAGCGAGACAAGAATAAAATTTTGAGAAACGATTCCAACTTAAATAAAATAACCACTTAAATAAAACGATTACCAATTCGAGTTTTCCGAATATACTCATTTAAACTTGCATTCTTTTATACTTCGTGGCACTGTCTTTTATAAATTTTGCACATAAAGCTTGTCAGCGATATATGAATTCCATTTACTGAAATTTGCAGTTATTTAAAGTAATTTCACGTTTTTCTCTTCCGGGATGTCCCCGGATTTCTCTCGGTGAGATGTTGTTTGTGTCCGCAACTTAACGGTCGCAGAAATTGTCGGCTCCCGAGGCAAAAGTTATTTTTCAAGTGATAACATTCGGTTACGTCGATCTTCGCTTTTGGCGAACAATAGGTTAGCCTCACCTGGCAAGGTGAGATACATGCCTCTTTTCGTTGTTCCCCTTATGTCCTCGCGCATACGAGCAGATTGGCATTGTACAGGTGCAGGATGGATGCACGCTGGAAAGAATCGCACACACATGGAGCAGGAGAGGAAGAGACCCGCCTGTGGGAAAGTAACACAACACCATGGGATCCACCCGGCTGGACCGCTACACTATCGTGGAGTCCCATGGTAGTAGTGTATAGTATATAGTAGCCCCATGTATGCGACATTCCCGTCATGCTCGTCGTGCTCACTGCTCGCGTACCAAAGTAACTGACCACCATGATTCCGATTTCCTCTCTCACTACTTGAATGATCAGTTTCGCCTTTAATTCTAGCCGAAAGTCGTAATTAAATAATTACACGCAACGCGCAGACGAATCCTCTCTGTGAAAGCATCGCGATAAAAGTAACAATCACAGCGATGATCGTCATCTCGACTATATACTTTGATCGTTGATTCCAAGTGACGCGACGCAGTCGAATTGCATGACATTACAGGCGGGGKATCTAGATAGATATCGTAAGCTAAACTGTGGTGGGCTTAACGATAATGTCATGCAATTCACTCGACATTGTTACGTGATTTAAGTTAAAAATGACAAAAACAATCGCGATTATAATGTTTTTGAGATATCGAGTCGATTTTTTCGAGATTCTCGATCGCTTTGTCTTAACACTAGACACGCGATAGCTGTCATCTTTGCAGGAATTTCTTTTTACTCTGAGGCTTACATGAATCCCATGAAGATAATTGAATACCAAGGTGGACTGACCATCCTTTCTCACAGTACTTAAATATCGCAAGGAATATTCAAGCCTCCTTCGCTTCCACATTCCATCATCCCAAAGATTCCATCGTCCTGATCACATTATGTATCTACCGTTTCAGATTCTTTTATCGTCATCGATCGATAGTCCCTGCATTATGCCACACGCGTGCATAATTCAAATCTCTCGTATCTACCGACAGCGTGGCGCCCGCGAGGAACGCGAAAGTATTCGTCACGAAAGGGACTTGGCCGACAGGTCGGCGCTCGTGAAGTCATCGCACCACGATAAATTGCCACTCGGCAAATCGCGATAAAGATGTACCGGGTAGTCGTGCTCCCTCCCACAATCAATCGTTTCTCTCACAACCGATCGATCAGAAGCCAACAAGAATGTACGCGGAGACGTTACGTGGCCTCTGCTGATTGACAAAAAGCGCGAACGACGACGTGTCAAATCGATTATCGGTAACTGTAATTGGCCGTTCGCTTTTGATTCATTCAGACTCGAATCATCTCAGAGCAATTCCGCGCCGGGGCGAGCGGACTTGAGAATTCTTCCGCGTGTAGCGTTTGTAATCAGCCGGTCTCCGGCTGGAGACACGAGTATCTCTCGCGCGTCCGCTGTCCGCTGATGTTTCGCAAGATCCTACGCAAGACTACACGCGTGCGCACTTCTGTGACTCTACATTCATCTCGCGTTGTCGGTCTCGGATACAGCGAGTCTTATCTGCCGATTGCAGCTGCAACGGCGAGCTGCACGAACGGTGATCTAGCTCGGCGAAGCTAATTGAATTTTCTCCCTGGGATCGTCGTGAGCGAAGCCAGAACCATCGGTGGAAGAGTCCCCTCTTCACAGTGGGGTCCCTTGTGCCCGCGACAAAAGGCACGCGTGTTGCACGACCGAATCGCGATAGTACGCGCGGCTGCAGCCGTGGAACTCCGCCGCGTGTTGCAGCGCGCCGCAATCTCACCGCGCCGGCTCGAAGCCAAAGTCGCTCGCGCTCGCTTCTTACGGACGTGCCGCCGTTAGACGCGAGTTTTTCCGGCGACCGCCGGTTCTCGACCTCGGTTCTCCGGCGGATGGAAAAAATTGGAGAGGCCGAATGCCGCGTGCACGACATGCGGCTCCTCGGCGGAGTCGCAATCAGTCGATAGATGTAAAAAGATGCAAAGCCCTCAACGGTCGACTGCGTCGATGAACTTTGAGCCTTGGTCGCGCCTCTTCCATTCTGATGCTCGATGCTTGTGGAACTTTGATATTGTAATAACATAATCGGAGGAAGCCTGATTCGTCACGATAGAGAGGTGGTCGTTACGGACAATCCGCCGAATCTCGCTTCGGATTTCGCCGGCACGTTATTTTCAAAGATACCCCTCATCTTCGACACGCCCCTCCACCCGTCCGAGATCGGTCTCGAATTACACGTGCCGACCATGGCTTGTACTCGTCTGCATCATGAATGCCACCCAGGTGCCTAATCATGCGGCAAGCTCCTTTCTTTTACGAGCCTACCACCTTCCAGCTAGCTGCGCGCATTGATCGGCAAATGCTCTGCTCCGAGCGGGAGATACAAATCGTGGATCATCATAGCGGCTTTCATAGACGCCACTCGGATGGGCAATTCAATTGCGAGGCGTAATGCACCGGAAAATCTCGACTTATTCGTTCATCGCGGCACGGAATGAGCGCGATCGCTTACGCGCTGACGTAAATGCAGACGTAACGCTTTTTGCCGGCTCGCCGCAGCAAGCCGCTTTCCCCGAATCTCTCAAATTTCTCGCGGCTTCCATTGTTTCCCCCGGGCGCGCACGTATCGCGCGATGTAACGAGTTTATTAAAGCAATCGGAAGGAGAGGTACAACATCGTCGACTCCTACGTCGCTCGCTTTTCCCTCGCAAAGATGCCAGCCCTTCTTTCCCCCGACGCCCATGCGCTCGCTCGGGCGATCACGTAGGACGCGCCTCTCTTCCGTTTTATTTTTTTCTCTCTCCTGTTCGAATGTGGCAGGTACAGGCGCGTATGTAAAATATCGCCGCGAGGTAGACGGAATGGAGATTCGTCGCTTGAAGTCGACTAGACGTTCCTTTTGAATCCTGCGAGTGCTCGGATACCGGCTAGTTTTACTTCTCGCGAAATGGAAAGCGTCTATAGATTTCCATATTAATTTGTAGTGAATTAAATTCCTGCGTCGAATGGGAAAACGGAGACATCTCCCCGATTACATGCGCTATAAACATGCGGAATAACTCTAGATCTCACATCGGTTTTCGTTGCCATTCGTTCTCGCTCTTTGCAAGCAAGAAGATCGCCAAAGATCGCGAGGTGCAGCCGAAGCTGAAAGAAGGCGGGATTTCATGGTGAGAAATTATATCTCGCGTGTGTTGAATCGCTGTCGCAACGCTCCGGTGTCATCATCCGATGACGACCGCCTTGAACGAGCACGCGCTACCACCTTCTGGTGGTAATGGCTTCTTGCGCACCGTACGGCTTCTTGCTGCCACCGCAGTCTCCGATTCACGGAGAATCCTGCCTGCGGGATAACTAATAGAAAATAAAATTGCCGGACGTGCTTATCCGTAACGATCGCGGTGGATTCTATCGAATCCTTTCTCCACGACGCGGCTGCGATATAACTCGCATTCGACAATACAACACCCGGAACTCGTCGCGGAACAGTCGGATCTTAATTTATTTTTACAATAAAGCAAGATCGCCACACGGATACGGCGCGAAGAGAACGCTTTCTTCCCTCAAATCGCCGATCTGAACAGTCACCGCCATAAATCACGTCGCGTGATAGCGCCGCGATTTTTCTGACGAACGGCAATCCGACAATCGACATGATAGATGCCCAAGTGTAGTATAAAAAAATATTCGTCGTTTATCCAGAAAATAGTCGCAGCCGGGAGTGCAGTCTGCATTCTGATCCTGGGTTTGGCATTATCAGGGAGATCATCAGGGAAAAATCTCCGGCCTTTTAAACGCTGCCTCGACATCCGCGTCGTAATCGGTAGCCCCAAGGAAAATTCCTCAGCAACGGACAAACAAAAAGCGATTATATAAAAAAGCCGTTATGGATACGCGTCCATTTTGCACGCGAGAAAGTCGGTTTATGACAGACGTCGGTCATCTTTCATCGGTCGCAGGGCAAAGTCCCGTGACACCGAGCAAGAGTCCTGCAGCGAGGAAAAAGAGGTTGTCCCCTCACGAGCGGCTTCACGAACATATTGCCTCTCGAACCCCCAGTGACCCCAGGTATCGTCGTCGCCTCCGCATCACTCTGCGCGCGCGCGAATGCACCAACACACCCGCACGGACGAGCGCGCGGTGGCGTCTACTACACAAGAAGGTCGTTCTCTTTCCTCGCCGGCGTGTCGTTTACTACATCGGGCTTACTCGAGCGTTTTCGCCAGTCGCGACGGGACGCTTGCCGAGCGCGCATCGTCACGTGTTCGTCGGCGTGCACGAGTTCTCTGCTCCGAGTCAGACTTTGCCACATCGTTGCGCTGTCTTGCGAGGAAGAATCTTGTTACTCTTCCGAATACTCGCCGTATCTCGAGCCCCGTAAGGGCTCGACATTACGTTATGATGTCCGCGGGGATCCTCCCGCGCGATACCTCATGCCGGATGCGCGAAATACGCGCCGGAAGTACCCGCTTGTGCACTCGGCGAGCGCAGTGAGATTGTGACCGATGGTGAACCCTGTGCTGTGACCGTCACGCGAATTCCTCTCCGATTCGACAGAGCGAACTGCAATTGATGCTTTTCATGTCGGTCATTCGTTAACTGCGAACGTGCCATCGCGAGTGCACAGACCGCTAATCTGAAAACTCGAGAAAGGTGAGGAAATGAGACGCTGCTTGAATCAAACGTACCTGAGCGTCGACGGAACGACGCTTGACATTATTTCGTTCCTATCCTCACGAGAGAAATCAGAAACGTGCGCTTCCTGTCATTCCCTTCACGGCGCCCATCGTGATATCGTATCGATCCATCCGAAGGATGCACGTGACTCGGTTTGCTAATCATACGTTGTGGGAAACGCCGGTCTCCGCGCAATTAAAAGTATACACATACGAGTATACACATGGAGATTAAGGTTTAACAGAAATTTGAACGTTCTCAATCCGTTGTCTGAATAACTAAATGGATTTCCACTATTTGTAGAATATTTTCAAGCAGGAAACGCATTATTTATCGTAATTAAGCTCGAGCTTAATTATTACCTATCGCAACGATTGCTAGGTGAACGCAACGCGAACGGAAAATAATAGAGACAATGCAAAATTCTCTCGAGGCAAGTTCCAACAAGGTTCTTTTGTCGTCGCAACGCGCCGAAATCATGCGCGGAAACGCATGTGCGCACTTTGCATACGCGATATGCGGGCTTCTGGCGCGCATCTGCGTCAGGCTGTTTACCCGAGCGCGGAGGGCTTTCCTCGCTTTTCACGTGATGGGCGTGCATGGAAGTTTCGGACGTTTCGGACGTTTCGGACGTTGCAATCGTCTGGTTTCACTCCGACATCAAATTACACAGACGCGCTCGAACCGTTGCCGGCGTCCGGTTTTTTCTACGCGCGCGCAGCCTTCCCGCCACTTTCCACGTTTGCGCGGCCCGGCAATCACATCGCTGGACGCCACTTATCGAAGGATCTCGCGGTTTTCCCGCGACCTTGCCGAAGGAACGCACAAAGAGATTAATGGAGACCGAGGCGGCGACTTTCACCAAACTTGCAAACGGCGATTTCACTCCGATTTCATTTCTTTCAATGTTCCGCCAGCGCTGATCCTCCGTCGAGACTTTTCAGAGCAGTTGTCCCCCTTATCTTGAAGAGACTTTGCTGAATCGCGGATCTTTCGCTTCCGCCACGCCGTGTCGAATCCTTGATCCGGTTTTCCGCACAAATTATCTTCGATTTCTCGACTCGCGCGAACCGAGTCGATTCGCGGAGCACGACTGATGCATCGTTCGAGTTCTTATAGGCGATAGTTTATAGTTGCACCTCAGTGCTTGCGATTTGATGCTAAACGACCCGTGAATCCTGATTCCAGGTAAAAATCAGGAGGAATGTTGAAGCACGTGTCGGTCTCGCCGTGGAGAGGACGGTCGGACAGCGTGAGCCTCTCTTCCAGTGGCGGTGTGAGTAGCTGTGGAAGCGGAAGTCCCACCCCTGGTCACACACCGCCACCCTCGAGAGCGTCCTCATGCGCATCTCTGGCACCCCTAACTGCTCTGTCGAGCTTCTCGCCGGCCGATACCGCGCCTCAACAGGTGAGTAGCCTTTAATTGTGCGATATTTGCGGAAAATCCTTATTCCGTGAAGTGTGGAATTCGCCTTTGGGTAGTTGGGCACAGCATTGCGAGGAGAAATCATTCTCAAGTTTCAGGAGGCTGTTGAACTTTGAGATCGAAAACAAATAGAAGTATGATAGAGCGATAAGGCAGAAAGAATCTCGATAGGGACGTTGTCATGATGTAACGCGCGATGCTTTTACGTCATCTGCGAGGAGACGGTTAGGCTCAACGCGGGGGAGTGTAAAAAGCAGCGACACTGCATCGAAGGGAGCAGACAGGGAGAACAAAACACCGTTCGCGGGCGGCTGACGTAAAGCGGTTTAGCGAAAACAAGAGCAATGCGTCCCCCGAGCGCTTATTAACAGCCGGACCACATGTTCATCCGCACGACGGCGTCTGATGGATTTGTCGCGTTTAATCCGTAATTATTTCTATCGCCCTGATAATGAGCGAGATTATTCGTAACTCGCGAGTCGTCGCGATCAGTAATAAAGTCGCGAGACTAAGTGAAAACGAAGCGGGAGGATGTAAAGCCGTAATGATGGTAATTCTGTTCTCTCTATCGAGACCTTTGATGACGAAGCCGTGCGCATGAGAGCACCGCTGAATATCTGGAATGCTCGGAAGTTTTGCCGCTGGAACCAGTTTCAATGACGGCCGCATAATTTCTCACGGCTTCGCCAGCCCGCGCTATAGTGTAACTGCGTGATGTGCGGTTTCGCGTCCCTTTTTGCGCCGACAGAAACATGACTTTCGAGGGCCAAGGAGGCGTTTAGGCAAGGCATATTTTTCCTCGCCATCTGCACGGCCAGGCACATGCTGTCACTCGGAATCTCGTCCTCCCTAGCCGGAATCATAGGGCTCTCGTCGAGAATTATCGTGGATCTCCGAATCGGTGGCTGCTCTTCAGCTAAAACGATCACCTCGCGTGTCTGCAGAATAATCCGAGCAGCTTACATTGGGACACGTCGTTCCGGATACATCGTGGAACCATTGCTTTGAGAATATCTTTTCTAGGTGATTCGAGGCTGTTAATTGCAAACGACACAGAATTTGATAGGCCTAATGGTAATTCTTGCTATTTCACACATCTAATTACGATCAGGGTCGTCGCATTTAATGTTGTTGTACTCGTGCAAACGCGTTCGTATCCCCGTTTCCACTTGAGCTCTAGATATTATACGCGTAATTCTTCTCGATGCTTACACGTTGAAGACTTTTCATTGTATTTGCATCAGCCTGACCCCTTTCGCACGCGGGTTGCAAAGGTCGTCACGGAATATACGGTCGCTTCCGTTAAGCTGAGATACTCGGCCGCCTGCAGGCATCATGAATGTCTCTTTATGATTTTAGTACGCAAGCTAGGCGTTCGATTAACATCAAGATCCAACTATTATAGAGATAAGATTTTAATCTTAACGAAATTTCGATGTGTAAAACGCCATATGCGTGCGTATAAACAATGACCAAGATTCTTACATTAAATCACGTGATATTTATGCATAAATCGTACAGTTGGAAGATGAATTTGTGGCTACAGGGCGCTCGTAGTTGAGAGTGTCTCTATCGTGAAGAGGAGTACGTCTTTTTATTGCGTGAAGTAGACAGAGGACGGGAGAGCCCTCCGTTTTCGAAGCACGAGACACGCAGTTTTTGTGGGACGGGATGGAGGATTCCGTGTGAGAACGCCGCATACCGCGATGTCACACATTGCAACCGCGTTCACAATGCGCGGTGAAAAACTAAACGGCCAGCGGTAACCATGGCGGATCCACTTAATCGCGCTCTCGTTGCCGGTCTACGCAGCGGCTTTTTTCGCTGCTTGCTCGCGATTAAGCGGAAGGGATCCTCGGGGATCAATTAGGCCGCGCGTGAATCGCACATTTTCAGCGATTAACGCTGCAACAGGAGACACGTGGGAGACGGGAGCGCTGTCATTGGCGCGTTTCGGATCATTCCGTGTTAAACTTGCCGCTCTTGATCCAAGGATATTAACGCGAATGAGGATAATTATATGTCGTATTGAGGAAATTAGCTTGAAATGTTTCATGTTCCACCAGTTAGTTCCGTTACTTTTGTCCTAGCTTTTGCCCTTGCGATATCTCGCACAGCAGGTTGCGCTTCCGTTTCTTTGCGGTTCTGATTACATCGCCTTTCGATTCTGAAAACTGCATATTTTCCGGTTAGAAGCCGAGTCGGCTTTATCAGCTTAACCTCAAACCCCATCAGTGCCACGATAAATTTTTGTCATTTCAAGTAATTCGTCATTTCTATCGTATTTCTATTTTTATGCTTGAGACTGCGCCACACGCAAACTCTAATCGTATCATCTGGCTTTCTTAGATGGGAAATAGATTGCGTTCTCATCATGCGGACGATAATCAGCGATTAGCGTCATGACGTGTACACGGATTTCGAAAACGTTCATTGTCCCGCGATTCCCGCAGAATAGAAGCTCTTTACGCATCGCTAACTCGCGAGAAGGTCGAATTTACGACCTCTTCTTCTAGCGAATCTCTCTCATTCGCATCAAGCTGCTCGTAATTCAAGGTCGCGCGACTGTGAATTTCATTATGTGTCATTAATGACATATCGTTAGCGCTCTTTGCATTGAGAAGAGACGTTCATCTTATCGGATTCGATAAAATTTAAAAAGAAAAAAGAGAATGCATCTCGTTTCTTCATTTCGAGAGAAAAGTTAAAGAAAACCGAATTTCTCGGTTTATCGAAATAACGATCGATCGTTTGCAGCAATTACGCGGATATTTAGCGAATCGTTAGTTGTCACTTCTTACTGCACTCGATCAGGATAGTACTTCCGGCTAAGATACACGCGATTACGCATACATGCATGTCAGAAACAGAAGTATCCTCGTCAACGTGGAACCAACTCTGTTGCCCTCTTTCTTCGCTTCTCCGATTCCCCCGTTCGCGTGAAGAAGGGGAGCACGATAAATTGTGCGTTGCATTAATTATTATGTTGCCCGCATCACGAGATGAGGAAGAAGACAGCGCGCGTAAGAGAGACGAGAGCAACGCTCTGCTAGTTCGCCGCGGAAAAGAGCCCGGTTGCGACAAACGAGTACAATGGTTTATAATCAGGATACTATTTATCCGGGATCCTTGCCCTTACTGACCCAAGGATAGTCCCGCATAACGCAGAACACACGACGAAGTACAATGACCGACGAGGAGACGCTCTTTCAAATGAAAACGTGGAATCCCGTCTCCCGATCTATCAGTCGCACATCGGAGAACTCCATGCCGATCGGTTCATCCGATCCGGTTCCAGTTGCCATTTTTAACGGCTGTTTTTAACGCCAAACACGGCGCGGACTTCATTCTATCCTGCTGAGGATAATTATAGATTATTGTCCGCCCGCGTTCGGGGAGGAAGATGAACTCTTCTGCTCGAACGGATCCGGCGACCGGGAATCTTTACCGAATGCACGATCTTAAGTAAACACGCTGCCACCGTACGAAAACACTTGGGTCGCGGCAAAAAGTGAAAACTACGTCCACTAACCCCGTCGTTTTTCATCATCGGTCGTATGGCATTTCTCATCGCTGATGTAACCGGGATGACGCGCTCCGTAATCTTTCCGGATTGAGATCGACCTCGTTTACACGCGGTGTATGTCGAAACGCACCGCTCCGTGAAGATTCTTATCGAAAAAATATCTTGCGGTTATTGCGAGGCATACAGCGAGAGCAACGTGGCTTCTGTTGCTTGGAAAGCATGAAAATATTGTTGCATGCGCCAGCTTCATCGCGATACTTCGTTGCGCGTGTTAGACAAAGAGGCGGATGATTATGTGTAAGTTCAAGATTACGGACGTCAATGCAATATGTTGACTAGCAAAAACGACAACTCGCATCTTGATAACCCCAATCGCCTCGAATCCGGAGACGCTATCGATGAAAACATCGGAAGGAATCGAGAATATTTTTTCAGTGCTTGGCGCGTACAACGATAGGGGCAATCGATCTCAAGCGATTACGGAATGCTCGCGGAATTCCAACATGACCGGCTTGACTTTGCAAGCACTCGGATGCATTGTTTTAATATATCCTAATTACAATTGTTGTTGAAGAGACAACGTGTACACAATGAGTCAATAGATAGTGTATTGTGAAATGATACGTACAGCGGTTTGAGGCTCATGCGGTTTGAGCGCTTTGAGATTCATTTATATAGCTAAGAAAGCTATATAAATATTTAAATGTGCAAGTACACTCTCTCGAGTATATTTTCCCGACTTGGTAATAGATTTTATGTTTCGCGGCGAATGGAAGGCTCGCGAGAGATCCATCAATCGTTTCATTCATGTTTCGCGGCGAATATCTGTGAATGGGAAAAATAATCGCGCCGCACTCCCGCGCCGTTATCTCGTTCAACACGTGAATCTCGTTCTATTCTTACGAACAACATCGTAATCATTGGTCTTGTATCTTTATAATACAAGGCAGTTCGTGGAAAAACGGGTAAACGGCTGATAAAGCGAAAGAAAACCGCCAATAGGGTCGGAACGCCAGCGAGGCCGATAAACGAAAAAGAGACCGTTTTACGATTTTATTTATAGAGAGATCAATGTGTCCGGCTTATCGCACGACGGAAGCTGAAAAGGTCTAATTGATGATGATTGAAAATCTCTCGCTGGATCTCTAAAAACAGCTTCCGGATTTAGGCGCGTCCGCGTAGGATGGCCGCTCTAAAAATCCACGTCTCTGCATGATCCAAGTTCATCGGAAATCAGTTCTCTGTCATCAGCATCGACGGCGATGCTTCGTCGCCGTTAACTTTGAACAGACGATAACGCACGATTTAAGACACGGATAATCTTATACGACACATAAGAACAGACACAGGTGTTTATTCTCGTCGTACACTCCTGAATACAGCGTCGTTCAGATTGACCGAGCCTCTCCTGACACATACATATATATTCTAAACCACGTCACGCGATACTACGTAATGAATAGTATGTAACAGAGTCTCAATGTTTTTTTCTTTTTGTTTCTCTTATATCTCACTCGACGAAGTGATACAGGGAGTAAGACGCCTCGTTCACCGAGCCCGAGCTTCCACAGATTTAATTTAGAGAATCGGATACATCATGATTCCGAAATGTATGCAAAGAAGATAATGAAGGATTCGTGAGTCCATAGCGAGCGCTACGAGCAAAGATGCATATCGATTGATATGTTGACAACATTGAAAATCTGAAGAATGAGAAAAATGTGCTCGCATGTAGAAGAAAATTTATCAGATTTAACGAAATCCATTGATAATTAAATGATAGAAATCGACTCGCTAAACGGGACTCTTCTACTCGGCGAAACTAATACGTTTCAACACTCGACTGAGTGTTCTCGTCCTGTTCAATGCCACTGAATGATAATTCCTAATTGAAATGCTTGACCATTATCACGCGGGAACGGCATAACGCTACATCCGCGATTTAACGCTCTTGGCAGGAGCGAACCGGAATTCGTTGCTTAACATCGAAGATAATCGGCGGGTTACGCAATACGCCGCTCAAGTTACGTTCCGACAATTGTGTAGCGTTTTGCGCTATCGAATTATCGTGCAATTGGACGATAGTTGCAGCGGAATCGTCGAGATGAAAGAGTGCCAAGGAGTACCAACGTGTCTCACGTTGCGTACGACAAATGATTCACCGTATGACGTTCCATCCATCAGATGAAATCATCGCGTCGCGAAGAAAAATTACCGCGGAGCGGTAAAATTAAAACATTCGTAATGCCAAATGTGCTTGAATGGAATCAACCGCTTCGTTATCTCCTGCTCTTCGCTGCGATGACTAAAGAGACGACGATTCCATCCTCGTTGTTCTTACGCAAAATTCGCGCGGGATCAGGCTGGACGTTAATAGAGTTCGGTATTTCGAAAGCGAGCGGATTTCATTCATGACGATAAACGCAAGAATTCCTGAGCCGTGAATGTCGTCGGGGATCGGTCACGGGCTACTGGTGAAAGCGCTCTACTCAGTTCGCGCACGCGAAAGTACTCGCGAGTACGCTCATTCACGCTACCGCGAATTATTACCTGCTTAAACTTGGACGATCTGAAAGCACGGTCTATGCGCGGCCGTTACAGTCGATACTTTGCGCGCCTCGTAAAACGATCTCGCGGAGGTTCGATAATGCGCAAGGATGAACTCGTGAAAACACATGGACCATAAATCATACGATACAAGAAGAATGCCGAGATGCCGCAAGTTTCTCGAGCCGTAAACTGAAGATCATGTGATTCCGACTTGCGTTTTCATTTCGCAGCATCGTACTTGCTGCGACGTAATTACGTCGCTTTGTACTTTTGCATTGCCTCTGGTACATGTCTGTGCACATGTCTAATTTAAATTGAATATTACTATACCGAATCGTCAACGATATCTTATAGTGGATGATTATTATAGTTAATGTACTCTTTTTATTCCTTTTCCTTCTTCCCCTTCTCTCTCAGTGATCTCTATTTCTCAACGTTTCTTCTTTTCCTTTTACTGTATAATAACTTGGACATATCACACGTATGTCGTTGTCTTTTTTTTTATGAGATTGCCAGTGGGCATTAATTAATATTTATGGCTCTACTTTCACATTGCTAGAATACAAGGGGCTTCTATACTAGTGTATTCATTAGTGTCTTCAGGAATCAGTTGTAATGCGATAACCGCAATCAGAGTCAACCGAACGATCCGCGGAGAGAATTCTTCCGAGAACATTTAACGTAACTAACGTTGGCGTCTTGCATGCGATTACGTAGGAATCGCGCGTGGTAATGCGTTAGCAATATACCATCGGCTATTCGCCAAGCGAGTGTCAAAAGGCCTTATGTCACTGCGAGTCCACCAAGTGTCATCGTGTGGGACGAGAAATTGCATTCTGGGAAACCCGCTTTGCGAAATGTCCTTGATTCGTCATGCTGGGAAAGTATCGGAGACTGTCGCGTATCTTGAAAGGCCATCGGACGTCTGGCAATATTATCTCGAAGTTGTGCAGAAGCACGTGCCAGATCTCGGATGTATCGCGATTCGGTGCTCTGATCTTCTGAAGAAGAATTCTCAAAGTAGGCCTTCGGCGAATTTTCCGGCGCCTCCCATTGTTCAGGAAAAGTGGAAACCGCAAGGAGAATGATAGGTAGAAGTGGAATTTTAATTGCAGACATATCCGTCGATGGTAGCCAACAACAATTTCCTAAACAGGTGATATGCTTTGCAAGCTGCGTTATGCAATGATCTATGACTCACTCGTGCACGTACCTTTGTCTTTCACGACGGCCACATCACAGATCCTTTCTCGCGTTCAATGTGCATTCAACATCTGGCCGATCGACAATTGCGGTTCGAGTCTCCGGTGCAGATGGTCGAACTTTTCATTGGCGCGAACAATGATGATTGTTACACTTAACATTCTTCGAGTACAGCTACGCCGGCCTTTATGGATCTCGCATAATAATGGCCTAACGTTACGCTACAATGCCGAATGGGCGGGAAAGAGTGGTACGGAGATCCCGGTGTGATCGGAGTTAAAAGGCATTTAAATTCAATCTTTTACTATTCAAATCTGTCCCATAAACAATACTGTCTTTACGATATCGCGCGACGTTTCAACGTAATCGATCTTGCTCTTTTATTATCATCGACATGAACAAATTTGATCTACGTCTCTTACATCGAAGCCTTCGCGAGCTTAGGCGATCAATTGCCGCAATTAAACGTAAAAATAACATTGCGTGTACGTTTGCTACGAGCGAACGACTGGGCCTTTAAAGTTTCCAGTTTCGTAAGCTCTCGCGATATATGGCGAGGAAGGCCACGACCGCAACGACGAAAGGAAGATTACACAGGATGCGAGACGAAATGATTAATTTCTGCGGTTGAGAAAGTAATGCGAGATCCTGGAGTCGCATCCCTTCTTGTGTCGGTCGAAAACGTGATGACGTGCGAACAGGTTCCCTTCGTCTCTGGGAAGTTTAATGCCCGGGACAAGCGAACGCGCGGATTTCGGCCGCGGATCGTGAAACCGCAGATCCTGCGAACGGTGCACACGGTGCAACGTCGTAGTGAAAGCGCGCCATTGTACATATTGAATGGCGAATTGTGTGCCGAATCGCTGGTAGCATGAAGCTACCGATCACCGGTGACCATTAGCAAAGACACGATATTCCAGATGAATGAATCTCCGGTGTTAGCTTTCTTGGAGCTTCGCGCTTCCATCGACGTGTTTCCATACGCTTATTTCGTTCTCTTCTGACTTGCCGTAGTGGTTTGCAAAAAAAATGAGCCTCGCGATACTCTGTTATTTCGCCTTGGGAATGATCTATTTAACTCTTAACGGATATTCGAGATTCCTTTCCTTCGAGATGCCTCCCAAGCTGTCGATACATATTTCCCCAGTACAGTGTCTTATGCTGCATGTCGATCAGCTTCCATTGATGCAATCCAACGGAATTATTTTATGCAGTAATAGACCTTCTGACATTCGCACTTGTACCGATACATCGAATTATACAGCGCTTCGGCATGAACCTCGATCACTTAGCTATCGCGTCGATTATCCATAGATCGTGCATCACGTACGAAAACACGTGAAAAGGTGTTACGTTTGTTCCGGCAATGATCTCACGTACAGCAGCAGCTGAACGCAAATACTGCTTATCGCTGCGAGCCTCGATATCGCGCGGTGATAAACTCGAACGGAGCGCGGGATGTCGACGGGATGAACGAGAAAGGGGAAGTTGGATGAAGAACTTACTACAACGGCGGTGACTGGCGAGAGGGAGATGATGGTGAACGTCGGAAGGAAGAGTGAATGGGAGCACTGTGTGCCAGATGGTTTGGCGGTGTCGCCGTTGCGCCGATCCGGTCCCATTGCTATTTCATAATAATCGAGAGGGATCTTCCCGTTCTCTCGTAAAACGCAGCAACATTATCGACGATAACTGTCATGAGACTGACCTCTGACAAACCATGGTGTTTTATGAACTCGGCCGGTTTATCGCCCCGAGATTTTTATAAATACTAGGAAATCGGAAAGAGCGCAGTTACAGCGCAATACAGACGTTCCTGAAAATGATGAGACAACGGAGAAGCGGGAGAAATAGCAGAAGAATTTGGCAAATGTTGAACCGTTGCTAATTCTTGGTATCTAGTTTTCAAGCAAGACGAAAAAGCAAGTCGAAAAAGAGGAATTAAAGGAGATTAATTTGCAAACGTGTTATAATAAAATGCCAAAATTTTGCTTCGAAAGGACGCAGAAAGTACGATTAAGTGTTGCATGGAGGCGAACAAAATCCGAAATTGCGTAAATTTTTTCTTGCCAACTATAGCGTCGGTAAATTGCATCCTCTTGAAGTTGATCGATGGGCTGCATAGAATTGCAGGCCAATGATGAGACTGAATAGGATGCGAGCGACTGACCTGAAGGACAGACCGGCTATTCGATGTTCAAAAGCCGGATGGAACTCATGCAAGGGTTCGAGACAACCGGAAGTTCAGCATGTCTCGTGCAAATACGATAGCACTTGGGTCGAAAGCGGGTTGGTCAGGAGAGCCGATAACTGTGTACATTGTCGTTAAAGTCAGACCATGTGGCTTTACCGCTTGAATAACTTGCCTCAAAAACCCTCAAAACCCAACAAAAGATTGCAGATAATCGAAACGATGTGAAAAGCAGTACAACGTGCATCGAAATGTCGCGATATCTCTGAAATGCTCCTCATAATTTCCGTGAATAATAATAGTAAAGCTCTAATTAAAACGGGCATGCTGATATGTACATGTTACATGTACATCTATATTTATTGAAAATGATGATTCCGGAGAGTAGCCGATGTTGCGTCTTGTTCGATAATTTTGGCAAACGTTCCATTTTCACAATATCACGAAAAAGTAGCTTTTCATTAGCGATCAAAGCGTCGATTCAACGATAGGGTCGATGCACATCGAGTGATAGAGCGACGCGGCCAGCGTACCCTGTCCCGTGCGCGCGCGTGCACGTGTGCGCCGGGTCGTTGAAACGGTAGTCAAAGCGTAAACGGTTGTAATACATGGCGCAGTAGCGTACGTGTTACGTTCGTATTATGAGTTAAACAACGTAATGATAGCCACGGCGCCAGTACCACGGCCAGTATCTGCATCTGTGGGCCATGCATCGGGTGTTAGGAGAGATAACTCGCTCCTCGCTTCTCGATCATGAAACGCGAGAGATTAATCCGGGCATCCCCGTCCTTCACAAATTAGATCCATTACGCCGCGGAAGTCCTTCGTTGGCTTGATCTTAGTATTTGTGCGTTGCGCATTGTATACAAACGGAATTGATGCAACGTATACATTTTGACCGCGGACATGGCGCCAGCATTATTCCCTCTAATGACCACGAGTAGGAACGTTTAAAATTAATTAACGTCATCTCGTGGAGTTCCGCTCGTGGGTGAATGAAAAGTGTATCGCGTCAAGTATTACGATTAATGGTAACCTGAATGTAATGAACAATGTGGCGCCGCAATGGTATCTGTCTCTCTCTCTCTCTCTCTCTCTCCGTGATGTAACGAGTGACGCAGATGTTACATTCATGGAGGTGCGATTGGAGTGCAATAAAGTAAGTGATAAAGCAGCAGAATTCTGTCGCTTCAGCGCTTTCACTTTGATTATTCGCCGTTAAACATGCTCGTAACGTCTGGAACGTTCAACATATACGCAGGGTTTCTTTAAAGAAAAAAAAATAAATAAATATATAAAAAAAGGAGGGGGAAGAAACAGAAAATGATCCTACCGCGAGTGCGATACGCGATGGTGACGCAATGGTTCCGCAACAATGAACGAGCTCCATAAGAAGCGCCTGCTCCATCGTTGACGGACGAATCGTCTCAATTCCGATGTTCTTGACGACTCCGACGAAAGAGTTTAAGGCACGAGCGCGACGACACTTCCGGTGCAACGAACCCGGCTCCTGACTTATTACGATACCAATATTAGTTTTACGGCGGAACTTCTGGAAATAGTTGGCTGAGATATACGTCATCGAAGTCTCGAGGAGTTCGACAGCCTATATATAGACGTGGTTTACGGCTGCAGAAGGACTGCATTCATTGCGCAGGTGCGCGTTGCACCTGCGTTTCCCGAACCCCCAGCAACGAAGCATGGCTTGTATCGGGAAACGATCGTTTACGTTTCTCGCCAGTACGCGGCACCTTGAATAATCGTCCGTCATCCGCGCAGCGTAAGGACTTAATTTACGATGCAACGTCGAGGCGCAACGCTACGGATTTCCGATTTGTCCATATTTTGCTGCCCGCCAAAGGAACGTTACGATTCAAGGTTAAATGCCTCATGGATTTCTCTCTATGGCGTGGCATACGACTTATTGACACTTGGTCAAGTGAAGTCAAGAGGATGGGTTAAATGAGACGGGGCACGTCGCGCTTCGCCGCTTGTTTATTTTCCAAGCGCGAGCGACCGTCTGAAATCATAACGGTTTTCCACGGAAAGTAGTTTTACGCGCGGATACTTGATTACTCCATTTGTGAAAGTCGAGAAGCGGTCTCGAACCGGCTGGTGAAAACGTGTCGCGATAATCCGCGGAGTAATCGCATCAGAGAGAGAGAGAGAGAGAGAGAGAGGGAATTTCCTCGGTACATAAATAATATCATTTCATTAACACGATCGTATTCATATGAGAAAGGGGAAATGCAGAGACACGGAGATAAAGCAGGAGATGTCATGGGTGCCAAAAAGATCGGCGGGATTCCCCCTCGTATAAATTTCATGGCGCGCGGCTCTTAGCGGGACGTTGCATTATTCATAAAAACTCTAGCTTACTATAACGCGAGGTAATCCCGCTTGGCGTTATCATCGCGGCGTTATGCTGGCCGCACTCAGGTGTGCGTCCAGCGGAAGACCTGGTCAGTGCATTGACTGAGAACAAGGGCGAACTGACGGCGAAGATGCGAAGCGTAGCGACGTGATTGGATGAAAGTCGGCGGGGAACAGGACAAAGGAAAACGACGCTCGCGATCGTGCGCACGACTCAATGCACGAGCGCGTTTCCTTTGGGCCCTTTCGTGATTCCCGCGAATTATCTCGATCGCGCGCGATCGTCCAATCAGCGCGCGGAGCAACGTGTCGCGATTAAATTATGCGGCGAAAGTGAGAGAAAGAAATTCAGGAGTAGCTAGAGAGCTGAGCTCTGATTGGCTCCGGCAGCTTGCGATTCGATAACGCAACGTGCGAGGATACTCGACGTCCTCGTTAACTTCGAGATGCGCGCTCGTTGCGTCATAGAGCAAATGTTTGATAGGCTGTGTTACAGGTAGTAATAAATAATAAGAAGCCATCCGTGCGCACTGATCACTGCTACTGCTCTGCATGTAGTCAGTGTTTGAGAGCAGAAAGATTTTAATGGACGTTTTCGGCACGCGTCTCGCGTGTCGAGGAGCACACTCTAGTCTAGTGACGGCTGCCAGACTGCTCCCCGCATTACTGCTCTGCATTAGACACTTTAGAAGATATATTATCACTTAACCGTCGACGCCGGGTAGACTGGAGAGATAGTCTGCCATCTAAACTAGATTTATAAACAACAACGATAATTAACGATGCAACTGTGGCGGCAGTTGCTTCCAAGTAATACGAATTAAAGAAATTTTCACGCGAGAACATACGTCGATGTGCAATGCAATGCTTGCGACACATAAACTTGATAAAAATGAACTGAAGGGGGCGATCTTGTGTGGTTATGAATTTAAATATTTCTACTTGTCTTCCAACAGAGACGTATGGAAATTGATGGAAAGAGAATTTAATTGGACTTTAATGCTGCGCCGACTTCCGTTCATGAACCGCCATTAATCGCGTGTCTAAATATAACCTATTGAATTGATTTACGCAATCGCGCCGGCTTAATTTGATTTAAAGGGAGCCTACATTTACATTGGATTAATATATCTTTATGACTGTAACACTTGTTTCGATAAAAATTAAGATGAGCCCATCTCATTTTATAAAAAGCGAGACGCGTATTTGTTCCTCGAAATAAATTTGTAATTCTGAACGAGAGCTTTTCCGTAAAACCAAGGTCGCACACGCAACATGCGCAAATATCTGACAGATGCATTTCGATCAGTCGAAGACTTCAATACGTAAATCGTAGATCAAGAAACAAGTTGTTATATCTCTCGTACAATTATTCTTGCCTTCCGCCTGGAGGGATACTTAATAAGCCGCAAGTATGATAACTATGCCTGTTTCCCTATTTCAAGAGATCACTAGCGTGACACTCGATGAGATTAGAACCCTATCTACGTCGGACCGGCATAGAGAGGATGCTTTGTCACTCTTGCACACTCTACGAACCGGATGTGAGCGTTCCGTGCGCGGCGGCTGTGTGTCGCTAATAATCGCGCGCGTGTTGGTGGTAACGGGGGACTTAAAGTTACTCGAGTTGTTCTCGTTTAAAACAATCAGCAGGAGAGGAAGGACCAATTATACGGACCTGTGACTGTCTGTCGCCGACAGACTCTAGCTCTTTTGATACGTCGCGCTAGATCTCGAGTAATCAGAACGAGATGTTCGAAAGCACGTAGATAGGCGCGCACAATCCTTTTATTTCTTTTCCTCTCTCAAGAAAGAGAGAAGATGAAATTCGAGAATAAAACTGCTCTCGACAAACATGCCATTGCGCGCGCGTGCTTTCACGTTTACGTTTTACGAAAGTTGCTGGCTCGTTACATCAAGTGCACAGTAACATTCCGCGTCCGCATAATTGCCCGCTGTTGGCAACGCGTTTCTAGGGAAGCGCCGCTTTCGCGTATCCTGCGAGAAGAAACCATTCCGGCGCGCATATGTAACTAGATTTTTTACGACAAGCTAATGAATTGAAGATTACAAATATGTGCGATAACGTTCGTGCATAACAAAATGACAGGATTTCCTGGTGGGATTTCTACTTCCTCGTGCTTCACGTGAGAGTTCACGCCTCCCCAACGATTCTTGTGTCTTATGATAAAGCGTAGTCGTTCTCCTTGTGAGAAACGTTTGACCGCTCGAAGAAAGGAAGCGTTCGTTGCAGCTTTCGAAGAGTGCTTCGCTAGAGGAAGACGGCGGCACTTCCCTCGCAAAAGGCAAGACCTCCCCAGCTGCCTTATTCTTTTAAAAACGCGAAGCCGGCACGCGACACCATGTTCGTTCCGCTTTTCAACGACAGGATGTAAACTCGAAGACGATCCCGTCGGTTTGTTACACACAGCTTTTGACATTCGTGTAAAAACCGATGGAAATAAAACAACTGTCCTTCTTCCGGATACTCCCATTGGTCACAGCTTAATTCTAACAGGGTTCTACGTAAACAACTGCTTATTACTAATCGATCAATAATCTAAGAATCAAGAATTAATCAACATTTAATAAATTGATACTTGAAAGGATTGATAAGCATTAATGAAATTTTCTCGACATTTCGTGAGAGATCATTTTGAGGACGCTTTATTACTGTAAATAAAGAAGTAATTGGAGTCAGGAACGAGACGGAAAATTTTCACACGCCTCAAGAACTTGCACATAGCAATCTTTCTTAATTCGACCGCTCGCGCTTCCGCAATTTGTTGCATAACGCATTTATCCGATTCATCTGCTGCATAATGCAGTGCACATACGACGTTGGTATCAACTGGCTAGAGTGGAAGATGACTTGATCATTACGGAGATAAATCAGCATTCTTTTCATTTTTCTTAATCTATCATACTCATCTAGGCGATGCCTTGACATCGACGCATCGCGGGATTTAAATCCGGACATCAAACGTATTGTAACGTCCGTCACACTCCACGAACTCTCGATACTTCAACTGTCATTATCTTATTACTCTATGTTATAATCCTCTGTGTCCTTGCAAGGGCATAGGACGGATTAACTAAAAGAATGTTTGTGGAAAGGCGATAGATAAAAGATAACAAATGAATCGTTGCGACTCGCGGCCGACTTTTCATTGCATTTCTCCTTCTGTTAGCAGCCGCACAGAATGAGCTTTTACAATAGCTTTCTCGATCTCAGTTAGTTTAATCTTAATCACAGTTCAATTTGTGTTTTCTTTAAATTCTTATAAGTTTATGTTTTAAGTTTTGTATTAAGTAACGCATTATATTTTCATTGTTTTAAAGATTATTTTAACATTGTGAATATAACACAACATATTTTATCGTTTATATAATTCTCAACATTTTTCTGCGACTCTCGAGGAAGCTTACATTTATCGACTATTTCAGGGACAACCGACACGGTGAATTGTACTTGCCGGTTTGGTAAGGTTATCCTATATATATTTCCATCGTGAAATACCCTCGATCGCGGGCTCGATCCCCGGAAAGAATCACACGATTCGTTAATACCCGAAATTAGCGATCAAATCTCGTGTTCATAACTTAAGAGTTAGCAGTCGTGAACCGGGACGTAACAGCATCATGCGCGCAGATGTCGATGCAACACAGCTGACGGATATCGCATTTCGAGAAATCGGTATCGAGAGAGCGCCGGAAACGAAGTAGGCGCGCAATTGGAAAGTATTTTCGGTTATTACGGAATCAATCGCCTATTACAAAATATTTGGACTCGGGCATCCGGCTAGAGAGAAAAGGAGAAAGAGAGCCACTCGCAGGGCACATCTAGCACGCGAATTGCATCCTCGTGACGGCACGCGCGTGCATTCGCCCGTGCAGTGAGCAATAACAACATGCGGTTTCTCTTTCATCTTGAGCGGAGAGGAAGAAGCCCCGACGCCATATGGCTCCAGAAGAAGCTTGCATAGGACGGCGCTTTCCGCAGGAAGGAAGCTTTCCAGCATGACCGTATTATGTTTTGTGTACCGGGAACACGTCGCCGGGCGGAACACTGGCCCTACGAGAAGTCCGCGTGTGTAAACGGGGCACGCGATGAGGGCACGTGCCCCCTTTCCCCTTTGGAGCGTATCGGCAGCTCCTTTGTGTCGCCGGAGGAACCGGAAACGGGTGTCAATTGTCAGCTACTCGAATGCCCGCGACTCGAACGCGCGTCCGCATCCTCCGAGCGAACTCGAGAAGACGCGCGCCTGTGTGGTCCTTGATGAAGAACGGCTTCTTATCGGGGATGCGAACACAATGTGTTCATCAGGGACGCAGCGGTTGCATAAATAGGGTATCGATTGACGGTTCTATCTGTGCGCGTGCTTATAACTTGGCGACTCAACGGTCATCAGATTGTATTAATCGCGCCTGAAATATAGAAGAGACAATCGAGCTGTGTCCTTGATCTTCAGCTTGACGAGCTTGCTTCGCCGAGCTTGAGGAGGGAAGAATTATGCTATTTTTTTAAAGAGGAAACTTATAGCGCGAATTTCCTTTTTCTAGAAAAACTATAGGAAATGGAAATGATAGCCTGGAATATAAATTCTGATATTATTGGGCTTATCATCGGATATCTGTTATGCGGATCGATTAATATACAGTCACAGACTTAATTTGGAATAATTAATCGCAGTTTTTTTTTCTTCTTATGCAACTTCCTTCGACAGTGCTTATCATTCGAATTGATGAAACGATGAAAACATTGTCGACAAGATGGAAGTGGATAAATCTGCCGTTACAACGGTAATCTATAAAAGGGGATCGCGGAAGATCATCTTGACCCACACTGCATGCCATTGCATCGTCATCATTATTAGCGTCATCAACTTCATGCGATGTTGGTATCCTCGATTTTATAACCCAAATGCAACAGTTTACTGTTCCGTGAAAATGGAAGATAAACTGCGCGCAATGTTGCAGTAATATCCCGGTTTTGTTGCTTCCGTTTCATATGGAGGATGTTGGCTCTTATCCTTGTTTTTCGTAAGATCCAATTGTCGTCGATCGTCATTGCAGCTTAGAGAGGAAATCCGTCATTTAACGAATCTTATCACCAAATTCTTAGATCAGCGGAATTATTGATGTGGCCTGCTCGAAATGTTGGACTCGATCAATGTAAGTGACACTGATTGACCCTCGCGAGGAATTCCTGACCCCGGAGCTCGGGGTTCAGAGACTCCGCAGTTGAACTCGGCACGCTCGATTTGACGTCGTTCTCTTCCCCATCGAGGGAACCGTGAAAAGCGGCGTCTTTATGCTAGTGCTTCAGGCAGATAGGTGGTTTCATTGCCAGACTCAAATTATGTGCGCTAATTAAGATAAGGGCGCATCGTTAAGGAAGAGAGACAGTACTCTTAATTAATTCCTCTCGTTAACTCGCGAATAAGTTAAACAACTATTTCAATGTTTCCACAAGAAAAGATTACTATATTGTTCTCTCACGATTCTGAGGGCGGCTGTATATATCGACTAATACAAATTAACGATTTATTGAATAAAATCGCTTTGAGGAAAGCGTTAGTCTCATCGCGAGGTAATCTCTCCTTCCAAATGCGGTTAATTAACACTTTCTCGTCTAAGCAGACGCGATTGTTTGACAATGATAGCAGAACTGATTTCCTACTATTCGCATTTCTCACGGGAACGTCATGATTTCCAGATAGACTAGTATCTTTGTACGTCTCGCAGTTCTCATTACCCAACCTCGCGACAGTTATTCCTGTTATAAATCGAAGTTATGTAAACCGGACCGTGCGACGATTCCTGGGACGGAAGAAGAAGTCGCACGAGCGACGTTCTGCGAGCCAGCGTCAACTGGAAACCTCGCCGTTTCCAGTCACATGCTTTTCCACCGAGCGTGCGAAGTATGCTTCATTTGGCGATAATTAAACCTCCCATGGCTTTCGTGACGAGCATTGTCTCGCGCCGGGAAAGTGGTGCGAAAGTAAGAACCCGCAGGAGATATCCGGCGAGAGGTTTCTCAGCGGATCCGCGGATCTCGCGGATCGCTGGAGCAGCAGGTGGTCCTAAAAGGGCAGATTTATGTGGGGAAGGGAGTACCGATCGTGCTCGGATCGATTGGATGGCATTCTGAATCTAATGACTGCGCTATGGATAAACTGGAGTCAATTAACGGACATTGGGATCTTATATAATTATAAAAACGTTATATACATTAACATTACGTTTTTAAGCTATTAATGACGCGTGCGTGATATATTAAAGAAGCGAATTAATTATGCAGCTATCTATTTTTAGCAAGCAATATCGATATCAGTCAAATGCTAATAACAGTACGTAAGACCAGTCCTTATCATTCACAGTTAGATGGTTGGCGAATTAATTTAAGGCGTTGAAATCCTATATTCTGTCTGCTGACAACGTTCAAAATGGCTGATGATGACGACGATATCGCACGATATCCCGATCGAATTATATATCATCAGCAGAGTTTTTGTTACCACGTGCTGCAGGTGCCGATGGATATCAGTTTCGTAATTAAATAAGCAAATAAGCAAAAATGGATATTTCAATTAAACATACAGATAAGAATTATCGCACCTCCTCGCACATTAGAATTCCTTGTGCCTGTATCATTCCATGAAATCAAGTCGGACACAGAGATACGCCTGTGTCCAAGTATAAAGACAACGGCATGAGAGGAGATAATGGAAAAGATGATAATTAACGGACAGGCTACAACATAGAGTTATAACGCGCCTCGGTAATTCTGGAAGCATCACTTCCATGCTTTTCGTTTGCGATGTATAACGCTGACCGAATCATCTCATGCGAATAATCATTCCCGCAATATCATCCGACGCGTCTTCAAAGCACAGAAGCAACGTTCGTCCCTCCGTTTAGAGGCGACTTTTTGTTTTATGCCATCCCCGCGACCTATCCTCGACCGGAAGCTGGGCGGATAAACGAGAGGAGACACGTGCTCGAGTAACGACGGTACCTGGAGACTCCGTAAGGAAAAATGGCAGCTGAGGGCCGAAAAGCACGTGCCACGCATGAAAGAGGAGACGCAAGACTCAATGGAGTGTCGGGATAAGAAATTTATTATGCAGTAGACTCCTACTTGGGACACCAATACACGAAACGGTAGCCATTGAAACCGCTGTTCATGGATTACGTGGGGTTGCATGGAAATGAGCGTACGTCGTTCATTTCGAATATCCCTAACGCTCTGCGCGTGCAATGTTCGCGACATCTTGACAATATCTTAACAAGATATAATTGTGTGATAATATCTGTTCTTGGAATTTTCAGATATCAATTAGACATTATTGATGCACGATAAGTTCTATTTAGATATTTAAAACGTAATACGCGCGTATAGTGCATGGATATTCGTAACCCTCATTTGAAAGTTCTCGTTAAAAATTCTGCTAGAAGAATCTCGTTAAGGGAATTCGGGAATGACGATATCAATTTGAGGGTAGATTGAAGCGTAGAATTGTCGGATGGCCTGGCGGAATACAGGATTTCTGCAGTATATTGTCCTATGCCGGAGCAAACAGGCCCATAATTTGCTTTTTTTTTCGACACTATCACGTTTCGAGCAATTGAGCATGACCTCGCATTATTCTTGGTATCGTTAAAAGTGCAACATAGCGACAGCGGCAGCTTATAATTCGTTCATTAATTTTGCAATCTTCTAATAAAATACGGACGGGTCTGTTATCTCCTCCAGCACAATTTTTCTTTTTATCGCTCAACTTGGCGCGGAACAAGCGCCGGAGTCGCTCATTTTCCTCTTTTTCTCTCTCTCTCTCTTATCAAGCGAAGGGAACAAATATTATAAATAAACGGCGCCACACGAAAGACAAAACACTCATCGAGAATAATAAAACTCAGCAAATCGATCCAAACGTCGCCATCTCCTAGTTATATCTAACAGAGATTAAATGAACGTTCCGTTCATATTCACCGAGAATTCGAACGAATCAAATGTCTTTCAGATATCCCAAGTACAGTTCGGTCGTCAAGATAGATAGATAGATTAATCGTATTTTCTGTCGACCAATAAAAAATAATAGACAATCATCAGAAAAACTCATAAAATATTATCGCGCGCTCTGTCTTAGAATAAACATTTTAACGCTCATTAAAGCAGTGGGACTATCTTTTAATTAAAAAAGAAGGTGAACTCGTTTAAGAGCATTTCCGTTGAAAGGTGTCGCTTACCTTGCTCCGAAACGGGGATACGTATACCGGGTGTCGTTTGAACGCGAATGCTGGGAACCGAGTTACTGATAAGGATAAGCTCGCGATAAAGACTATATTTAGAGCCTCAATGAGTGTTGCTCAGGCAGAACAGGACTATTCGCGGTGGGAAGTTAAAGAAGAGTAACGGCTAATTTACCGGTTTTCAACACAGCGCAACATCGCAACAACGCGAAAGCTACGAGGTGTGTAGTCGCGCGCGTTCTTTCTTCGCAAGGAAAGAGCTCTGGAATCTTTATGAATTCCAGCTAAATTGGACCCCCCTCATTACGACGGGGTCCCGTGACATATGGCATCCATGGCGTGCTATTCTGCGCTCTGCTTCTTGTCGCATCGTGCATTCGATGCGGCGTATTAATGGCTAAATTTCGGGGCTTCTTATGCTTCTTTCCTCAGTGCGGTTTCCTCATCGCAGCCTCGATTTACGGAACGAGTCTTTATAAGCGGAAACACAACCGCTTTCCTCTGAGATTAATGAGCATAAAATGAGTAGAGTCGTCGAACGACTTATCTCCGTTATCACTATGTTACTATCTATGTTATTATCGTTGCTTCGGAAGACGATAAATTAAAATATCAAAAAAATCACCTATATATATATATGTGAATCCGTAATATTTTAGTAACGACGTTTGATATACGTGTAACGTATACGAAAGCGACAAGTTTTCCTGGCTGCTTTTATACATCTAGCTTTTACAAGCGTACTTCCTTGTGTTTTGTGTGACAGCATTTTATTTGCACATAATGATAATGGAGAATAAATACGCGGAGGATCGCTGAAAGCTTTTGTCTTAATATCTCTTATCGCGTGTTTAACGTAACACGGCAGCTTAATACTTAGCGAATCACGTCATTCCGATGGGTGCAAAGGGCTGCGTGCAGCATCCGATTACTAGCTGTAACTTAAGATCAAAGGCAGTCTGCACGTTATCACGAACTCCTTTATGCGCGATATTATAAGCAGTGGTGACGATATCATTGCGCATTATGCAAGGTGAGTTGCGCGCCGATGCCCTCGGAGACAATAAGCGAAGCAAATATATTTCACAGTTGAAAACGGCTCGTCACGATATAATAACACGGTTTGTTTGTCGGCAGTCTTTACGATGATGGAGATCATTAAGGCAGCGTTCTTGATGTTCTTGTGTCAATCGCCAAGCAATAGCTGGGAAAAGCGTCGCACTGAAATATCTCGTGGCATATTTCCGTCTGCCCTCCCCCTCGTGCGTAACCGGGTGCGCGATATTGGAGCATATCCCTCGTAACGGCGTGTTGTCACGAGTCCTTTCTGATCCTGATGAGGCGCAGGCTTTGCTTTGACACTCGCGTCTCCCAGCCGTCGCATTTTCCCTTTTATTTTTCCTTTCTTTCTTCGATCGGACGAGAACGCGATTGCTCGATCACCAGACGATTCGCGACGCGTCTTTTAATGTGATGAATCCGTTAAAGAACGATTTTCTTAGAAAATTGTTAACTCGTTTGAATTTCGTTGCATGTTGATTCACGATGGACTCTCGTCATTTTTGCCTGCGTCACGCTTGCCTTCATTTCACGTGCTCGAGTAACGAGAAGCAAGGAGGCAACGTCATTCGTGCAAATTCAGAATCAATGACTCACGACGACCTTTGCATCTTATCTACGCGGTTAAGAAGGAGGAAAGTTAAGGAAAAATGATAAAAGTTTGCTTAAGGATTGGTGCACGCGTACTGTAGCGATTCGCGTAAATGGCGTAAGCGCATTGGAATTCCAACTGCTGAATCAGAATTTCAGTGTATCCGCTTGCGCGCGGAGCGCGGTGTACGCTTTGAGATGAAAATCCTTTCGCAGTCAGATCGCGTTGTTATGAACATTGCGTATTGCTTTTCCCGGCTCGATAATTGTTACGATGCCTCGCTATCGATTCTCGACTCTCTTGATGAAACTCCAGCGAGACTTTCGCACCGAGTTCGAGCAAGTTGTTCCTTTCACGCAAGCCCGCGCGTTTTATCAATTAATTGAAATCGATTTTCGAAATATGACACGAGAATATACACGAAGAAATTTACGTGTTTCTACGTGCGATTATAATTTCGTACGGTATTTACATCGGTCTGAAAATTCTTTCCTCTTTTTCCGCGGTGCTGTCGCATGAATATCGCGGATTGTTTAGAAATCCAGCATTAGCTCTGCCTTCGAGGACGCCTTATTTCGCAATAAAACGAAATGTAATAGTAACCTCGGCTGATCTAACTTAATATGCGATTACGCCAGTACGCGACGAACACCATTGTTGACATTGTAATAAGCGCATTGAAGTAATCCCACGATCGTCGTCGGAACGTGTTTATTTCGCACGATACAGGCTTAACCGGATACTAATGGCCAGCTGGATTTCGTAACTCGGGTTCCGGTTTCCTGCGATGATTTCGACTTATACGAGGCGTTAGCGAAATTACCTTTCGCGTATTAGTACGAAAGCACGCTCGGGCCATATGTTTGTTGTAAAGCGCCTTTCGGCGCGGAAGATCCTCGACAGGGCGATAAAAGTGTACTGCCTCGTAAAGTCTCACCGACGAAAACTCGTGTTTCAAGGGAAGACCCTTCGCGTGTAAACATGTGCTCGCGATACCAGGATTGACGCTTGGCTGATTCGTGTAACGTTGGTAACCGAACAATCCTTGTAAAAGTAGTATCTTACTTTCGGAATTCTGATGTGTCTGTGCAATACAATGTGAAAACGATTTGATGTATAATGAATCAGATACCTGACTATGACTTCAACTTCTTAGAAAATCTGAATTAATATGTAACAAGAGGATGTGAAATGTTACGACTCTTCATTTTTTTTATATTTATACAGAATTGCTTTTATGTGATATATATAGAATATATATATTTATGTATATATATATATATATATATATATTTAAAATATTATGTAATTGATATCTAATAACTACTTTGGCTCAATTAGAATTAACTTAAGTCCTAATATCTTTCCTTAATAAAATTATTAAGGAATTAGAGTTAAAAAAAATTACAACAGGATACTGATTTTTAGAAACATGTATATATCTTTTATGTCTTTATAAATATGTTTCGTCAATATATATGTGATCATCCGATCAGATATTCCATCTCAAAATTATATTTAATACACAAATATAATATATAAAATTATATTTCAACGTAGTATCTACAGAAAGACACATTAATGTGGATATTAATGTGTATACAGTGGCGGATGCAGGGTGATCTGGTGTCTGGTTTATTTTCGTGTACGTATCCCCTCATAACCAGTCGTATCTGAAGGGTTGATAGCGTTTTATGCTGCACGCGTGGGTAACGCCAGTTTCCGAGTTAATTATGGACTAATTGTCAAGGCCCGCGTCTTCGGAGCTTCTTGCCATGCCGCCATGCCGGCAAAACAGGACGTCTTCCTTCCTGCCGCTACCGAATTTAACCCGATCCGAAAAAAATGTCATTCCTTGCAAAAAATGCACTTCTCCTAGAATATTTATTACGAATTCTTATGGATATTACGTTCTTCAATTATTTCAGCAGTAGCAATATTATATATAAGCAATACATTATTATAGTAAATGTTAAAATTTAATAAAATAATATAATCCTTAATAAAATAATCACCAGTGATTAAAAGTAACGGATGTTACTTTTTTATTCACAGAATTCCTGAAAGAAATTTTCAATTTTTGCAGACCACCATCAAGGTCTATGCCAATTGCTTGCGGCCAGACATCGAGTACAAGACTTTGAGCATTACCTACGAAACGACTTGCCGTGAGGTCGTGCAAAATCTTTTGAACAAATACCGCATGAGACATCGCGACCCTCGGTTGTTCTACCTGACCATGGAGGTGACCGTGAGGAGAGCTAATGTGCGCACTATCCTGCCGCTCGACGAGGACGCGAGACCAGCCGTCTTACAATCCTGCCATCCCCGCGGAGATTCCAAGTATGTTCTGCCTTTGTACTTGACCACTGGCCCTTCCTCGGTTTCGGTCGGCTTCGTGACATAATTTTAGGGCTTGTGACCGTAAATACGTTCCGCGAGCCTCCGGGCACGAGCTAACAATAGCCGATGTCCCGCGCGTCGCTTGCTGATATAATTCTCGGATACAAGTGGTCACGCGTGGGCCGCTATAATTTTTTAACTCTCGGGGAAATGTGGATACGGCAGTTTTGCGAAACGACATGGAATTTCACGGAATTTTACGGCGTAGCGTTTGCTCGTAATCCACCGCGAATCGCTGCGAGAGACTATTTCGAGAATTCCAATTTTATTCGATGATAAATATGCGACGTAATGTCTCACGTTTTTACGCGATTATCACAAGTTATGGCATTCTGCTAAATAAGAAGATCATTATAATTTGTGGAAACGACAATCATCACGATTATGATGATAAGAACGATCCGTTTACGGAGGAATTTTGATGCGACTGGTGTTTTCTTGGTAGTTTGAGACTTCCGGCGACTATACGCCTAACACAGATCGACAGTGTTTGTCTCGGCGCTTTTACGTAGAAATAATGTTCATTCGTGTCCTTTGAACTCACCGGTTCCTGCCAGTGTCGCGGAATCTCTGGTGCATAAACTTATGATGTTGCTTACATATGTCTCCGTCTCGTTTGCAGGTTCTCGTTGCAGACGCGCCGCGGCGGACTCGTCAAAATATACGACAGCGCACTCATGTCTGGGGTAAATAAATATTTATTTTTCTATAAACAAGCCTAACAGACTGGATACATTAGCAAACTTTGATAGATAATCTTAAAAAAGAAAAGATTTACGATTTGGAGCGAATTGTGGATTAATATTACGCGCCGGAAGAATTCAGTTATTGAAACATAATAAAAAAGAATATATATATATATATATATATATATATATATATTTTTTTTTTTTCATATATTCACATATATATGTTCTTTATTTTATTTTAATCTCAATTGCTAGATTAATTATTCGTTCTTCTATTACGTGTATGTTTCGTAATATGTATTATCTCAATGTGTGATAATAAAAAAACCTTCAGCGAATAACTGAGAGCAAATTTTACGCTTATGGTTCACAGTCTAAGTATAAGAGCCTTTTGGTCTCAGAGCAGACCACCGTAGACGAGTTGATCCAGATGCTGCTGAGTTGCTATAGCTCCAAGGAACCGGTGGAGCAATTCTCTCTCTACGAGGTCTGCGAAGGCGAAGAGTACCAAAGGAAATTGCATCCCGACGATTCCCCGCTCAAGGTTACGCAACGGTGGACCAGCGCGGATCGACATCTTCGTATTAGGCGCAATCCAGATTACAATCAACACAGACGGAAGGTATTGCACGCATATTCAGCGTCATATTGCCGCACGAACGCCGTCCACTCAAATTCTCGCGCGGACATGTTTACAAGATATCTCTTTCTATTCTGTATCTTTCTAATTTAGCGATATAATCGGTTCCAAGTTCAGAAAAAGTAAGATACTTCAGATGGCAGTGAATCACGTTCTCTTTGTCTTGAGGGAATATGCATCCGTGGGAAAAGCACGTGGATGATAGTTCGCGGACCTTTACTCATAAAGAGACGATACCTTCCTCGTGAGTCAACTCCGTTGTCTTCTCCGATCGATCGATCAACGCAGAACAGAAAGACGTATTACACATTCGAACAAAGAGATTGTGGTCGTCGGATGCAATCCGCATAATTATCCGCCGCCGTCGGAATTATTCATAGGGGCTTGATAGAAAGTCAAATTCATTACGCAATGTCGATGTTTCGTTTCAGAGTATGTGGGCGTCGGACTCGAGCATCACCATGGCGATGTCGAGACTGGATCTCCACGACGGTCTTTCCAGTCATTACAGCTCGAGGATCGACAACAACAATCATCTGAGTTTGCACCATCTTGCCGGGAAAACGAGTGTTATCGTAAACAACAATAACAACAACATCCATCGAGATCAGCATCACTCGGCATCGTTAGGCTCCATCAATCAGTCGCCGCGAATCGTCCTACCCCGCGTCGCAGATCGTTCGCACCAGATGCAACAGCTTCCGCAGAGCGTTCCGTCGACACCGCTCTCATCAAAGCACGTAACCGCTTCTTGCTACGCCGACTACGAGAACTATCTTTTTATATAAGGGCCGAATGCTGTTCACGGATTTACGTAAACGAACAAATTACTGTATCGATCGCGGCAGTTTATCTCGCGAGTTACGGTCAGAGTTACCAAAGGCTTCTCGGAGACACGAGGAAACACGCATCACGATTGTTCGATAGCGATTGCCCTCGCGTGCGAGATTTAGTTGTTCAGTACTGTGAGTAGCGCGACTAGTGAATAAACGTCGTAAGGGAACTGATGAACTCTTAACGTTAATTGAACGCGTTTCGTATTTGATTCGAGCAATCTTGGTCGATACGGTATGATAGTTTTCTCTCGTTTTCTCATTCGTAAAATTTGTGTCAAAGAGAAAATGATAATTTTGTCGATCAAGGTATTCGAATAATACGTTAAACTTATTTATGATAATTAAAGAACACTCGGTTAGTTTTATCTCAGTGTACTTGCCGTAATCACAGTCTTTTAAGCGATACGAAGGAGAGTAAAACGGCGATGTTCAGATGTTCATTTATTGTTTATGTTTCGGCTGATTGAAGACGATACCGTTGAACAAAGAGAATTTATTATTAGTTAGTTAAGGAGGGAAATTGTACCAAAGGTAGACTTAGGAAATTTTATACATGTAGTATATATACATATATATAAATATACATAAAAATAAATAACGTGCGGCACTCAAGCATGAACTGAAACTTTTATCATTTTTATAAATATCCGTTTGCAACAGAAATATTGGATTTAGATTATCTCGAAAATAAATTGTTCTATATCTCTTATTACATAAATCCATGCGGAAAAATTTTTTAAATTTTTTAAATATTGATAAAACCGTAACTGCATAATCTATAAATTACACGTGGCATGTATTAAAATCGCAAATATCAGAAAAGATTGTATTATTATTTATTTATGTAGAATATAGAAAGAGAAAGAGAGAGAGAGAGAGAGAGAGAGAGAGAGAGAGAGAGAGAATGTATGTGTGTATGTGTATGTTTAAGTTTGTATTCGTAGAAAATGATTTTAAATTATGTATTGTTAATCTCTATCCTGCCAAAATTTTGTGCAATTTGGCCAAACAAAACACCGCAAATTGACATGTAAATATTATGAGCGGGAGAAAAATGTTCAAGTAACACTCATTGTTATCACTTTGATTAGCGAGATGTTGCGAAAAATTGTAATAATTAGTTCCAGTGGTACATATATATATATCTATATATACATATCGTTCCTTCTTAATCTCCTGTAATGACGGGAAATCTCATTCAGAAGGCTCGTTTCAGATGCGCTGGCTCACGATTATCGATCGCGAGTATATCCCTTTCGTTTTCGTGAAGCCAGACGATTTTGCCGTATCAGTCCATAAAGCAATCTTAATGCAGTCTTAATACGACACGCGAAATTGTACGAGACATTTTGAGAGTTACTATGGTGAATAATGGTGAATCAAGTGATTTCTTCGTTTCCACATGGAGGAAATGAATGAAGATCGCTTTATACATTTTCACCGCGCTGTGCGTTTAATATTTTATTTTGCCAAAGAGTCGGTACGATACGTATATAAAAGCATAGAGTAACACACGCGATCACAACAGTTGAATGTGCATGTATACAAAAGCTTTTGATATGTATGTCATCAGTGATGTCAGTGCGACGCGGTTTCACGCCGCATTCATTGTATTGAATTAATGTACCTAGTAGAGTGTAAATATCTTTTTGTATTGTCCGTTTGTAGAAGAGAATATCGAATAATGATTTATATGTGTCCTCAATTCGCTTCCGTTCTTATTTTATCTCATATGCGCAAATTTACAAGTAAGGCGTCGATGTTGATACGATATTTTCACGTATATCCTATCTGAGATTGCGAAATGTTATCTTTTCGACGGTATTAGAATAAAGAGGGATTTTTGCTTACGATTAAAGATCAACACACGAAAGAAATCGTAAATCGCGTCAACGTCTCAGCACATGGAAGTTCTTCGCATCCTAAGAATAACAGGTCAACAACAAACGTTATTGAAAATATTCACCTACCGTTGGCGGCATTAAATATCTTCCCTTACATTCATAACGTACGTATTTATTTCTTTCGAATACATTAAAATACTTCTCAATTGGTCGGGGACGATCTATACAGGGAACAATACAACGCGTCGACGTCATGTGATGATAAAAATTTTATTTACAAATGCGACAAATGTAGGAATTCGGATACCAGTGACATGCGGGAGAGAAGCGATTGTTCACAATGACCAAATGTAATCGTTATCTTTTCTCGCTTGTCCCCATTCATATGCTCATTATTTCTCCGAGACATCACTGGCAAAGGAAAGAATCACTGAGATGTAACAATAATAATTTTTATATTAAATACGATTAAAGTCTAGCTATTTTAAGGACTATGCGGAACTACAATAATAGAAATATCTGGTTTCTCAGGGGAAAGGTTCGTTCGGGATCTCTCGAGGAGGGGAAAGGAATAGGTAAGAAGGTGGGGTGTGTCGAGGGCTGGGAATATACTTCTTTCTCGTTTAAGTTTCAAAGGATAACATCACAGCATTGACATTTCAACATTGAAACGATCAGAGCATCTCGTCCCCTCGAAAATCACCGAAGGACCCGCCGAGTTTCTACCTGCTCGCGGATACTCTGCTTCGAACAGCAAGTGATCCTCGCCGCGATTGTTCGAGGATTCTCGAGGAGTGTGCTGCAACGGCCGTAGCGCTTTTCATTTGCTATAGAACAATTTACAATATCTTGTTAATTAGACGTCTCAATTCCGTCTCCGGACAACTGCACGCATTACATGCATTAACTGCGTTAACTCTCACTTATTCACGTTCGCTCGTTCGCTCAAACGCACGCACACGCATGTCTTCTCTCCCTTTTACCCCTTGATCTGTCCACCTACACTCTGCGATCATTACAATTAGACAATCGAATAATAGCAATGTGATTGACACAACCCAATGGCTTACGAATATTCTTCCGTTTCCTTTCATTCTCTCCTATTCTCCCTCGCTTTTTCTTCGTTATCGGTGCAACAATAAAATAAAATTCTCTTCAAGGAAAACAAATGGATCACGAGACATGCACGTGGCACTTTGCTGCGTATTGAAATATTTTTCGCGCGTTTGTGTGATGGATAATATAGATAATATACAGAGAAATCTTTGATCCGACGAACCAGTCACAAAAGGGAATTATCAAGGACGCTCGCGCGTGCACGAAGTCTTTCACCATCGTTCTTCGATAAGATTTCTAAACACGCGACGAAACTGCATCTGATTCTTGCACAAGCCAGCCCGAATCGACAAATTCTGTCTCCCGCGATACGAAAACTTCAAATTATGCGGATATCGGTATCGAAGAAGTTACGCGTTATTAATATTGATTTAGAAACGCTTCTCTTGCCCTTTTATAACTCTCTGGCTAATACAGACTTACGAAAGAAGCTGCATTCTCAAGCAGTTATAGAGAATTACAAATTAATGATGCGAGTGTGTCACTAGAATACTCTTAATTATTACCGACTTAATAAAATTCGTTATTGTAACTAACTTTTTTTCAATGCGTATTTATTTAAGAGTAAAAAACACATCGATTTGGGCCAGTACATGATACCGCCGCAAATCTTACAATTTCATATCCCCTCTTCGTTATATAGATATACTTTCGGAACCACATTACACTTCCAACAACGTTACAATGAACGCCTTAAGGCTCGATACAAGGACAGGCATTTCGCGATTTTAATCGAGGGATTCGCATCGGCCAAATGTCCACGCCACGCCGTATTTCCGGTCCCGCGGACACTTGAAGCCTGCGCTGAATCCTCCTTTGGACCTTTCAACCATGTAGGGTTGCATTTTCAGTGAACATGTCGATGGGACGAACGAGGGAAATCGTCGTCGACGACTCGCGTTATCAGTGCATGTCGTGAAGCGAGAGCAAACAAATCCAGAGAAATTAGCGGACTTTAATTCTCGGCTAATCGCAAATCAGCCCGCCTTAATGAGTACTTAAAGATTTATAATTGTATAACGAAATCTCATTTTACCATTATCGCCCATCGATTGCGCTCGAGACTAGAGTTATTTTACAAACACGCATTATAAGATTAATCAAGTAATTAACAAGTAATCTCTTTTTGCTTTCTTAAATAGCGATAACCCGTCGTCTCGAAGAGATCTCTCGCTCGTTCCGACAATCCATCGTTTCAACAATCAAACCGATCGTCGCCAAACGAATTCCGCCACGCGCAATAAATTTGCTAAAATTTTACGCCCGTACTCATCGTATAAAATCGAATTAGACCAATGAGCAGCTCCGAAATTCCCAATGTGCTATTCGAAGCTAAAGTGGTCTCCTAATCCCGCCTTCGTACAAATCCGCGTTGGACCGCAAATACGGTCCAACAAACTAATTACTCATAAAAGCAATAATCGTGTAATTATTAATGCAGATACAGCATCAATCAATCAATTATGCTTTACTTCCAGACGGCAAAAAGGAATTGTCCGAGAGCAAGACTTCGTTGTCGAGCGCATCGATCCGCGCACCTGCAAGTAGAAGCGCTCATCGACAAAGCGACACGACAGAAGTAACTAATTAAGCGAGTAATTATCATTTTATGTGCACACAACGCGAGCCAACAAACCAAATTCCACGCAGTTATCAATTCGCGTTCTACACGCGCACAACAATACATACATAAGTACAACATCGAAGGTTCATTCGCACTCTGGCCTTCGTCTCCTCTCATTTAACGTCGATACGCGTAGAGTTGTTTTAGTCTTCAGAAAATTCGTATGTTCCCAATTCGACTTTCAGTGTGTTTCGCCTACGATCATCCTTGACTAAAGTCAAATCTTCTTATCTAGCATAACGCTTAGACAACGTTCTTTATACGTAAATGTATTCTGTACAAATCGTCCATGCTGCGATCGAGTCGTCGAATTTCGAGGAACTGGAGACATTAGGTTCCGTAAAATAATCCAGCGTTACGTGAACTGACACGAAATGGACTTCTATTTATTGTAAGTAGAAGGCAAACAGAAAGTTTGTATTTAGAAAGTTATTTGAAATTTAATTCGGAAACTGCTCATTAGTATTGCTCATTAGTAATACTTCGCCAGTGTTCTACGAAGGAAATTCTATTCGCTTCAAAATTCGACGACGCACAATTTTGGTTTCAACAAAGTTGTTTTCAGTCGATCGTGTAGCTACACGCGGAAACTACGAGCATCAATCTAAGCAATTATGAACGAAGGACATGTGGATGTTTTAAAGATCACTTTCCTATCTCCTTCTCTCGTCATCAAGTTACATGCTGAATTTTCGGCACTTTTCTATGTAGATCAACGATATCGAAAATAATGACGGAAATAGATCAAGACCGCTAAACTTAAATCCGATAAGACATTCTCGGTAGATATCTCCTCCAAAGGAATGCTTTCATATGTGTACATGTGTATTAATGTACGTATGTATGGGTCAATGTACTTATAGATGTATGAAGCTCCGTCGTTATTTTTATCTCTTGACAAAAGTTACAAAATATTATAAAAATCTCGACAATGAGGGTGTTCGTAAAACATAAGTTGGCAGAATTACGCGCATATCTTCGCTCGGACACAAAGTTCGACAAACAAGCAGGTCAAATCAGCGAGTGATGTTTTCGATCTGCAAGAAATCGCTTTATTGAATTTTATTTTATCGAATTATTTAGCGTCGAGTTCGTAAAAGATACTGGATACATTTAAAGTAAACGATTATATTTAAAGTAAACGTTTCAATTTATCGTTTGACAAATTGAACGATTCGTAAATCCCATATAACTGCAAGAAAACAAATGCATGGAAAAAAGGTCAGAGTGAGAGAGAGAGAGAGAGAGAGAGAGCATAATAAAACGTAAAAGAAATTTCAACAATAGAGAAACAGTGTGTTAGTATCATGTTTGTAATAGCATGTATTTGTTTTTACAACGAACGCAAATCCTTGGAAGTTCTCTTAGCTATTATGAGCGAATTATAATTTGCGCAGAAGCTTCTGAGATTCGCGTCATCACGAACTATCACTTGGGTGATCCGGAATGCATTACTTTCTCGACAAGTCTGATGATGGAGCGAACGTTCCACTTGAATTAGATGATGATGCAAAAGCGACTGTACATCGATCGCCTTCACGCATGTCAGCATCATCTCTGTATTTGCATGGGAGAACTCATTCGCTAAACCTCAGAAACTTCCGCGTTCTGCTCGCGAGTATACATCCGAGGAGGGATTAATGAACGAAATTCCTTTACATAGAGAATATTGTGCATACTCGCATCTCCTTAGGATGGTCTCGCTCGATGCGGATCGACGCGGAAACGAACATGCCGTATATCGGAAGCAAAAAATAATATAAATATCTTTCATGTGAATTCACAGCGATCATGACGAAACTTATTTATCTAATATGTACAAAGTCCGAGTTGCGAGAGGATCTCGCGATCGATCGTCTCGAGATATGCCGCACCGCCGCCGTCACGAAGATCTCACGTCGAGATGACGATAGAAATGACGATGATCTTCATTGGATCGTTTATTAAAGAACCTCCGTTATTCTCTCGACTTCCTCAAACATATGCGATATTTATGTCTATATCTCTCTTTACAAAATTTCTCCCTATGATAAAATTTATATCCTCAACACCGACAAGCGATATTGGCGCGATCATTCACGCCGGCACGAAATCTCATGCGAAGCTTCGAAATACTTCAGATACTTGTATATGAATACGTATCTACGAAATCTTTAATACTTAAGATTTAAGTATTAAAAGAGATATACGAACATAGCATATACGCTCATAGCGTGCGCAAATCAATCATGTTCCGCATAATCTCCTCGTCAAATGCATCCCTGATTGGTACCCATCATTCATCGCGATCTTATAAAATGTAATATTTTGAAACTAAAAGGCTTTATCCTAATATCTTGCAAATAATCTCATTGGCTTTATTACGGTTCAACATTGTATCTCGTACTTAAGCTTTCAAAGAAGTCTAAGGAAGCTCGAAATATTTTATTTAAATGTTCAGATTCAGATTCATTCTAAATAAAGATTTGTACAATGATAAAAGAGATTACGTGACAGGAGAGATACCAATTAAGGATATGCTATGCTACATGCCATTGTTCAATTATATAAATCAGTTCTCAAACACGATATTATCTCTGTCAATCGAATATACCTGCTAACGTTTAAACAGCGAACGAACAGAATTATCCATACGATCTCAAAATACGAGGGTCTGTAATTTTCGTAAGTACGTCGAGAATTAATCACGAAAATATATAAAATTCCTACATGATGTTGCGGCGTTCAAAGTGAAACAAATATATGCAAATCATTCCGCATGATCAAGATTACTTTTAAAGATTCTTTTTCCTTGAGAACAATATCAACAAGTTATTCAATTTTAGAAAGAATGGCAACGGATTAGTAAAAAAATTAATCAATTCGAAAATTCGAAAGAAGAGTCGACTTCACCAGCGTTTGGTTCACACTAGTTTATATAACGCAGACATTGCTAATCAAAATCACTTGCGCGCGATATGCGCTTAGAAGAAATTCCCGATTAACTTGATCTTAAATGATGATTTAGAATGGTGATAGTGATCTACTCTGAGCTATTTGGCCGCGAGAACATTCCTAAGGTTCGTAAGTTTCATTTTCGTCAAGTGTGTACACTTATTTCTTCGGCAACACGCGGGATAATCGTATTATCCCGTGCAGAAGGAAATGTACGTATATTTGCAAAAATGGATCGACACGATTGATCCTTCTCTATTCTTTACCACAGTCAGATGACCCCGTTGCGTTCGGAGTCGACAGATATTTCGTATATGAGCGTGTCACGTGCCAATAATCGTACGTGACATGAATAGATTTGTTTTATCAATAATTTTAGCGTAGAAACAAATTGAGATCTAATTACAAGTGTCCTTTAGCTCAACATCGATCCACGTTATACGCATCGACGTTGCATAAATGAATACTTGAACACGGCACTCGTTTAAAGGCTTCTTACAGTATTTACATAACGCCATTGGAGCGGGAAATGCGAATAAAAATAGCCGTGTAATTTGTCACGTCGGGGGATAATCGAAAATTTCGGTATTACTTCAATTAAGAGTGTTCGAGAAGCTAGTCGATTAGCATGTGATAAATAATGCTTGTGTCATGCCGATAACGAGTCGTACTATCTATGTGTTGAGAGATGCAGCTGGTTATTATGTATCTTTACTACGAGACAATTGAAATCATATTCATCAGTTCAGTTTATCAGAACGTTCGAGTCATTTTTATTCACATCTCCTGAATAATTATCCCCGTGAATTCTCTCTTATCTTGATTAAAATCTCCCGTCGAGTGATCTAGATGGAGTCTCTCACTCTTTTGTGTACAATTTATATGTATATATGTATACTATGTACATCATAAAGCGCGCTCCCTTTGGTGTACGTGAATCTCAGTATAACATACTTTTGCGTATTTCTCTAATAAAACGTATATAAATACCGTCATAGACCGGTTGTTGATGCACCCAAGATCGGAAACTTTCGAAGTATTCGAAGGGCACCGAGACGTTATCTGATTTCGATTTCGTGTCGTCGGTCTCATAAATCAAAAAGTCCCTCAAGATGCTTCGTCTCTCTACGTTAGTTTCATCTAATTTAACACATGATCGATGATGTCAAGTATCGTTACATTGATCGAATCATCTCAGTTAAAGTCTGTCGCTGTGAGTCCGACGACGGCTTTCGATTTCTATGAAAATTCGAGTTTGCGGAGTCGTATCGATCGGGAATCGCTCCTCAGCGATCGTGAAATTACGATGGCTACATTCGCTGCCACGATCGACGATCGAATTTAAATCTCTATGATTAGCTACGTAGTTTCAGTTTGAAGCTCTTTCGTTTCCGTTATACGCGACATTAACTGTTAATAATCAGCTGATACACGTAGGTCGTAGATCACGTCTCCCTAAACGATAACGTTAACGTTCTGCAATTGTAATTATAATCATCACTTTATTCGCATTTACTCTATAATTAAATTCTAAAATAGAAGTCTCAGATAGATTTCCCGTAAATCGTTTTCTCGCAAGAGAAACTCGGTTCTGTGTCGATCGCCGATCGCTGTTCGACGTAAAGTAAAGGTTCCAAAGTTTTGGGGCCCAGGAGAAGACGGTGCAGGGATTAAGGCCCCAGGGCTCTCTTCACTCTCTCGCGAGTGTACTTTCTGTCTTGGTCTCCTTGTCCCACGCGATTGTCTCGCGCGTCTACTAGTGTCATCGAGCTGATTCCACGAACGGGTTTGTCCTGCGTGTACGTTGCAACGAACAAGAATATTGGAATTGTTTCGAGTTGGATCAGAACCTTGTTGATACCTCAAAGACCGTTCCGTTGAAGGATCATTGAACTATGCTCGAACCTTCAAGGTATTCACGATAAGTTCTCCTGATAAAAACAAAGCATTTGTCTTAACAATTTTAACGATGATATTTCTTACCGCAGTAACGTTTGGCAAATATTTGTATGTATGTAAAGTGTATAGATATTGATTGATATGATGATCGGTTCCTAATTGGTTTCGATGATCGGTTTATGAAGAATCGTGAAGAGTTCGCTCGCGATTGCTCGATAACTTTTGCTCGTATTTGACGGAGATCGGTGAAAAGGTTCAATGAATTTGGCGCTATTTCGCGCAAGAGATATGCAAGATCTCGATTGAATGTGTGAACGATTTAGAGTGTGCTTAACAAGGAGCACCGGATGCGAGTATTTTCTTTTACAGAAATTATTTTACAGTGTTATCCATTCTTCGTACAAAGTGACACATAGAAAATGTCTCGTGGCAGGATGTCATGTAGCGTGCATCTCGTCACAATCAACACTCATTATGGTGAGCATACCTTTGGCATAGTATGATATCTTTTATGAGCGGTTGACATGTTCGTATAGTATAGCAAAGTTCATAAGTCAGTATACACCGTCGAATATGTGTATGTATGTGTGTACATATATATGTGTATATATATATATATATATATATATACACACACATACGCATATACACATCATCTTTTATAAGATTTGTGCGTGTGGATAATTCAATGATTGTTATGGATAATCGCAGGTGACACTGTCAGAGTGATACGCATTCGCGACTTTGATTACGACATCGTAATTGACGAGGTAAAACGCAACGTAGAACATTGAGATGTCTTTAGATATGAGTGGCGTGTGCGAATCGTTAACTGACGGGATTCGTCCAGCAATAGCGGAGAATAGCGATGTTGTCTTTTGTTTACACGATAGTTCGATAAGCGATTTAGTTATATTGGTGGATAACTATGCGTGCACGCTCTATGATCGGTAGCATTAGTATTAGAAAGAAAAAGGGAAACGAATGCTTAATGTGTGTAATTATTAAACCGTCTTTGTTGAATCATTATGAAGGAAATATAATCGTACAATCGAGATGCTCGTAAACGCCATTGAAATATTTGGGAATAAGCAACAGTAAGGAATAGCAGCGAACAACATAGCGGTGTTACGTGAAAACTTCTGGAAGATAAGTGTATACGCTTCGGACGTATACGAAGAAAGACTGTTGGACTGGTCACGCTGCGACTGAGTCTTGTAACGAAACAATCTACAAAACCTGGCATTAGGATTGATGGATTCCGAGCGGCACTGATGAGAATGCAAGCGCGAGATGGTGTTCGGGATTAGCGTGCACGCTGCTGGCGACCGGCAGGTAGCGAGATTTCCCAGTTGAACAGGTACGCGAAGACAGACCAACGACAGTCAACGATCTCGAGGATCGTCAGTGACGCCAGTCCAGATAGGATTGATACATGGTAGCGTGATTCGCTGACTTGCTGCTGGCTGGCATCAGCCGATCTGGATTTCAGTTCTCTTCCTTCCTTCCCGCCTTATTACTTTTTAGCGTAGAATAGCGCGACAGGAAACAGCCCCACTAACAGAGCGCAGCGATCTTATCGCGAGGTAGCGTTGCGCACTTCCTAGCGTTACCGGGAGGCGAGCCCGCTAAAGGGCGGTGGTGCGCAGGTGGGGACAGCGCTGTAGCGACAGGCCCCGGGGCCCCAGCTCCTAAATAGCGTTAAGAGCACGCGAGTCCTGCTGCTGGCGACGTCTCGAGGCACTACCGTAATCAACGCCGTGTTCCTCCTCGCCGTAGTCGTGATCCATGCGATCGCCCCGATCGCGCTCCAGCCGCGATCTTCTCGTTGCGCCGCTGACATCTCCAGCACCGTAACTGCCTCCTGAATTAAACGAAGAGGGATTTAGACTCGTAATCCATAAAGCGGCGTTCAAGTGTCTTGCTGTCAAGCAATTTGCAACTTTTCTCTCGCGAACTTGATATCTTTATTATTCTTAGATATATCGAAAGAATTTGTTGGTACTCTCTTATCGATGTGAGTAATTAGAAAAAACAGTATGCGTTTATTTTTCATGAATTACTCGAATTCTAATGAAAAGGACGTTGTACCGTGTCACATGTAATTGGAAATTTTTACTTCCATGTTTAAATCGTTTTTAAATAAAGTAGAATTTGATATTAGAGTTAAGAGATGAACAATCATGCGTTGATAAATCCAAGCAATAAAGGAAAAGTTAGCCACATCCACGTTGCACAAGCTCTATTCTATGAAAAACGAACGCCACTCGATTCGCGGGAATGGGGGGAAGAGAGATTGTGAGCAATAAAAATAAATTAGCTACAAACAATCCACGTACAATCAATTCATTCCAACATCACTTTACGCAATCCATGCAAGCTCTAAGCGAAAAATAACTAAACAAAAAGTAAAATACATCGCAAAGACTCCGACGTTCGAACTATCGTTACCGATGCGTAAATATCAAGAAGTTGAAGAGTGCATTCTTGTACTCGTCGACACGTTAACGCAACGTCACGCATGAATCTCACTAAACGAGAAATCGAGTACGATTCGCGACGAGGGCAAGGAAACCCTTCATAACTTCTATATTCTTCTAACTCTCGTTTTACACGACTACGTTATTCTCTCTACCGTTAAATAATTTCTACTCTCTAGTCCTATTCTATATGAGAGGGGTTGGTGAAGGGCTTGCGAAACATATAAATCAAAACGGGAATGTAGGCAGAGACAACGGCTAGTCTTCTGATCGTGATACATTAAGAAGTGACCATAGGAAAGATAAGAGAAGTCTATTGAATATTTATAAAGAAGTTATTGAATATTTAATTTCAACTGTTACATTATAGGAAATAAATGAAAAAGATAGTTTGTGTAAAATAAAATAAGATAAAAATGTATGCTGATACAATTCTTCACAAAATATCCTTTCAAAGTTTGGTTATTCGAAAAATAATATCTCTTTGTGAATATGACAGAGATACAATGCACTTTTAATTTTCGAAAGGAAAAAAGAAAAGGGAAAAAATAAAATTAATTTGCTATTAATTAGAACACATCATGATCGGAAGTTTAGCCGAGATAAGGCTTCATCCGTGTATGGCGGAACCATTACGGGCGAATCGAACGAAATAGCATAATTGTATGCTATGATAATTGTATGATTTACAAATTATCGTATGAAATAAAATAAATAAAACGACCGTAGAAAAATCTCAAAATTCCTTGAAAGTACGCATGAACAAAAGATCGCCTCGTTTGAAACAACTCTGAACAGCTGCGTTCCCGCAAAATCCAACGCAAAAATAAATGATCCTAGACAAAGCAAGTGCAGAACGGAAATCTTATTTATGTCAGAATCTTGTATCCTGAGAAAGTCTTTGATTAATCTCTGCGTGGCAAACCCCTAGTTACTCCACTGCATAAAGGAAGATAAAGTAATGAGGGACAATATGAGGTCATCTTCTCTGCACGAGAGTGAAAGAGTCGGGTCGATTCCGTGTTTCCGGGCCCATGCACCAAACCCATCTGTACTTACTACGCGCCCTCGCAAAGGTATCCCTATTACACGGTCTCTAATTCTTTCGACCGCATCCGCACCCGAAATTAATATTCACGGGCTGGACGGAGCGTACAATTCGGTCGGTTTATGCCGCATAAAATCGCATCCGCAATGAAGGAGGAAATAGCTCGGGGCCTTCTTAACTCGAGCGTTTCGTCTTGGTCTCTTGGTCACCGCGACCATAGTTGTACTGGCTCTCTTTTCGGATGATTCCCGTGGCAGCCACCGCCTCCACTTTTACACGTAAACAAAGAGAACATCGGAGTCAGAGCTCGTGTTACTGACAACTGGATTGATAATCTGCGCGCGCGGAAGAAGCTTTTCTCTTTCTCTCTTTCTCTTTCTCTTTCTCTCTCTCTCTCTCTCTCTCTCTCTCTCTCTCTCTCTTTCTCTTCGCGAATATTATGCACATCGATTTGAATCACGGCGCGACGTAGAGAGCTTAGAAATCCATGGCGAGTATGGTGTTATTCGCGAAAAGAGAATAAACAAGAAGAGGAGAAGAAATGAGGCATTGCTATTATTGGCTCTCTGCTTCGCGCGATCGCACAGTAGCTTTAACGTTAATTCGGCATAGCTTGAAAGCATTCGTGCGTTCTCGTAACTTCTTCCTCCAGATATCCACGATTCATATGTATAAAAAAAAAGAATTAGAGAATGAATTTATGGAGGCACGAAATTGAACAGAACTCGAATAATATCGTCGTGTCCAATTTGGAAAAAAATGTTTGCAAAGACAAACTGTTGAGATATAAAATTCTAAGAACAATTCTATTCTCAAGAAAGTTAAAAGTTTACGTTCTTGCAAAAATATCACGCAAGGTAATTATCAGATTTGAAATTGGGATTCGCGTTTTATAAATATCTCAACTCATCTGAACGATAAAAAAAATCTACGTAACTGATAATAAGTAGCGTGCACGAAGTAAGTTAAAATCAAGTACGATAAGCATGTTTAATGATTATCCAGCAGATTAGAAGAGAGAAGTTTCCTTTCTCGACGGAAATACAAAAACGTTGACTGAACATTGACTGCACAAATAAAACGTTGTATTGTCCGCACTAACGGGAGAAATGAGCGCGCCTCGGTCTTACTGCACTGGATACAAGTTCGTATCGACCCGTACGTTTGATCCGTACATTGCCGCTGAAAAGAAATATAATGTCAGGATAAGATGATGTTGATTCAATGATAGACGAGTGTACGAATGTAAATGCAACTTCACTCGCCGGTCTCGCCTCTTCAACAAGCGAGACAAAATGGCAGACCGCTAGATGAAACGTATCCTGATATATTTGTAGATTATCTGTGAACCACGGGTCATGTCCGTCGAAATATAATCGTGCGTCAACTGAAAATGAGATTACGACAACATCGAAATCCATGTAATATGTGCATGCATGAAAAAGGTTCCTCTTTGACAATCATCTATGCAGAAGATATACATGCGTGCATGTACGCGTGTGCATCGTCATGACATTTACATCGTATTGCAACAAAATAAATAGTACGTAATCAAAAAGAGTAATTTCAGTTCCGATGAAATAATGCACAGGGACATTACGCAATTCTCCCTCAGTATCAGATTTTGATACTTGCTGACGCGATAAGAACTGCCACGAAAGCGCGAGCGGTATACATCCTATTTCGTGGGTTGAACTTTAACATGCAAAATATTCAACAAAATAATGAGATTTTCTGAATGCGGAAATACATCTGCACAGATTCCATGACATAGATCTCGATAGAATGCAATGATCAATTGGTTCAGAATGCGATTACATGCCACTAAGTCTTTGAGGAGAAACGATTGCTCTAATTCATGCAATGACGATGCAACTAACGATCCATGTTGTTAAATGAAGATAAAGATTAAAGATATAAATATGCTTGTGAAATATGCTCGAGGAAAATATTGGATTACCTCTTCGATGATAGTAAGTTTCATGAGGAGCACCTGAGAAGGTAACAAAGTATGAAGTGTTAGTGATGTAATTGTGTGTCTCGTTAGAGATTTGAGTATACTAAGAAGCGCGGATAAGTGAGAACAATGTAAGAGGATGATTCGATATGAAAATACGAAACATGAAATAGATCTTTAGAATTATCTTCTCAAGATATTCGCTGACTAATGTGACAGTAACATTCTCGAAGCCAGTATTTTAGTCTTTAAATAATTTTTAAGCATTGCTAAGTATTCTCATTGAATTTCTAGAATTCGATTTCATTTCGGCGATACTAGAAACAATGGACCATTGCAAATCATTGGTTTTATTGCATCGTATGTTCTCCGATAATTATGACGAACAATTAAAATACTGACTCTCGATTAACGTTCTGTTCATGTTATTTAAACATTTTCTATTTAAAATCGGTCTATCAAGATCTCTTATGTCGCTCATGAAAATAAAAAAATATCCTTGACCGATTTGCATGTTTTCTATATCTGTAACATTATCTATTTAATATGCAAATATTTCACGTTACGTGTTACAAGTAAATCAATTTGCGTGACAAAGCAATTGAATAATCTACTATCAAGCAAACGATTGGAGAAGTCTACCGTTTTCTTCAATCGAATAAGTATATAGGAAATATTTGCAAAGAAAGAATTTCTAAATGTTCGAAATTGATTGATGATTCTCGAGTTATCGCGATACCTGAAGGCACACGTTGCGGATACGAATCCGCTGGAGCATCAGGTGCAGGCACGGCGCGTGGCACTGCGGAAAAATCCGGCGGATGCGTAGCTCTCCAATAAGCTTCCAGGTACTCGGCTACGTGTTCGCATGCTTCCTCCAACTGATTCTCGTCCAGGATGACGTCGAACATCTCCGGCGGACATTGTGCCAGTTTTTCCGCAGCAACCATTTGTACGTTCAGGTGACGTATCTGCGATTTTCCTCGAGTCTTGATTAGCCTCTGAAGTACTTTCGGCGAAGAGATTTTCAAATAGACGATCGTGGGTGCCAAGCTGGTCTTCGCCAACTGCGATGGATGATTAATGGTGTCGCAGTCTAGAACGACTAGCTGAAATTGCATGAATTTAATTGAGTTTTGAGTTGAGTAATTTATCGAAAAGATATATTTGTTAGATTTAAATCATTTCTTAAAAATTTACTTTCTCGCAACATCAAGATAGATATATCTAAAACAATAAAGAAATTTTTAAGAACGTTATTGTAGAATTCTTGCACGAACCTGAAGAGTCCTAGCAAGTTCGAAAATCCTCTCGATCTCTTGTTGGACTTCCGCTAAACAGCTACTTCTGCTAGTCGATCGCTCCATAATGGCTCTCTTGGTTGGATTGTTCAGCAAGGATCTCTTCGCTAATGAAATATCGGCCATTACCCTCGTAATAATAATTCTGTAATAGCCAATATTTCTTTATACAATTAATAATTGATATAAAAGACATAAAGTAAATAAAATTATCAATTCTACGTTAACGATTTAACAGCATGCACGATGCATACTGATGTACAATGTGTACTATGTCATATCAAATCGGATTTAATTATATATTCGCATATAGGAATAAGGAGCAACAGTAATAACGAAAAGAAAGTCTCGATTTATGATACGTAAAATTGATGAATAGATTATACATTAAAGTCCAGACGGACCTGCCTTCGAAGCGATGTTTGAGAAAATCGAAGAGCGCCTTCTGCATCATGTCCGTCACTTGGTAACCCTTGAGCGATGGCCCAACCAACACCACGGGCCTCATGGAAGGTACTACGTCGTAGGGGGTTGTCGTCTCCTGAAATCCGAGGAAATGATCAGCTCGACTAATCGAGATGAGTCTCGTTCGCCACAATCGGCCCCAGGATAGTCTCACTTACGTAGGACTGCGTGAGCACCATTATGTATGCAACATTGAAACATTGAAATCAGTTAATGGCCACGTCGACTTGACACGTGCGACCTCCTGCAGGGCCAAAGTCCTTCCCTGAATGTACGAAAGCCCATGAGACATCTCGTCCTCTTCGAGCACCGAAGGTACTTTGGCCAAGCAGCATCTTAGTAACTACGATATCGAGCTAAAGTATTAACGGCCTCCTAACGGACTATTACTTTTTTCGGCTAGATTCTATGATGGTGAATAATTTTCATCACTGTCCGCGCGCTCTCGAAGACGATTGTTGGATGAACGCTGTATGTATAACCATTGCAAAAAAAATCGATCAGCTGTGCGTTAATGCATGACAGTATTTACCAGTCGATATTGTGTGCATCGGTGCAATCGCATGTGTTCATTTTGATGCGAAGAAAAGATCTAAGGTACTAATAATAATATAAATTTTAAATAAAAAGTGATTTAATATAACAAGTTGACACTCGATTAATTGAAGATACGCGGAATTGTTGGGATAAAATAGATCGTTAAGCATCTGCACAGTTTGCATACAGCAAAGCCAAGTACTATCTTTTTTTCCTAGATCTGACTGATAAATCTGGCATTAATAGATAAATCTAGGCAGCCATAGCATAAAAGCGTATTTTATCATTAGCATCACGAAATCATTGACATTAACATTATCACCAAATCTTCCTGCGACTATCAAATTCAATGTCCCTTATCAAATTTGAGTATTGCAAGTCATTTTTTTATCACTGTTATAAAATAATCATTATAAAATAATTGTTATGAAATGATATAAAAATCTTTTTGACATAAACAAAGTCGCAAGATCGATTTAATTAATATCTCTCAGATTGTCTATGCTCTTAATTAAATGTAACAGAAATTGATGCATCATGCATTGAATAAATGTGGCCTTCGACGTAAGCAAGAATAAACTGAGCAACAGTAAATATTGAAAAAGTAGAATCATGGACTTTCTAGACTTCTTCATCTAATTCTGAGCATAAGACTTGTTAATAGGCACGACACACCGTTAAACACCACAGTTCAGTGTGCATACAGCCTAAACCAAGCGTAACACAGATGGTAAGGTACATGGTGCGATATTCGCAGCATGGCTCGCAAAGCGTTTACCGGCTTCTTGAAGAAGTTCTTCCGCTTCTCCTTAGCGGGTGGGGTCGTCAGGGTCGCCTTGCCGGGTCTCACGTTCCCAATGCTGTCACTGTCGTCACCTATCGAAAGAATGAATCGCGTGTTAGTCGGGAAGTCTGTCTAATTCAGAGCGATCATCAGCAAATCCCTCTTTTTCTCAAAGAAGCTATCGAGAAGCACGCAACTGATGTGATGCAATCTAGATGTAATTCGCTAATTTATGCTTGCTTTTCCGCTTTAATAGCAGCGGCTATTAAAGTTCAGCGGCTAGCTACAGCAGTAGCAAATGTCGCGCGTGTGTTGATAGAGAGACACAAATACGGTGTTTTACCTTGATGACTTTAACAATGAAATGGAAGCTAGGACACGTGTATAATGAAACGAGAGCGATATAATGAGCAACTTTCTTCGTATGAGAGCAGAAATGGAAAAGCTCGCTCGCATATCTCTCGCATGGACCGCAAGGGAAAGAGAAAAAAGAAAAGAGTTTTCTGTCGATATTTGAAAGCGATCCGATAGATCCGACTGCCATATTTAAAGAACATACTACCAATTACATATTAATATGATCGAAAATAAATTATAGTATTAAATTAGTTTTTAATTCGCGCGCGCACGCGCACGCATGATTTCGTTCACTTGCGGGCCATGCGAGAGTCATTTCAGACTAAAACTGTTTCGAGACAATGTGAAGCGATTGAAAGCTGGTGTTTGTGTATTTGAAATATTAGGATACTTAGGAACTTCAAGCGAATGTTATTCATCAGATTTTTTTACGACCGGCCCGTAGCAACGTCCGCCTGTAATTCACTATCGAGGATCAAGCTGAGAGAGAGAGAGAGAGAGAGAGAGAGAGAGAGAGAGAGAGAGAGAGAGAGAGAGAGAGAGAGAGAGAAAGAGTTCCCGATAAGGGAACTGAATCGAAACGGTTATGCCGTGAATTTTGTGGGGGGAAGAAAGAAGGACGTGCTAGGATACCTGGCGTAGGTGGTGTGGAACCACGTGAGGGCATACCACTCTCGCCAAGGTTCCCTGAAGACCCTCCTCGTGTCGAGTAGAGACCCTTCGAGCCACGCGCGGTGCTCGCTTGCAACCTTAAGGCCTCCAGCTTAACCGGTGACGGGATGAAACCCACGTCGCAGTTCTCTTTCACGAGTCTGCCGATCCACCAGTTGTTGTCGTACTTCTCCTGAAAGAAAGCATATAATTCGTAAGAGGATTTTAATGAAGCTTTCCGTTAAAGAGGACTTTACGATCAAAGAGAGGAAAATACATCGCAAGCGAGGGACATGGCGCCCATACCTTGATGTGAAGAAAGTCACGGACGTCAAAGCTGACGGCCGAGCCGTGAACAGGCGAATCATCATCGACGGATCCGTCATAGCTCACGTTGGTCCGCACGGCAAACGCTACCGGTTTCGACTGAAAGATAAGTTGAACGTTCCGATCAAACGACTGAATGTCTTACTTATTTGCTTAGTCACTATTTACGGCGATTCACATCGATTTTGCATACACTTAAACTTTTTATTTCTGCTATTGTTGAACATTCAACAATGTATAATTCCATATTTTGCGTAATCGATTTTATCGGAATATCAATGTTTCTTTTTTTAACATTTGCTTTATAATTCGCATAATGTACTCATATCAAGATCAACGTAAACTACAATTATCAATCTCGATGTCGTCGTGCTTGGCTACGTATCATCACCTCTTTACTCTATGTTATCGACTTTTCTATCGGGTCACGGTACAGCTCCCATATCGCGATGTCTGCACAAACATGGATACTATATCGCGTGTGCAGAGTGAAAAATAAAAGTCGGCCGCGCCGCCGATGAGCTTCACGCTCGAACGACACATTGTCAGCTTATGCGTGGACGCACCGCCAGTGACAACGCCATTGCTTCGATAAAGAATAAAAGAGCATTGCGACGAGTTTTTCATTTTTATTACGACAAGCTATCCTTCGAAGGTCGTCTCCCAGCAATCAATATCCGTTCATTGCTAAATCAGAGAATACTAACTCGATCAAATCCTTATTTGATGTCCGTGATATTTCGTAACTTCATCCGCGATTCTATCTTTTGATCCTATAATCTTTCGTGATCCTGTATCGTTTCGCGATTCATCGCAAGTCTTGAAAGTTGTTTCTCTATTTGAATTTCTATTATCTATTTCTAATCACAATTCGATAGAAAGTTATAAGATCGTTAAGTACCAACAATTAAATCGAAAGCAAAAGGATATTCAGGAAAATAATGTTTCTAATTATTTAATAGCTATCGCTCATATGTCACGCTGAGAAATTTTCGAGCAAAGGGTTCGTTCTTAATAAAGTAAAATGCTCCAGCCATGTTTAAATAATTTCTGAAAATGCTGCATTTGCTTGCTCGTAGAACGCTTCTCCGTACATGTGGCTCCTATTTAAATATTTAAAGATTGCATCGCACATTTCAACAAATTTATCTTGGTTTAGAGTGGTTTAGTGCACAGAGATTCATGAGAAGCATGCGATTGGCAGCTCGCCGAGCCACATCCCATCCTTTTCTCCCTCGCTTTCTATCTCGATATTACGTTCCGTCGCAGACACATCCACTTCCGTTCGTTTCTCATATAAATTCACGTTATCTGTTATGTTAAAATACGGCGCTGATGAGACGTTCGGATCGACAGGCGGCGATCCAGGGAAGAAAGACGGCGTGAAGCTACGAAGCGAAGTGGAGCGTGCGAAGAATCAACGACTTACCCTGGCTTTTTCAAGTTGATTGAGGGCCTGCCTCTCCTTTTCGCGTCGCAAGCTCTCCTTCTCCTCGTCCAGCGAGAGATCCGAGCTCGGCTGTGAATAGTTCGAGTCCGCCGAGCCCTAAAATCAAACAGCCAGGAAGACCGTTCATTAGATCTGTGAAATTTCATAAGAGAGCGTCGAACAATCTTCAAAAGTATAACAACATCTATTTCTATCTTTTATGTATTTTAATCACACATCAAACCATTCTATAGTTTTATATGGTTTTCTATATGGATTTCTACATGCTTTTATATAAGCGTTTTGTCTAATTTTTCTTAGATTCACACGATGAATCGAAGAATCAAGCATCCTATGCAATGACATTTTTTAATTCGTTTTGATTGATTAGATCCTGATTAGATCGCGATTGTTATAATAAGCTGTTCTAGATATATACATGCGATTGCACAAGATGTTGCCGATAAGATCATTCGCAGTGAAATCTTGCGAGAATATATAGACACGTTAAAGCGTGCCGTACCGCGAATACTTTCCCGATATTCGATATTCCCAATATCGAAAGTTTCAAAGAAGGATTTTGAAAGATCTCTCGGGAGTGCACTATAGTCGAGCAGCATTTATTTGCTCCTTGCGTGTAGTGCTAACTGTGAGACTTTGTTCGCGAGACCGTAAATGATAAAGTATCCTACGACGCAGTTCATTACGTCTATCACGCCCTACAAGAGAGCAACGGCGTAGATTACCGTGTTACAAAGGAAATCAGTGTAGCAGGCGTTAATTAGTTCCTGTTAAAATTAAATGAATCGATCCAACATAGGAAGGAAGACCCACGCATGCTCGATATACGCGTAAACAAAAAATCGAGGTCAGTATGAAGTTCGATTAGTGCATTAATAGAATCCGAAATCTGCGATGTTTCTAGATCGACGTGCTCTCAGTATCGCGGATTCTGCTTTAATCACGATTGCGTCTCACTTGGGCGAAGATATATATCTAACGTCCCATTGCGATCATGAGGAAATTTCAAGAGAACTTTTCAGATTATCTCCTGTGTATGAGGGCATGCGAGTACATTTTCCTGTATGTCTATGAGTTCGAGATGTCCGTTCTTTCGAACTTTTTAAGGAATCGATTATATTCGGCTGCATATTGTTTTTCGGCAGACATTTCTCAAATTGATTCTTTACACAAAAGGTCACATTTCAGATAATAATTAGACTATTACAATAACGTTATAATATAATAATTATTATCTATCACAATACATATTATGTTATATAATTCTAATATTAAATGTTATAAACAATAAGAAAATTGTTGACTTAAGAAATAGTCATCACAATTAAGTATTGTTATTTATCATCGACAGAATCCCTTTTTGCTAATTAAATCGTTTCTTGATAGAAAGAAAGAGAGAAAGAGAGAAAGGGAAAGTGACAAAAGTGAGAAGCTCACTTAGCAATTTACTCAAATGGATTCCTTTTCCATTTCCTGATTCGATCACGTTTACTATCAAAATGAAAGTACTTTTTCGTGCTACATTATCACGCTTATCACGTCCCTTAATCTGTTATAATTTTAATAGTTTTTGCCGAGTTATTTGATTAATCCTATCACGCTTTTTAATAGGAAGATATAAAGTTACCATGACTGTTTTCATAGGATCTTATTCTCCTCGAAGAAACTTCACAAAGAACGAATTCACTTAGCCAACAGATCGTAACCATGTCAACAATGATTATTTTCGCGTTGAAAAAATGTATATACTTATGTATATACATTTATACTTGCAATAGTGCCTTGCAAAACGATAATAAGAGCTTTTCGGAAAAGATAAGTGAAAATAATATTGTTGAATAATATAAATAAGCCGAAATACATAAAGGCATAAATGCAATTAACAATGCAATTTTTATAAAAACAAAGCATTTATTTCGCTCGTATAATATCTAGATGTATTTAATGTTTGAATGAATGTGCATGACGCAATTTATAAAATATACAATACAAGATAATCATCTTGATTTATATTTCATAAATTGCTTAACATTGTTGCACTTTTAAGAGGTTCAATTATTAAACGCGTCGGCGATTATTTTCTGCAATTTTCCACAAAAAAATACTACAGGCGTGACAAATATTTTGTTTGTTTGGAATATTGCAAGTTACAAATTCTGAAGCTATCGGGTCTCGAAACGAAGATCTCCAATAAGATGCACCAAACAATAATAATATCTTGAGGATACGTCTAGAATGAAGAAGGCTCACCAAGGACAGAAAGAGATTGCAGTTCCAAGGCTAGTGGAGTACGTCCCGATTTCACGCTAAAAAGAGTCAACCTCGATTAATCGCGCGATCGGCGTAAATGATCGTGCTGCAACAATAGCACGGATGGTCGCTTTCGCTTTACGCCACGTTGCCTTAAATGCGAGCCTTAAACGATACGCTGCAGGAAACTCTATGTGTCTAGGAAGTGGCGCGTCTTTGATATGATGGAACGCTCCTCTTTGCGCCCTCTTGCTCAAAGTACGGTTACGATTATTGCGGTTATTTTTGTACGGACACGTCTCTCTCACGTGGAATAACAAAATCTAATCACGATCATTTCCTGATAGATAGAGAGAAATAAAAGCAGCATTTTGTTTCCGTTGTGCGAGATGTTTATAGTCTTGAAAAGACCGGTTGCGGAGTCAGGTTGCGTGTGTATGTAAGCGAAAAAAAATTATGATAAATGAAAGGGCAAATAAAGGTAAAAGAAAGATTGAATTAAAGTAACGACCGCTGCGAGAGATCGTCAGGCGTGCGCGGATTGGCAAACGATATAATAATACCGATTGTCTTTAGACTACCATATCCGAGGAAGCGGAATCAGATTTCGTTGATATTGAGTTGTAGGAGCCTATATTGAGGCATTCCGAAGACAGAAATACAGAAATTCAGCTGCGGTTCCCGGTGTACCTGAGTGAATAGCTTGTTGTAGCCAGAATTGTGTTGATTGTATCCGATCATCGCCGGGAGTCACCATGGACGCCGAGGCTGTTGTTCTGATGGTGTTTAATCCACTTTGATTTGGAGCCCAAATTTATCGGGCCGATGGTCTAAGCTCCCGCTCAGTGCATGCTACCGTATGACCATCGCTGCATTTATTAAAACGCTTATCGCACTGATTTCCAAGTTCGCGCCGCTACGCCATGTTGAATGGCGCAGTGGCATAGGGCTCTTCGGAGGGCTTGCCTCAGACACGTCGTCTCTCAAACTTTTTTCGTTTTCGTTTGCAAGCCATCCAAACACGAGTCTTGATTCACCTCTAAATGATCGGCACCGTCATCGTGCCATGGCGACGAGCTGCTACACGTTTCGCATTCATGGCGAACGATGAAATCCGAAAATAATCTCGCGGTATGTCCTTTATGCAAATGTAGATTTAATCTACTGTAAAATAAACGCGTTGTGAGGAGAGACGCTAGAAAAGAAGAATGAGCGTATAGCTAGATAGGAACGGATGAACGCGAGCATAATTTGTTTCGCTGAAATAATTAGATCTAGCATGATCGATCTCCTCATAGCGTTCTTCTATTAAATGTTCTTCTATTAAAAAGAAAAAAGAGAGGAAAATGTTGCGCGAATGTTCTAAAATTGAGAAAGATGCAATCGATGTGTGGAAAACTGTGAATCGTTCTCCGGATTGATACATTCCACGATTAACCTGGCTAAATCTGCTTGCAAAGAAAGCAAGATTGCAGAAAGGAATTAATGCTGCTCCCTAAAATTGTCTGCCCCACATCGCCGAAACTGTATAAGCATGAAGCATCGATAAATTACGCGGCAACGAGATAAAAGATAAAAATATCTCCTACGATGTTGGCATTAATAAATAATGGATTCCCATGCTAGCTTCTATTTACAACCACACAGAGAGATAGTCTGACCATTTTTATTTCGGTGATCTCGCACACGGATATGCGAGAATGAAATATCAGCGACGAAGACATCCGCAACGCTTCGCATTAAATATAGAAATTTAATGAAAAACCGTCATTTTTCGATAGCGTAATTGCTCTCTCGCTTTGCTGATGATTTCGATAAAAACTCATCGGACCATCGCAATGTCATTAGATGTTAACGTCATGGGCCGACTTCCGCTTGAATAACTGCGAGACGTACGTGATGATTTTGTCATTCCCGCTCAACCGGTGGAAATGTGTGACACTTGATGGCACAAATCGCAATCTGTTGCATCAACCGCTTAAAGTATTCACGGCAAGCATAGCCAACTGAAAATTTCATCGTTTAAGCAAATTCGATATTATGTGATACGGCGAGCATCGAGGCAAAATGTCGCGACAGAATTTTATGCAAGGAATAATTTATATTATTTATTTGAATCTCATGTTAATTGCAAAAGTCTCGATTCTCTTTCAAAGCAGTGTCAGCTTTATTATGAGAAATACTTAATGATTTTTTGACTGCCTCTGCTTGCCAGTATAATCCAGTGCAAGCGGAGGGCTCGGAAACGATCTCGATTAGAATAGAAATGACTCTCTGTGACACTTTGATAACACTTGCAACTGACTAAGATTCTCAATGGAATGTTCTATTTTATCTGACTCGTTTGTCCGCTCTGACAAACTTTTCAACTGGTTCCTTGGTGGAGTATTCTCGAGACGGAAATCGAAGGTCGCTTTCAATGGCGCTGCTTATGTAGGTAGACTGTTTTCAAGCCTTGGATACAGCCTATATATATATCCCCAAGACTGCTTTTATTGGAAAATCTTGATTATCGAGATCAGAGAAGAAGATCGCGCGTGATATTTTCACAGCTCAGCAATCAACAGGATTTCGAGTCGAATGATTTTAATATTCTACGCCCGACAATAACCATTTGAATTCCAATAAACATCACTAATTGCGATATCGCGATACACGCCCCATAAATATTTACATTATCAGAGAAACTAATTCGAGGACCAAAAATCGTAAAGTACGTAAAATCGTACTTTTTTCATTACCAGAATTCTTCGCGAGAAATAAATTCTCTCCTTCAAAATTACTGAAATGCTATAATGGGAAAATTATCTGAAAGAATTCTACTATCTTAATACACAAGATTGAAATTAAAATTGTGTTCAAATAGAACCCAAATTAATTATGCAATTATATACTCTTGTAAATCCTTATACATCTTTTTTACCTTGTAAAAAAAGGAACCGATGTGCCATGAAAATGAAAAACTAAAAATTGGATTAGAATAGTGAAGCGTAGGAAAGAATTGCGTGTTGAACGTCCTCCCCGATCACCGCGTCTATATAGATAATTAATTAATTCATTGCAGAAATAACCTTGCAAAAAATAACTCTTATATTGGCCTCGTTGGTTCAATCGAAAGTGCAGCAAATCGAGGAAACGCGAAATCGAGCCTTAAATTATTAGTCTCGGAACAATCGATATTATCGACCCTTTGAAAAATCTCTTTCTTCAAATTGTTTCACTGATATTCAAACGAACTCAGTCCGTATATTAAAATATTAGTAAGCCGTACATTTTATTATTTAAGAGTCTGTAAGAAAATATTAATATGAATTAAAAGGTTAAAATTAGATTTGGAAGTAGATAGTTGTTCTTTATGTTTTAGAAAAATACCACGTGATTTATAAACTTTTTCTTTTTTCATGAATGGTTATGAAATTTTAGATAATGTATTGTTAATGCAATGTATTGTATTACTCAGAAGCTTAATTTTCGATTGAACAAACGCGAACAACTATCACACTGTGTCACCTACACATGCATGATGCGTGCGTGCATGTGCATATCATTCTACATTATTTTTCTCTTTTCTTATTTTCATCGCGATAGCACACGATGGATAAGATGGATATGAAGCCAAAAACAATGACTTTGTGGAAAAGGTAAAAAGATATTTTCTCGAATAAACTGTTACGTTCACGGCGTCAATCGTCAGATATAATTCTCAAGAGTAAACAACTCCAGTTTCAGAAGGAGCGGCAACGGCAATTCTGCTTTATCTCCGCTTTATATCATACGTAAAATCCCCATCGCGAATAAAGACTTCTCGCGAAATCGTGTCCTACGCGAAAGCTGCTAAACCGATGGTACATCAGAGTGCCGTGTCGCCCGGAAGCAGGTCAACGACATCGTGCAACCTCGAGAGCAGTTTCCACGTTCCGACTGGCCGATCGACAAATAGCTTCGGCCAGTCTTTAGTTTTTAGAACCCGCGTTCGTCTTGTCATTCTCCTCGTCTCTCGTGAGATCATATAAATCCTATTCTGCGAAACTTATCAACCCTTATGAATACTCCTCCATATCAAGAGAATTTCATCCTAGCACCAGGTAAATCGCGTTTAGAAACGGTTGCTTTCGATTGCAAAATCAGATCATGTTTCTCCAGAAGTATCAAGCACGAGTCGCTCGCATATCACACTTTTCCTTCCCCAGGAGACATCACAACCACGCTAAATAAACTCCGACGATGACCACGATAAAGAAACAGACAGATCTTCGAAAACGAGAGTACCCTCGATCCTCTCTCACATGGTTCATGAAACGAGAGATCCTTCTCGCGATTCGCGTGCGCGGCGTCACGCGTGTTCACGACACGCGAGTCCTCGTGAACTTTCACCCCTGCGAATCTCCACGGCTGACGGGGAGATGCGGAGTCCGCGAGAGCGATCAGTCAGGAGTGCCTGCGCGCACTGACACTACGCGGTCCTCGAGAATCGCACTCCTGGCCGGGTTGTCGTTACCCTGACGAGAGAGTACCGTTTTGCGACTCGTCCGTGCGCGGGCGCCACCGCGGTGGTGGTCGGACGACACCCCCGTGACTATATCGATCCGCGGGGCGCCTCGTTCTCGGCTCCGTTCCGCCGCGTCCTCCTCCGCAAACCACCCGGAGTGCGGCACGACAATGCCAGGCCACTGCTCCCTGATGGCAATGTGTCCTATCAACCACCCGGTGTACACGGCGCGCATACAGCGTCGCTCAGCTATAACCGACCATGGGGAGTCAAAACATCGAAGAGAGAGAGAGAGAGAGAGAGAGAGAGAGAGAGAGAGAGAGGGCGGGCGAGAATTGGAAGATTCAGTGAAGACAACGAGGAAGATTCATTTACTTGGAAGCATAAGATTTATATCTGCAATATGTAGAGATTATGCTCTTTATTATATTTTATATAATCATGTAACTAATTTGATGATTTCACAGTGATCATGTCTATGATTTATACCCCGATTTAAGAGAAAAGTTAAATTTTGTTTGATATATATTGCGTAAACGGGACAATCAATTTGCCCCGTGATATTGGTATTATAAAACAATATAAGGCAATATACATCCAAAATCAATTATTTTTATATATATTTGTAACATCATGAAATGATGTATAAATTCTTTCTATGTCTTCTATGCCTTCTATGTCTTTCTGTGCTTTCTATGGAATTATAAAAACTTTTGTCCATCTGATGTACGCGACAAGCTTGCGTGTTAATAACATTGTCCCGATGAATGATAACGTATGGGGGATGTTTTCTTATCTAGCTTGATCCTAATATGTCTGTCCAGTCAGTTGTTGTTATTATCGTTAGCAATACAGCGAAATGAGATGATGATCTCTTTTTAAAGCCAGGCCATTTTTATCCATGGTACAATCGCGTGGGTGTTCTATATGTCCCAAACACGGGGAATTGCCAGATAAAAAATGATTGCTTTTTACTTCGAAGGGCGAACCTACATGACAATTTATAAGACACGTATACGCCAATATATGTTACTCTGTTTATCATGTGTTACAGTCACGAAATACCATTTTGTTTGATTATCGAGAAGAACTTTTCATAATTTTGAATAGATGTTATTGCCTTGAGACTTTACTATGAACTATGAGCGATTATAAGCATACGAATAATTTCAAATAATAAGTATTTAAATACATTTTACATCATTGAGCCATGTTGCATATAATTGCACGCACTGATGGTTGCAAGAAAAAAAGATGATACTGAACAGGCATATTATTATGATTAAAGCTAATGGAGAATCTAAACATTCTCTACAATGAATTTTATGCTGAAATCTAGGTCGTCTATGTAGGTTACGCAGAGTGCGTTTCTCTCCTTTACTTTGCCGCTTTTAGGTTTTATAGTCTAAATCGCAGTTAAAAAAAAGCCCAGAAATAATTATTATTTTACGTTTCTTCCATATCTTGCCCTGCCTGCTCCCATTGACTGAAGTGACATAGTTGATGACTTTTATGCGAGACTTTCAGATTCTCGTGTTTCCTTCCTACGAATTCCCCAATGAGCTTTAAACAGCGAAATTTCATAGAGATTTGATGCAATGGGAAAGGAAATTCCGAATAACTCGAGCGCAATTGCGAAGGAGAAGAAGCATGGAGATTCTGAGTCACCCTATAGACATTACACGGGAGTAAGTTCGATCTCAAAATCGCAGCTCATAAATGAATAATCGGCGAACTATACGACGTATCCTCTTTCATCGCAGTCGCATAGCGCAAAAATAAAATTTCAGAGCATTGTGCTTGCTACGATGAAACGCGCATGTCTGCGATAGAATAGGTCGTGAGTGCAAATGATCAGATTGGAATTCGCTTTTATACGCACGCATGATCTCTTATGTATTTGTATCACGTGATTTCATCTACGAACCTACGAATAAGTGGCATTTTTTTATCAATAAAAGTATTACGATCATTAAATAAGATTATTATCTTAGTATTGATCTACATTTCACGTAGTCTCTTTCCTTTTTGTTATAGAATTTCTGTTGTAGAATCATAGAATTCCTTTAAACAGAGCCAATACCAAGCCAATAAATTATGCATTGAACAGAGTCCCGATATTTCGAAGATGTGAGAATTTTATGGTAGCCAAAGCGAGTTTGGCAGTTATTGAGTGCTGCGGGGACTTTCGACCGAAGGACACATTGCTATTTCAGTATTCAGTATACATTAGCATCCTGTCGCTTCTTTCAAAAATAGATCGATAATATCTACGATAATATTTATTATTTATCGGTAATGTCTGCTCAAACAATCGTATTGTGCTATCGTTAACTTCTAACAAGAAGTAGTGACATTATGAACGTGTTTAATTTACCCTTCTTCTTCCGAATGGCTTATAATGGTCTCGCCTTATGGGTCGTCGCAAGTGTGCCATATCCAAGAACGGGAGACGACGAATTGGACGGAGAAAGATGAACCAAAGCTAAACGGTGCTTGCTGGCACTAAAGAGAAGAATGCAACTGTCACATTTATCCGGATCGACTGGATCAGTTTTCGTCAGCTTCGCGAGCCCGTCGATTTCCGGCGCGAGTGAGTTCTGACTCGAAGCCGCATTTATCACGATTGATCGTTTGTTTCCTTTCAACCACTCCAACACAGATTCAACGTAGCGCGTACACGTTCCACACGCATCGCTGATACGAAAGACGTCTATCCAGACGCTTGATCACAGAAGAATTGGTTCAGAGTCATTATTCGCCGCAATGATCAGTTAGAAACTGTTCTCATGATAACTAATTAGACTGTTGTGTACGGGATGTAATTACGAAACTAAAGTTGTTTACTGGATTCGATGGAAGCTTATTTCGTACATGCAAAATGTACATTTGATGCTAAAATAATATTTGCGTACATATTGACGCTGAAATAATATTTGCATATATTTTATGCAGATATAGCATACAGATAGTTTCAATCCATATAATTCAATGATACTGGATTTGCTATAAGATTTGGATAAATTTTGATTTTCTCACATTTCCCTCTGTTCGATATCACCAAGATATTTCTAAATCGTCTTAATGCTGTGTGTGATATAAATTAATCGATCACATCCGAAGCTATCTCATGAAATAGTTATATAATGACTTGTGGTTTCATTACGTAAACGATATCATATTCTACAAAATATATAATATTCTAATGCTATATTGCACATTCTGCAAACTAGGAACCGATGCGCTTTTTCACTCATCGTCCGATCCTTGGATCGATGCCGACAAGTTAGTGTAACAGTCCATGACGTCTTCGAGAATATATAAGATGCATAAATCTTTAGCCCTGACCTTGACTCATCAGTCATAATTTTTAGCATAAAGATTAAGCATAAACTTATCCAATAATAAATTCTGCTGTTATACAAAAGATGCAAAAAATACACCGATGCTGCAGTGCACAATTTATATGGATTATATGTTAATTATATCTTAATTGCATGAAACAAAACAGAGAGAATTGTATTAAACCGGAATAAAACGTTCAGAATTGTGCTCTAATTAGCCAGCCACGTTAAATTGTTACACGTAATTCTCCATTTGTACATCTGTAATTCATGCATCAGAAGCTGTATTACTGTGACTTGAAAACCTGCATAAAGCGTCGCGTTAGAAATATAATTATAACTTTATAAAAAACTGTCACAGTTTCTGGTAACTTGCTTCAAGATCCGGTATGTATAATCGTAAAAATAGTACGATCCAGTAAACAATCTCGAGAATCGTCAATCCTAACAAACGTGATGATTAATGGCAGAATGCCGCATATTTGCAAGATCTGTTTAATCAACAAATCGTCTATTAAAAAATTGTACCATTCTTCAATCGCAACATATATAAGGTTCCAATTCACTGCGTTAACACCAAAAAATGATCACTTTGCTATCCAGCTGACGATACGAAGAAGTCACGTGTTTGTTCCTGAGAATACGGCTCCAAATCCGAATCGCGGTAACGAACACGTACGACCCGATCTTATCGTACCGACACGAAGACACGATTTTCGGGGATTCCTTTCCCTCCTCCGATCTGTAAGCTCGATATATCGATGAACAACGACAGATTTTAAGATCCGATGGGAGATCAACTCGGTATGGATGTACTGATGGTACTGGTGAGTCGAGAAGCTTTTGGAACGCACTCACGACCTCCTCCGCTATAAATAAAACGGCGGCCGCCACGTCGAAAATTCTGCCAGCGAGACAGTTAACGATAATTCGCCGTATTTTCCTCGTAAGAGGAAAACAGGAAAATTTCCCGGGAGTTAGTCGAAATAGATCCTCTCGCGCCTTTACATCTTTAGACGTCACAATACGACGCCGTTGGTCATCTTTATCAGACATGTCAATTTCTAGCATAACACGAATGTAACAGTCATTCTTGTTATTTCTAAGGAATTTTATCGCAACTTTAGAATCCTATCAGATCCTTATATTAGAAAATATAAATGCTGACATTTTTATAAATTTTGATTGATTTGTCTCTTTCAATGTCAGTAAAGATATCGCCTTTCAGGAAGAATCTCTTCTCCGAATGAGTGGAGAATTTTGCTTTAAGTGTGTCTGAAAATATTCAATATATTTTTGTTTTTGGCAAAGCAGCAGTTTATTTTAAAATTTTGTATTTTTGCCATATTTTCTTATCGCAATCTTTTAAGATTATTTCCTAGAATTATTTTTTTGAATACTTTATTACCAGTTAGCGTATTGATATTGCGGAAACGGTCCATCTGAATTTTGCTAGATTTTGTGTATGTGTAATTTTTTCGATAAATTTCGTAATAATTACTTATAATTCCAATTTAGATTACAAATTCAATTTTCCATAATCGAGATATATTAAAATTATCTGTCATTCGCGTGTTATTAAGTAATTATCAAAAGTGGCAGGKAAAATAATCAGGATATATGAGAAAAATAATTGATGTTCATTGTCTGTAATTTCCTTTTATCTACAGTCTTTAAAACATATTTGTCCGTAAATTAGTTATTCATAAATAAAATTGAAGCAAATATATATTGATAAAAAAGATTCCACTTCTTGATTCCACTTCCTATTTTAAATATCTGATTTAATTCAAGATACAAATTATTATGATTCTTATCAATTAAATAATAAATGAAGAATTCTTTGATTTTTATTCAATTAATCGATTGCTCTGAGTATTATCTCAGCCGGATAATCATGAAAGTTTTGAGGTAACTGCAAGAACTTGATGGGTACATCTTATAAACCATACTACGATTAGTGAGACACGGCGACTTCTGTTTTACCGACAAACGATGATATAATTCTTATCAGATATTGATAATTTAATAATATGCGATTTTAGCAGATGTCGTACCATCATATGCTACTATTGAGCTATCATATATTACAATTGATTTTACATGAGATTCAAATTATTATAAAACCAATGAATAAAATGAATAACAAAGACGGCATTTCATTTACTTGCAGATACATTTTTGATAACATAGATATGTAATTATGTTTGATAGAGCCATGAATTTACGATGATATAATATTGAATTTGCAAAGTACGAAAACACGTTGGAAATATAAAATCTTCACGAGTGATTAGCTAATTAGGATAAGTAGTTTTACCCTTCATAGAATCGTTTTCAAGAACTATTAATGTCGTTTGCATTATTTGATTACAACGAGACAAAGAGCTGTTCCGTCGATACGATAAACTCAATTACAATTAAGAGCTTACTTTAAAGAGCAATCTCTCGATTGCTCGTTAAAATCCTTTCATAAATAATAAAACATCTCTTCTCTTGAGCCGCAAGCGAATCATCAGTTTCCTTTTTCCCGAAGCGCTTTGGATCTGTTTCAGCGAGTGACCGCTTCTGCAACGCACTGTTTGTTGAATAATGGACGCTGTCGTCGAGCGAGACAGCTCTTTTCAGAAGGAATCGATGTCGCGCTAAATATACGAGGCCGAGATGCTCTCTGCTTCACGCGGCCGGATGAACGGACGCACGCTTCTCTTAAACGCTTCTCTACGTTTTCCGCCTTAATTATTCAGCATCCCAACATTTCCGCTGGTATTTTCGTTGCCGCAGATCGGCCGCGGATCGTGCGCGCATATTAAACGGGAGGCCGGCTGTTACAGCGCGATTAAATTTATTAGTGATGCAGCGCTAGTGATGTTACACAAGTATGTTCATTATAATCAAACATCAGCCAGCATCCGAAAAGGTATCGCTGATCGGTGGCAGTTAAAACACCGCAAACCGCGTATTCTCATACACGCACGCACGCTTCTCGCTAATCAAGACCTTTCAGCGTTCTTTCTACCTGAAAGGGACGAGTAGATAGTCGGAGGAAATAATAAACCAGAAAAGAAATGCTAAGTAAGGCAAGCAAGATTCTGTTGATTGTAGAATGCAATACGCATATATATATATATATATATATATATATATATATATATATATATATATATATATATAAGAGAGACGAGAATAATTTTCCAGCAGTTTCGTCCTCCCGAATCTCTAACATTAATTTTACGGCTGGCATCGTCTGCGAGAAAGAGCTCTAACGAGCTTGTTCGTCTCCGTTGCACATGCTGTTCGGTGGCGTTATTAGCGCGCACCTGCATCTGCTTCGTTTCTCTTTCGCGGTTGCATCATCGCCGCCGCTTCCGGAAATATAGGCCGCTTCGACAAGGCGCTCGGGGCAGATTTAGAATCCTCTGGCTGGCCCCGCGCGTGCCTTCCGAGGCGGACGACTCTCTCTCTCTCTCTCTCTCGAGTTTTTCCAAAGTGCCGTACGAAATCCGATCGCGATTCGCGGGCGCGCTTCCGTGACGCTCGCAGCTGCAGCGCGCGGCGCCGTAGCGCTGCTGCACGTCGCGCGTGAAAAAGGTCGAGCCGCAAATTGTTCTCTATTGCGGCAAATTAGCGGGCGATCGCTATCGAGAACCCGGAATTATTCCTCGGAGCCAACGACTGCGTGCGTCTAGCATCGCCAATGTACAAACGGCTCTAAGGTTTTCGAAACGGAGAGAGATCGATGACCGACTCCGTGTTTGCTCGCTATTTATGAGATCTCGGAGGAATGATATTTGACAATGGCGGGTCTTACGCGGGTAAGACCGCGTCCGCTTGACACGAAGAATGGGATTCGCACGATTAATTAATCGCGAGAGATTAATCCAGAATGGAACCGTACACCCCGACTCGATATTTCGCGATATTACTTTAAGCAGTTTCTCGCTTCGGCTTATCTCGCCGATGATCAAAACGTTCCGCATTTGCAGCATTGACTTTTCGAGTTATTGCGAAAACAATTGTAGCCTGAGAGCAGCGACGAGTGTAAACTCGTCCCGAACGCGCGAGTATAAAGCGCATAAGGTGCCAAGTTCGCCGTAGGGTGGTGAATAGGCGGCAGATGGTGGGCACCTGAACACCCTTCTTCAAAAGTTTCGGCAGGGAGCAGATAAGATCACGAAAAGAATCTTTGTAGTTTGGTATCGCGAGCCGCACGATCATTACTTTACTTGCGGCACGGTCAAAGATTATACCGCGCGCAAAGAGGCGAATTAGACGCGCCCCGATGCGTGCGATGGCAGCCTTGAACCGGCACGAAGGCAACGACGAGGCAGATAGTCATGAAGGCGAATTAGATCCAATCGAACGATTAAGGACGAGCGGACGAGCGCTCGAGGATTCGCTCGTTTCGGTGACGGTGTAACGCTCGACGCGGAGCAACGTTTGAGGGAACTGTAACCGGAGCCGCAATCGGAACCTGATTACGACAATGCTCGTTTCGAGCACGATGGTGAAATTAAAGAAGATCCCTGCGCCCGCCGCCCGCAACATCGGAGATGCATTGTGATGTAAACGAAACGGCCACGGGAACGCAAATAAAGGCGTCGCGTTACATTGTGGCTTCCATCGAGGAAATACTCCGTATCTATTCGAGCTAAACAGAGTTCAGAGGGGTATCCATTCGGAAAGAAGGTTACGACACGTATCTCATACATTCGGGGTATTATCGGAAGAGTAGGAAGCTCGATGCGTACGGACGCGCGCATGCCGCCTTAAATATTGTCTGCGTTAAAAGGGAAGATAGCATCGTGATCATTTAGCTCGTGTTGAACAACGATTCCTTCGAAGAATCATAATCTTTCGTTATATAAATGTACAGATCAGATCAAAGGGTAATATTCTAATCTTCCCCTCTATTCGCAGTTCCCACAAAGAGTTTTGAGTCGCCGCACTTTCACTGAATCTTCCTCCCTCTCTCCCTCGCTCTCCCCCACCTCTTCCCGCCTCTCTCTCTCTCTCTCTCTCTCTCTCTCTCTCTCTCTCTCTCTCTCTCTCTCTCTCTCTCTCTCTCTCTCTCTCTCTCATTAGAATGTACAGTATATGGAAGCAATCGTCCTCTCGATACGCATAACGTATTATCACCAATGAGGAAACGGACAGGAGTCATTTATTCATAATCACGAATCTCATATCGAGCGCAACCCGCTTCCCGCGACCCCGCGACGAAGATAATTTCCCTTTCTCGGGATAAAGATTTAACGGTGGCTCACCGTTATGCCGCCGAGTTGTACGGGCCTGTAGTTTCGGCGTGGCATTGCCGTGGTTAATGTAAGTCGTGGAATCGAGGAAGGTGGGAGTCGGCCCGATAATTACGCTGGTCGTTGCTCTAGGCGCACGGCATGCCGGCCTATTAAGAACGACGTGTGCACGCTCTTAGAAATAAACGTGTCGTGTGCGTTTTACAGCCGCGCTTTCTCCCCCGCTTCCCTCCCGCCCTCCCTCTCTCTCTCTCTCTCTCTCTCTCTCTCTCTCTCTCTCTCTCTCTCTCTCTCTCTGTTTTTCTCTCTCTCTCTCTCTCTCTCTCTCTTTCTGCCTCTCGCGCGATCGTATCACGATCATGCGCCAGGTATGCGTTCCTAATGGCGGGACAATTTGACGAATTTATAGAGAAAACAAGCGCCCGCTCGGATGAATCGCCAGGAAGCTCGTCGGGTTTCCATGCAGCCTTCCGCATCGATCTTCGGCTCGACGCTCGTGTTCGCAGCCACAACTCGCCGCTGCGTCCAATCGGTACACCCTCTACACCAATGCGCGGGCACACGAGAGACACACAGAGTACGTGCATGTACGGATTGTAGGATTCCAGCTTTCTCTTTTTATAGCCCTCTGAGCACCGACCCCGCCTTCACGCGAGCTTCACACAACGGAGCAAACCCGCGAGTACATGTATCAGGCGTGCGCGCGTGGGTGCATAACGAGCGCGCGCGCTAATACAGCGCATGACTGCTTAGATACAAGTTCTGCTAGGATATTCGGGGATATAGACTCCTAAGAGGTTCGTGCGAATGTACCGCGTCGATTAGATCTAAAAATATCGTTGACTAAGAATTGGCTGTTTCTCAAATAAGAACTGTCTCATTACTTTTTTCGGTCGTATCGAGGAATAATAAAACCGTTATTCTTATGGAGATCGATTGTCGATGCAGTCGATACAGGTTAATAGCATCTTGCAAAGGATTGCGATAATGATAATTAATTTGGATAGTCGTATTTAAATTAAAATTTTGGATAGTCGTATTTAAAGATTCGCAACTGTACGACTCGAATATTCCATGAATACTGACATTCCTTGTTCATTTCTCTCTTTCTCTTTTTCTCTCAAGTCTTAGCTCTCTTAAATTTTATTAGCTAATCTTAGATCTTCCAATCGTCGTCAAAATATTCTCCGTAAGATAGACTCGCGTCCAAGTTATATTTTCTCGTTGAAATGAAATCGCGGCTGATAAATAGTAAGTATCTCAAACTGGTCGCGGCGGCATAACAAAACAACATTCTTTGCCGATATAATTTAAGTATTTACTCAAACGAAGTTTCGTTATTTTAGGATTACAGCTAGATACTCGAAGATTCGAATACGTAATATATAAAAAAAATCATTGATACCTTTTTCCACACAATGAATGCAATGGTTTTGATTATGCGACAGGAATCCTAAAGACCGCGATAGCGCGGTGATCAGTTCAAGTGAAGCACGCGTAAATAAAAGTGGAAAATTGAGCGGAAAAAGAAGAAGCGAGACGGTAATAGCAATAACGATTCACACCGTTTCCTTTCAATAACTTGGCGAATCCGCAAAAGCGGCGCGCCGATGTGCCGAATGATGATGTTATTATCGTCACGCCGTGACCAAAGGCCACGCGAGAAGTCTTTCGGGATCCACGGATACTCGGAATCCGCGTTCGATATCCGTTATTGTAAGTGGTACTCGGGACACGCGCGTGATACAAATTACTTCGGCAACCGCACCGGGTATTTACAGTCATTGGCACGTAAGTGCCACATACACGTATCCAATCGCTGGATATGCGTGCATGTGTAAGAGGATATATGTACACGACCAATGCGCGCTACGTATTCGTGGTAGTTGCCGTTAGTACTCGCGTTACGCAAGCGAGAACTACAACCGTAATGGCTTTCAGTTTTCCTTTCCATCTCCCTGATATTCTCTTTAACGCTTACTCGGGATTCGTCTCGATTCCCGTCATAGATCGGACGGAATGTTGCAGGCTCATTACTTGAAATTATACTACGTTCATATGCCTGCTGTCGCAATTACGTAAAAATGCTCACCGGGAACGGCGGAGAAACATTTATTCATAGCGTATTCAAATTATTATCAGGCGCATCGACCATGCAGCCTCATGAATGTCAGCAAGTCGAAAAAAAATGTGTTCGCGTCACGCATAATTAAATATAATATATTATCATGCTGATAAAACACGATTCACGAGCACGATAACAACGCTTGCATTATCTATTCTTTCCCGCAGCGGCGTATGCGCTTTACGCGAATAAAAGCCAGTTTGAATTTTTCGGGATGCATGCATCCGGAGGATATAACAACGCGTGACGTTCGAACGTACGATAAAATGATTGTTTAATAAGAGATATGCGCGTTTGTTGGCGAATTTTATCGCGAGTATAAGTCTGGCATTTCTTCCTTTCAAATGCTTAAATGCCACTTATATACATTTATGACACTATCATGATAATTTAGTTCTTTTCTCTTTTTATCTAAATTATTAATCGTGTATCGAACTGGTTGAATCAAATTGATTAAGTATTTCGTTTACTGTATCCGTCTTCACGAATTCTAATTGTTCTTCCATACCGGCTACACAATAACGTTATCTTCTTCGTTCACTTTAACGACGGACCATAAATTTTATCCGTATAAATGGTGCAGCATATGCGCAAATACCCGAATCAACCTTTAATAATAATTTAATCGAATATCGCGTCCGCCTCTTGCGCATAAACGAACCTTGTTTGTCTGGTCGTCGTCATTATGCGCAACCTAATTATCGGCCAATGATTTCATGGAACGCCATTCGAAATCCAATTGACGAGATGCTCACACGATTGGCGATTCACCGACGAATTAAACGCCCGCGTTGTCGATCGTCAGGCATTTACATATTTAATGCCAAGGACTTGCTATGAGTTATACTCGAAATGTGGACAACGCCTACGGGTATGTTTTACATATTTTCTTGTAAAATTCAATTCGGCATGTATGTATGCGATGTGCGAAGCTAACAGTACCTCTCTGGAAGGCGGATATGTATGCCCCGTTAAAAATTCGCACCACGTGATTGAACGACTGGGCATTCATTATGACTGAATTTAAACTCAATTCGCACGTATCCGGAAATCTAACGCGAAACCTGACCTAATGCCGACAACGCCGTGGCGTTAAACGGCGTTGCTCAGTGGTTCTTCGCTAAACATTCATTTCTTAAATTAGCTCTTCATTCGCGTCAATGAAAACATTAAAATTTATTCGACAGGCACATCACGCAAGCGTGATACCGTCGTGCGAAAAACGCAAATGCGATTTCGTTACATTGCAAATTGCGCGAATCTCATAATACTCTGATGAAGTCACCGCGATTGAATAGGAGACGCGTTTCAATGGCTTGGGAATACCGAAGATGTATCATTGCTAAAACAAATACGAATATGTACGATGCCACTGCTAATGAATTCGATGAAGTCACTCTGTGGGAGTAAAGGGAAGCTGAAGGGAAAATGGAGTGAGAAGGGAAAATGGCAAATGGGGAAAAAGGCAAGGGGCGGGGAAAGAAAAAGGGGTGACGCGCAAAAAGTGGACGCGATATTCGATTAAATTATTATTAAAAGTTGATTCGGATATTTGCGCACCATGCTGCACCATTTACACGGATAAAATTTATGGTCCGTCGTTAAAGTGAACGAAGAAGATAACGTTATTGTGTAGCCAATGTGGAAGAGCAATTAGAATTCGTGAAGATAGATATAGTAAATGAAATACTTAACCGATTCGATATTCAACCAATTCGATCACCACGATCACCGATTCTCTTTAACGCTTGCTCATTTCGTTCGTCACAAGGCGGACAGGCTATTGAAGGCTATACCAAGACGTGCTTCTTCGCGAATTATTTCGCATTTGATTAATACAATTAACTTACGTCATGGCAGACATCTTTTTGCATCCTCCCACTATGTTTGCCGTCCTTTCTGCAAGCGTCATAAAAACGATGAAGGAAAAGGTAAGTTTAATGCCGAGACGATAGCAACAGCGCCGTTGTTGTAATGAACAGAATCGAATTACCGCGAGTCTTTCGCTAGCTTGAATACAAAAGAGAGCGTACATCGTTAAATACACATTTCTGATTCAGTAAAGGTTTCAGAACTTGAAACAATTGAAAGGATACACACGCTACATCACTGTTACATCAAGGAAGAAAAATATTTCCCGAGTAAAAGATCGTTCATATCGGAAGTAAAATATGCCGCTTTCTCGCGCTTTCTAAGTTCTAAGTTGTTCATCGATAACGTAAATCAGGTTGCTCGTAACTCGCATTGGACGAGCTTATTGAGTCGCTCAGAAATACAATGTCAGGCTGTGTCACGAGAGGTAGCGTCTATGCGCGACAGCGAGTCGCCCACACACGATATTACATCGAGGTAGATAATAAATCCGTTGAATAAATCCGTGACACAGATGATGCGGGGCGTTCGTATAAGTGTGCATTAAGATTGCACAGTGTAGTCACCAGTGAGCACTTAGTGCTCGCTCCGGAGAAAGCTTTAAGCCAAGCCAGCCTCGGCAATCCGCTGCTACCGCTAGTGCGATGTTTTGTCTCATCGAAATTATTGTGAGTTTATCCGTTATGTACGTTCAGATATGTAAACAATATTAATGTTGCTCATTCACGAACATGAAAAAGCGGGGAGGGACTGGAAATCGTTGTATGTCGAGTCGCGCGAAGTCGCGCGAGAAACAGTGATGTCAAAAAAAAAAACGGAAACTTTTAATTGATAATAAATTGTCATGATATTTCTAATCTATGGCTAATTTGTGGCTTCGCCTTTTCCTATTAATGAACACTATCGGCATCACGATATCTACTTAAATATCGTCGTTATACATTGTGATTGGCAATCGATTAATCGTTTATTAACGATTATTTTCCTGCGACTATGATAATCGTAGAATATCTCGAGATAATATAATGCATTCTATTATACGGAACATAAATTTTCCGTTACCATCTTGTTCGCAAGGTTGCGTGCTAAAATTCGCATTAATGCGCTCTCGCGCAAGTGTTTCCGCAAGATACTCTTACAATATAGGGTCCGGTATATATGCCGGAGTGAGAAACGTAGCGGATAACGAAGAAAAGGTACGCCGCTTAAAGAGTCCAGTCATCTCCCAAGAGCTGACCTTGATCTTGAGAGAGTGAGTGGTGAGGTGCAGTGTGAGGGTCAGAAGTAAAAGCAGTAGTTAAGGCGCGTTTCGCCACCTCGTGATTTTTCTGCGTTCGTGAATGAGATGCATAAAAATTTTAATGATTTTATATATCAGTTACTAGTCTATTGGTATCCCGTTTCTTTTTACGTTTCCTAATTTCAAATGAAAATTGATTTTTTTAGTTTGCGGAAGAGTCCGCAATTTTCTTAACTAGATTATCGTATGTGCTATATGTTGTTATGTATTCGATATTATTACATTCGCGTACAGCTGTTAATTAATCAGAATCGCATAATCTCATAATCTCATTTATGCTTTCGCATACATTCGCACATATCGCAAATTTTGTCTGAACTTTATTAAGGAATAAATTCATTAGAAAGATTAAAACAGAAGGATGAAAGATTAAATAAGTTTTTCATAAAAATCATGTTTCAATTTTATCGATATCATTAATCCTCATAAATAGTAAATTCCATACAAAGGACACATAATGCTATATCGGTTATAAATATAATTCGATAAAGATGCTATACACGATAAATCTAATCAGGTATTAGACAATCTACTTGACTCTCTACTTGACTTTTGCATAAAATCATCCTGTAAAAATCCAGACTGTACAACTATACAAATATGATATTCACCTTACTGGCAATACTCCTCCTCATTAATTTTCTATCAAAATGATACGATGGAGTCGCAAACGCGACCTAATTCAGGCGTAGTCGTAGAGAGACAGGGCAGATGTCCGTGGGCCTTTTTGGCAGTGTTGCGGGGGCCCGAATGGTTGGGCCCGCAATGTCGGTGCACACCGATCTCAACGCAGACATAGCGTTTTCGCTCTCCTCTCTCGCGGTGCGCCGCGGTATAATGGCAACGTGTTTTCGTCTAATGTACTTTTTGTGATGTCCTTGATGGAGGAGTCTGCGAATGCAGAACTACAGGGCAGGCCCGGTGGGGCCCGTCGGTGCGCGTGGAGTGCCGCGGGGCGCAGGAGGGAACAACCCAGAAGGATGCGAAGAAGAGGAGGAAGAGGAGGATGAGGAGGGGGGACGCGACAAGAGGGCCCGGCAGCACCTCAACCCACCTCAACTTCGGGCCTAGTCAAGGTCAGTGTGGCAGGACCATCCGTTCCCCCCGCTTCTTCCTCCTCACCGTCACCTCCTCCGATTTCTTTTCTTCTTATTCGCGCGTCGAATTCTCTCTTTCTCTCTTTTTCACGCCCGTTTGATCTCCCCCTCAACGAAGACCGCGCCGCATTATCGCGTCATACCGTGCTAGGATCCACGCCCTCTCCCGTGCCACTGCCTTCTTCCTTTTTCCTTCTTTTCTTGCACGGTCCAACTTACGATCCTGCGAAATCCCAATTAGTGGAGATACCGCGTGATAGGACGTCGGCGAATAGCATAGCGAGTTATCGTCGGACACGCGATAATTCGCACGGCAGATTGAATCGCGGAAAATACGATCGATCGATGCAACGATCGCAAAAGTTTCGAATGTCCGCGCGAAATGTTGTCGCTGTATTGTCGCTGCATTGTCACTGCATAATTTGTGATTTGTCGTTCAACCTCGCCGTTCACGTTCGACAAATTGTCGCGTACGAGGAATCGGTACTCCTATATGCTATATCGCATGTGTGCATTTTGCACGAAAATTGCACTTCTTCTTCTTCTTAACACTTCAGTTTTTGTCCACTAAAATCAATGTGCAACTGTCACGTGAGAGATATGGAAGCGCCCATGCTAAAAGGATACTGTCATAAATAATAATCTCGATTAATTGAAAAAATCTTGATTCAAATCGTTTGAATTATTACTTCACAGTCTGTCTTGTCACGACACGTTATAAGCGAAAGCAGTTCGCGATTTCCTTCAATCGAAATGTCAGAATCTGTCATCACGCTGGACGAAAGCTCGAATTCTTTGGAGGATCCCGAAAGCGCAGTCAACTCAGACCTTCGATCTGCCATATATCGGTCGAATAGTTGCCTTGAGCATATCAGGCGAAATAAAAAGGAGGACCTATTTATCTTGACGCTCGCGATCGTAAAGAAAGACCTTTCGAGGATACTCACAGGGGATATCTGATTCATCAGCTTCATTCATCAACGTCGGACGCTTCTGTTTCTTTCATTTCTTTGAAACCGTACACGGCTTCTCTAGGGTATGAGCAACGTGCGGAAGCGTCGGCGTTGTTAGGCGAGCCATTCGGATAAAGCTCGGTTGAGTCGGCGATGATGAGGCCAGTCGAGAGTTCATTTCCAGTCGATTTTGTTGGCACGGTCTTAACGCGGCGCGAACAATCGCCCCAATCGCCCAAGATCATTATCCGATTAATAATTATAATAAGTATCTGATTATATGAAATAAAATCAAGATTATTTCGTAATTTCGCATATATAGCTGATAGTCATATAAGCGCATGGTGTATTCAATTTCTTAGAACAAAAAAGAGAAAGAGAGATCATCAATCATTGCATCGTGATTTGAAAAAGCGCAACAATTTATATCCGAAATATCTCTTGTTCGTCTTGCTTCCGTTAGACTTCAGTTCGCTCGAACGTTAATTATCATAGACGTTGGTCCAATCGAATGAGCGGAAAGCATCGATTCTCGAGGGAAGGAAGTTGCAGTCCTTCAATTGTAACGACCACTCGAGACTACTTACTCATATTGTTCCATTCTCCTCCAAATTAGAAACGTTGATACGAGATCTGCATCTGGTAATGCTGCATTTGCACCGCGAGCACATCTCGGAATGTCTGACGATAATGATCAACGTCGAAACGGGATGGGATGCTGCGAGGAGACGACTCTACGAAGAGCAGGGATGCAGCGGGACGCCGAGATAGACAGAAAGGAAGAGTGAGAGAGGGAAAGGAGCGGGGAGTCAGTAATTCGAGGCCCGGAGGTGAGTGAGCAAGGCATGCTAGTACCAAATGAGACTGGACCCTCTGACCATGCAGGACGACTTTTGGGTCCTGCTCGGCCCGCCCGAGTCCTTTACGCTCGGTGAGGCCCATTTCATCGCATCTCTCTACCATCGCAGCCGACCTCGACGGTGTCGAAGTTCCATTACCGGCGACGCCCGATCTGTGGTCCCCCGCGCCATCTTGAGAAATATTCGACGATTTACATTTATTTCCTCCGCGGGATGGAGGTGGATTTTTATGTTCGCGGATAATCGTTACCGTTACCGAGGGTGATCGTAAAGATCCTCCGATAATCCGCGCGCCTTTAAGCGAGCACATCTTTGGCACACCGCGATACGATGAACGCGCGATTTTCAAATGCGCTTCGGATAGATCCGCCAAATCGAGCATAAGCTGTAAATTCTAGAGCAAACGCAAAAGTCGGACAAAAAAAAGCGAAACATGTAAAAAAACACGTTTGACCTTCTTCTATTATATTTGTAGGTCTTTCCACATAATTACTATTCTTGTAGTAATTATAAAGAGAACTTTGAACATTCATTCAACGTTAAGGAATATATTAACAATAATTGCCACTGTGATAGCAGAAAGAAATATTCTATTGTGCCTAGTTGATCATCTTGGACGTGCTAGTGTGCACACAGTTGATTGGTCCATCGTGACACATACGCGACCTTTCCCACTCCACGGCTCCAAATATTGGTGGTGAACTTGCACCGTTGCCAATGGCATCAGATTACCGAGTTCTCCTCCCCTTGTCCTCGGAGAGTGCTGCTTCTAAATGCGCCAAATGCATTCTTTGTTCAATCCGGTATGTGAAAGTCATGTAACTGGTCATATTTTTATCCATCGGCTATTAATAAAAATATTTCGATAGTCTAGCGTAGATTCTGGCTTTCATGAGATTATAAATATATTTGATCTTGTATATATTTTTATACAAAACAGATATTTCTTTTATTGCAAGTAACACTTTATCAAGAAAGACTGATAAAATTCCAAAATTGTGTATAATTATTTCTTTCTCTTTCTCTCCCTCCCCTCTCTATCTCTCTCTCTCTCTCTCTCTCTCTCTCTTCCCCCTTTCTGATCGGCTTTTTGCTCATTTATATGCGTTTATTATATCGCAAATATATAAATAAGACATGTGTGTGTATGTGATAATGATACGCTAGAGCGATTAATCTCTGTCCAAAAATTCATAACGGACACGCTGTCATACATCAACAAAATAAATCATCGGCTCATCAGCATGAATCTAAAAGGCTTTCTCCTGAAATTGGCAACACTCGTTGATCGTTATAACTCGCAATGACAAAATCGTAGAAGCCCAGCGCTCTGATTCAGATCGCAAGAACTGATGCAGCGTGATGTTCACTTCTTAGGGACGTATCTAATTGCCTGCAATTCCCGTCTTCCGGGTACGTGAGCCCGCATTAATTGCCCTCGGGCGACGCGCATCTGCGTTCGTCATCGCCGCAACGTGCGTGATACACCAAGCCCCTGGAGTTGTCGCAGCTGCAAGTACCGCGAAGAGCGTTGCAACGGTTTCAATTGTCCGCAATATGGCCGCCGGCTTAGCTTCTCGACTAGGCCTCATAGTCGTTATCCTTGAGAGCGCGCCATGCATCTCCTTCGTTTTGTTTCAGCGTACGCGAGACGAAACGAGCGGAAAGATGGCGCGAGAAAGAGAAAGGGAGAGAGAGGGGGACAGAGAGAGAGAGAGAGAGAGAGAGAGAGAGAGAGAGAAAGAGAGAGAGAGCGCACGGAAGGAGAAGCGGAGGATAGGAGAAAACGAGAGACGAAGACAGCGGAGGAACCATGCCAGGGCCCGAATGTTGCAAAACCGCCTGTGTGACGACGCGGCCAGCTCTTACAAGAAATGATAATTGCCAGTATCCCCACGCCATGTACCGCACAGTTCGTCATGATCTATCTATTCCGTCCTATCAACTCCTTCCGCCCGATATTGGAACTGCGAGAGCTATCCCTTTCCGCGAGGGCCGCCGGTTATTAGAGCGAGGGGAGTTCCAAGAGCACCCTCGACGACTTCACCGTGTCGTTCAATGAGTATCTCAAACTGCTCCCTGATGAAAAGAGATATAGGCCGATTCCGAGGCGTTTCCGTGCATGATTATTGGTTTTGTCATCGTTTTAATCGAGATCAACATATTCAAGCGGGGATGACGCGATAACAGATGAGTATTAAGGGAATGTATGGTCAAGATGGACTGATTTATTATCGCTCAGCTAATCGATCATTACTCGAAGTATTATTAAAAACGCGAAATACGAACACTGGGAATCCAAATTAAAAACCTATCGTAGTCTTTCTGGAAGTCGAAATCTCGTCCGAGGCGAAATTTCAAAGTAGAGATACTAAAAGCTCAAATCATCCATCGCGATCATCGGCTCGCAGCCCACGAATTAAGCGGCGTTTTTGTAAAGTCGAGACCCAACATCGCGGAACGGCGGTGAATTTTTTGACGAACTGCTCCCATAAAGAATTACTCGGTTATACAATACCGCCCTCTGTGGGACCAGTCATCGTGAATCAACGGTTAGAAACCATATGTTTCTGGCCAACTGCGCTATGGAGTCATTGAGAAAACGGCCGTAATGAGAGACCACCCAATGAGCACTTTATAGATGATCGGCAAATCAACGGAAACGGGAGAGTCGGAAACCTCTCATTATGCGCTTCATTATTTCGCAGGTGCGATCCGCTGGTGCACAATCAATCCTGTTATATCTTTCCTCTTTTGACATTCAAACGAGCGCACATCGCGCGGCTTCCTCGGAATCACTCCGCCGCGTGGAATACGTAATGTCCGTAAGTAACGAAGGGAAATTCATCTTCTTATGCCGCTCAAAATGATCAGGCCAATGAATTATCGTGGATGTTATTCCTTCTAAATTCTTATACCGGACGTCCAAAAAAAAAAAATATTCCCTCCTCCTATTTCTTTATTGCTTCTCGGATTTGTTACCGGTTTACCCAATTTGTTCGAAATCTCCTGGGTAAACTCACAAAATCGCGGGACGGAAAACAGGATGGTCCGAAAACGGCGTCTCGTAAATACTTTTATATGCAAGCATAAAGTAATATAACTTTTGACATGCGCGCTTAAATGCGCTCGCGCAATAGGGTATCGTAAGTCGCGGTTTCGAATCGTGTGATCTCGGAGCCGGTATTCCTCTACCTGACTTAGCCCAAGAAAGGAGATATTATGGCCTGCTGTAAAGCACTAAAACACCCGAATAGTCCTAGAGGACCTGCGGTGGCCCCTGCGCGGTAAGTGGACATTAGCGCCCGCATTGTGAATCGGACCGCATCGTCCACTTTAACTGACGAAAGAGAGAGAACCCCATACGCACACAGGGATAATACGGTATAGTTTATGCTTCCGTCCGTACGCCCTGTATTGTATGTGTGGTAACCGGGGATGACGCGTGATGAAATTATGATACGAGCGTATACACTTGCATTCAACGCTACCGACATCTAGATATTTAATATAGATAAATGCGCGATTAGACAATCCGACAATCGTTATGTAACAATAATAATTTCGTCCTGGCTAAGGAAAATTAATTTTATCGACGAAACAAAATATAAATCGAATAAGATTGAAACAAGATTGAAACATAAATCCAACACAGTTAATTAATTACTTCTCTCTCTCTCTCTCTCTCTCTCTCTCTCTCTCTCTCTCTCTCTCTCTCTCTCTCTCCTTTCTCTACTCTTCTCTCTCTTATTTTTTCATCCTTTTATTCATTCTGCTCGCCTGTACCACTGACTAATCCTATATACATCGATGTCTATGTACCCGCATATACATGTACAGAAACCACGTTTTACGTCTCATGGATATTTTCGGGCCTTCCAAGCTCCATTCGGTCCATGAAGGGCGGGAAGGGAAGGTAGGAGGGAGGGAGGGGAAAGGAGGGGAGTTACCCGCCGACCAACGACGCTATTGGTTACCGAGATTGCATTACCGCATCTTTCGATGGGTGAAGGCATGAGAGGAATTCATCCTGGGTTCATCGAAGAAACGGTAATCCTTGAAGAAGGCTGGTAGTTCGCGATGTGGATGCTTTGGCGTCCACATTCGAGTATAGAATTCCACAACAAAATGTCACGGTGGTAACACACTCGTGCGATTTTCGAGGTTATCAGCGTTAGCATGAATAAAGGAGTTTTTTTTTTCTTCATGAGAATGTACTTTAAGCCACGAGATACTTAGCCGGAGTATTAAACCATTGCTATGAAATCATTTATTTACATTTCTCGATATTCCCTTTCAATCTCCCTTTCTCTTTCTGAAGAAATCAATGTGGATATTTCTTCGTTGTATAAATATATCGCACGCATCCTTCATAAAGCATCGAAATTGCTATGCTTAGCGTTTTGTCAAAGTACAATTTCCATTCCTAAATGCATTTCCATTTTTTGAGAGATAATATTTTTAACAAATTTCCGCCGCAGGCTTTCTCACGCTCGTTGAGAGAGAGAGGGAGAGGAAGAGGGAAAGGAAGAGAGATAGAGAGAGAGAGAGAGAGAGAGAGAGAGAGAGAGAGAGAGAGAGAAAGAGAGAGAAAGGGAGGGAGGGAAATCCGTCTTGAAGCGCGGGAGACTTAAACGTTCAGAGATCAAACAGGTGTAAAGAGGCAACGAGAGAGAGAGAAAGAGAGAGAGAGAGAGAGAGAGAGAGAGAGAGAGAGAGAGAGAGAGAGAGAGAGAGAAAGAGAGAGAGAGAGAGATTTGCTGCACATTCACACTACCGCGCGCCCTGTCGCCCCTCGTCAAACGCCATTGCGATGTTCGATGCACTTCCCGCGGATGGGAGATCCTTATCTCAAATCAAAAATGCAAAATCTTAACTCGGTAGATGCGGGAGACCCGCCCTTGGGTTAGGCGCGTTACTTGGAGAGGTTTTGAGATTTACGACAATGCGACCGTCTTGAAGGGACAGTCCTTGGAACTTAACTTTCTGGGTATTTCTGAAATCATTGCTCAGCCTGGTCGGAGGACAATGGTCAGCTCGTGCATTTGCATGGAAAGAAAAATTGCTCTTTTTGAGAAGGCACGTGCAACAGCGTGTATAAAAGAAAAGAAAAAGATAAATATAGTATAAGGGAAACCATTATGCCAAAGAATTTAAAGTCGTTTGCTCGTTATTCGTGAGAATGGTTAAGAGTTAAATCAAATCAGGACAATCCTGACCTGCGCGTCTCGGTTGAGAGCGAATGTGCGCTTCGGAAGAGTATAAACTGAAGCTACTTCGCTGAAGAAGTTTCACCTGACCCTCTTCAATCGCGCGGAGGGTGTACACGTCTCACGCCCTTGTTAGTTTTAATTTTTGTTAGCCTATGATAAAAAGTAAGCCGGTCTGTTCGGACATAAGTACATGCACTAGCATAATTCGAAACCTGTTATAAAGCAAATTGTTGATGTCAATTGTTTCGAAAGAAAAAAGAGAAGAAATCCGATTATGTGCTTCTTTTGAGAACTATAATTACAAAAACTTGTTTTGACAAAGGAAAATTTAGAAATAAGTTCCGATAATCCAACTACGATACCGAACAATTTGTACAAATGTACAAATGATGAATTAGACAATATTAATATAAAAAACGAGAAGGAAAAATAATTAAAAGAATTAGATTAATAATGAACTTGATTGCTTCATGTTGTTGAAAGCATAATTGAGTGGAGATAACTTTTTGTTTTAATAAAAATCCATTTAGCTCACCCATTACTTCATAATATATTCAGAAAATAAATATTAAATATATAATTGAGAATAAATGCAGAGAATATATGCAGAGAAGTAACAAAGAAATAATTTAATCAGATGAATAATAATATTTCGTGCATCGCTAATCATCCCAATCCTCGCCCAAAGTGGAAAGAAAGAGAGATGTTTAAAAAAAAAGAATAAAAAAAGCCAAATTGATAATTCGACGGCAAATAAATTATGATTATCTGTCGAGATATGGATCGACTAGTCATGGAGCATCACGCAATCGCAAATGCGCTACCACTGATCCCACCTGAAAAAAACAGGTTTCGAAAGAATTTTACTGAAAGTAAGTGACTATTAACGACGGAATAGCTTTATAAAAATTTATCATCCTCGGGCTTAATAGTCCGTCCAAAGGACCGAGTATCTCGGTCGACTACGATGCCGATAATAAAATACCAATGAACGGAGTGAAAGAGGTTCCTCCCTTCCTCCCCACTGAGCCCCTCCGGCTGATTGCGCTTGCGGGCTTGTAGAGAAGCAAGCATACACGTTCCAATTTTACACGCTAATCCTTCGTGCATAAGAGGTAAGAGGTACACACGTAGGAGGACGCGCATTGGTACCTGTCAAAAAATGGCGATGGGGTATAACAATACGAAAGATGGAGTCGAGGTATGGCAGAAGTTAACCGCAACGCAGCAGGGCTGCAAGGGGCCAGTCCGCTAGTTTCGGCGGGCCCTTGCCGTATCGCGAGAAAAATAAGTCATACAGTGGCGTAATGCCACTATTTCTCGGAGGTGGATTTCGGAAATTTACTAGAGATAAATAAAGATAATTCCGGGATGAAGATAAAGATGATTTGTAAATAGGCATGCATTCGTGCATGAATACAAATTGTTTTGTAGGAATTTATTTATGCAATATCCGTTTCCGGAAGAAATATCCCAATTTCTTAGAATTTTAGATATATATTCTGCTCCCGCTAACCGATTCTGCTGATATCGCAGAATCAATGTTACATTCCTAACACTGATCCTGTAAATTCTCGCTTCGTTTTAACGTAATTTGGCATATAAACACAAGATTCTTAAATATATTTATTTAAATAGACTGATAGATAAATTTTTAGTGGCGATAAGTCGTTGTTACTCTTCCATTTTATCACTTCTCATCTTCGTTATCTCTGTCATTATCGATTATTGATTTCCCCGTGTGTAATAATATTAAATAGCATTGTGATCATATTAGTGCACGAAGGAGCGTATTTCAAAGAAATTACGTACACGATACGTGACAGTATAGGATAATTCGAGGCAATACGCCATTGCCTCCAAACAGGTCAGTACTGCTGTAAGGATCCTTGATGAGGACAAAGAAATCCTTTCCCCCCTTCCTCCATCCTTCTCTTTTACTTTAAGAACGATCCCTTTGCTCCTCTACCACGCCATGACAGACCATCATTGCACTAATGCAAGTGTAGGCACATCGTGCCACCGCATAACGCAAGCGCAACGGCGAGATGCAGCTGTCGGATGTTCGCCCTTAACTGTAACTAACACTTCTTTACGTGCGCAGCAATACAAGATATTATCGAGAAAACATCAAATTCTATAACTTGCATTTTTATCGACAGTCGTCGAATAAAATTCATTCCTTGAATAATAAAAGAAACGTCAAGCGATGCGTTTTTCTTTTTCAAGAAATAGTTAAAATTTTCAATTAGATTATGGGATTTTATGCTGCTCCAGATCTCGCGGATTATTTGTCAAATAATGAAAATTCATGAAAAATCTGGGATCAAAAGTTCTGTTATATTAAAACATTTTTACGTTTTTATGAGAAGCATTTAAAATTATGATCATCTAAAGTTCACGCGCTCAAGTCGATGCGATACTGGTCAGAATATCATATAATAATCCGAAGAAAATTAACTATTTCATTTTTGCAGATAGTAATACAATTTTATTCTTATTAACGTAATTTTTCCTTAACTTTGTCTTGCACACGAATAATTAATAATTAATAACATAATAACACGTAATAGCGGCATATTTGATGGAATATATCGATGCTATAGTACAATGTCCATTGATTTGCGGAAGAATCTCTTACAAATTATTAAATTATGATTCCTAAAAAGTGAAGACTGTCTATAAAAATAAAGATAACTCGCAATTGAAAATAAATGCGTAAAAATGCTATATTATTATTAATGACATACATCAGTATGAACATGTATATTAGCGAGTAAATATCCAAGATAATTATTGACGATTTCCTCTTTACTCTCATTAGCCCTGATATTATTTTTATAATCCCTACCAATCATCGTTTTGTGGAAATTCATAAGAAATCTTCACTTGTTGTCGAAAAATGATTAATAGATCGAAAAAGAACACCGGCAATCGGTGTGAAAGGATCGTGAGAAAATTGTAAGACCATGTTTCGAAAACGGCACAGGTATACCTGCTCTGGTTTTCACAAAGCGCAACCTTAGCGCGACCAAATAATTTACATTCCAAAGATTTAAATTAGTACTTTTTTAAAAAATATTTCAAAGGTTTTGGTTCATTGATGTTAGCTATTTACATATGTATAGCTATTGACATTTACGCTTCTTTTCTCAACGAATTAAGATGATAATATTACGACAAATCGATTTCGTTTTATTTTTCAAATGCAATAATGCATATATTGTATCATTCCAAACTAGGATTATTCTAACAGAATTTTAAGATAAAAATTCTCATGAAAAAATGATGAAGCTATAATAATTTTTAAATAAGAAATATTTAAAAAGTTTATCGATCACCTTGCCCATAATTCGTGCGCGATATTATTCAGCGATGAATGCAGCCTTAGATAAAGTAGTTCTCTCTATATTAATATAATTTTGTATATAACGTTATTGTAATCATTTCTTAATTCTGTTTTATTTATACGAAAGATTAATCTTCTGATATAGTTAATAAAAGCAGCATAAACATTTTATATACTATGTACATTATAAATAGAATATCTAAAAAATATAATGTATTTGTATCAGATTATCAAAACTATCATATGATGTATGTCATAGACGAGCTCATATCAATTGATATCAGTTGAAAGTATTTATTATATGAAACATTTGTCTATGACACTCTATGAGCGTCAGCTTTGACGCGACAGCTTTGACAGCGCATATATTATATTTTCTAAATATTCTGTTAAATTATCAACGAATTAATCATTCACATATAAATGGAGCAAAGAATTAAGAAATACAATATCGGATACAAAATTATATATATATATATATATATATATATATATATATATATATATCGAAGAATTAGATGTTTTCTTCAAAAGATATTTTCATCATCATATGTGATTATTACGATGAGCGCGCGATAGACGATACGATTCGTTATCTTCAAATACTTCTTATTTAGAAATTGTTATATTCTCGTCATTTTCATATTGGAATCTCGAAGAGTCTTCAAGAATCTGTTATTAATGAATGTCATAGTCTGAAACACTCTGTATATCAATTTTTGATCAAGATATGTCTAAAGACGAAGACTTTTCAGATGACTAGGATGAGCACTCGGTTGTTGACTGCAAAGAATTCTTTTCATAAAATATGAAAAGATTATACGATAAAAGTGAAAAATAATTTGTAATAAAAATCGTGCTAATATGATTTAGTGTTTTTTCTTAGTATGTGGCGATTTAAAACAGTGCAGATAAAATGGAGGCGATTTCATGTTGATCAGTGTTGCAATAATAACAGTGCCACCTGGATTTTTGTTGTTCTGAAGCTTCAATTTGCGAGGTATCACGTGATCTACTTACAATGATTGCCGATCTTGTAGGTATGCATAGATTCACTAACTGCAGATCATTACGACTCTCATGTAGTGTGGCCCTTCCATTCAATCTTGCCTGAAAGCCCATCAAAATCTTAATTCGAGGAAAGCTGATTGTGACAGCCATTGTATCGAATATCTTAATTAATGTCCTTCCTGATCCATGACGATGTCAGACGATTTGCGTTAATTTGCAAATGAATTAAAATTAATCTATTAATTAATTAAATTGTTAATTTGAATTCAGGGATATTAATCCGAGTGTAAACGCATATTAATAAACGACGCAGTAATGATAATTATTTTACTTCTAATTCGTAAATATTACTTATACAAAGAATTCAATTTTTCTTGTTTCTTTAGAATAGAATAGATAGAATAGATCTCTAAGTTTTATACTTTCAAACCTACTTATTTAACGAAGTAGCAAAGTTTGATAACAGACTGACAGACTTTTTAAGTACGAATGTATTTTTATTGACTCGATTAGTCTTAAAAAAATTTTTACTGAATGACAAGGTAACGACAAGTATGTTAAATAGCAGCTTAGAATTTTAGTGATTATTTGCTATGAGGCTGAACCTGAATAGAACGATCGTATCTTTTAATAATGAAATTCTGAATAAAGATAGTTGCGTAAAAATATATTCGTTTCTTGCGTACATATCTCGTACATATCTCATTGAGATAAATATCTTGCATATTGCTATAGCACGAGGCGTTAATAAGTAAAGTAATAAATTAAGTAATTAATCATTAATAAGTAAGAAGGCGTTAATAAGTAAAATAATAAATTAAGTAATTAATAATTAATTAAGAGGTAATTAATTTTCATTTAATATTATCTTCAACCGCATGCTAAACCGTGAAATAAGCCTTCAAAAAATATAGAATAAATTAAATACAGAATTTACGATTCTCGAGGACTTTATTTTATTTGTGATTAGCTATAAAACATGATTATTGTTATGATCCGATATAAAAAAATATATATATATATAATATCGCATTTTTATAAAGACAAGAATATTACACATGAAGATGTTATTATCACCGAAACTAAATGAAATATGAAATTTTTATTTTCTATCAATTTATTATTATCGATGATAACATCAAATGACGAAAGTTAATTTTTAACATCGTTTGTCTAAAATCCTATTTAAAACCTTCTTAACTGCCCTTTTCCATCGATTGCCTTAACGCGCGAGACGAGACTTCGCAGATCTTACCTGATCGATAACTCTTTTATTATCGCGGAGATCATAGAATGATACAGGACTTTTCTGTTCAGCTTACTAAGCCTTACACATGAGCATACGACTATTCTTTGCCAGATGCTCCGTATAAACCCGAAAGTCAATTATAGACGAGAATAAAAATCATGCCGTCTCAGACTGTTTTTCCACTGCGAATCATACGAGTGGATAATCACGATATAAAATTCAAAGGGTTAGATACAAATTCAAAATACTGGAGTAAAAGCGGAGAAAGTAAAAAAGAGAAATCTAGAAAAGTGAAACGAAGCTCGGGCAGCAGGTAGTTTTGGTTATCCAATAGTCAATACTAAACTTTCTCACTACATAGCGTGCGTAAATGCTGATCCTAAGTGAATAAAGATATACATAGGTTTCTTCGAAATGTATAGATTTTATCAAAAGATACTTTTCGTGAGAAACATTAAAACAGTAAAAAGACTATTCGATGTACAGAACTTTGCCGCAAAGATATCTCTTACGTCGTACGTATCATGTATATATGAACGCACACTCTGAAACTTAGGGTAGTAATGGCATAGAGATCGGCGGTATGTTCTTTGATTGTATGGCGTATCTAATGTTTGAATGTTCGGACATTGCACGATGTATATGGGTCTAGGACCTTTGTCCTTTGTTCCATGATAAATGTATCCATGTAAAGTCTACCAGAGACACCCAGCTGCTAGTTATTTGACTCAACTATGTCTGTACGGTACATCCGTTTATTTATTTATGATTGTTACCGTTAGCTTTGTAATCTTTTTTATGTAATCACGACATAAGAATTTCAAAGTTTCTGAGTAATTTCATAAATTGCTTTACGGAGAATTATCTTTGCTTTCCTTCGCATTCTTTTTTAGAAATCACAAATCCAATTCCCTGATGGTAAATGCAAAATATTTATTAAAATAATTATTAAAATAATTTTATTATTTTATGAATAATTTATAAAAGTTCAGGAACCCTAACTGCAACCGAATAAATAACCGTTATCTCGACAATATTCTCTCATGTCCTCACAATCACGCTAAAAGAAGTCTCCTCCTGCATTTTCTATTCGTACAAAATATTCTTCACGAATTCTAATACAAATTCCTGCTGGATCTCCCGTCTGCTCCCGATGCGATTTGCGGAGAATCTTGCAAATCACCTTCGCTTCGTTCCTTCATATGGGTATCACACTTGTTTCTCCTAGCAGCTATTCTTCTCTACAACTTTCCGATCGCCGCTGATCCCGTTTTGAGAAATTTCTCTCTCTCTCTCTCTCTCTCTCTCTCTCTCTCTCTCTCTCTCTTTCTTTCTGTTTTTTCTTCTTCTTCTTCTTCCTCGTTTTCTTCGTCCGTAACATCACTGTTTCCCATGTTCATGCTATCGACGCGCAGACATAAAAATGATCTGCGAGGAGGAAGAGCGACGAGATCTCCCGAACGAGGGCGACGAAGAGATCGAGAAGAGAAAAACGAGCAAGTGAGAATATATACCTGCTGGTGGATATTAAAGCGAACATCATACCCTCGTCACTTTTACTGGTTTTCTAGTCTCTCGTCTCATTCTGGCGCTCGCGCGTTCTTGTCCTTCCATACGCTTTTCCCTTTCAACCTTTCCCTGCCTGCTTTCTGTCTGTGCCGCCTTGTCCGTCTTCCTGTACCCAGCAAGTTAAACACATCCAATAGGAGATGCTGCATGCACAACTGCAAAGTCAAATCCAGCCCCGCTCGCCTCATGTTAACTCGACCTAAGCGGTCTCTTATGCACTTAAACTGCATTCCATGAGCTTAGACGGCTCTTGCCCCGTCTCGCCCCGTCTTACACAGTTCTCCTTTTCCATTCAGCCATCTCGCTTTACCCGACCGTCGTTAGTCCGAAAAGCAGCCCACACTCGCGCTTTTGTTGCGCTCGATGCATTAATGTCTCCTGGCCGCCACTCGTTTGAAAGCGCACTTCACTAAACGCTTCAGCCAATCAGCACACCCATAACAGATTCTCCTCTCGGAGTTATTTATTGTTTATGTAACTCGCTCCATGATAATTATCGCCCGCAACGGCGAAGTGATGGCTACGCATAATAATAAATTGATAAATTGATACCGACCTTAAGTCGGTAAACGATATTCATCTCGCGGTTTTTGTTACTATTAAACTACGAAAATTCCTTCGGAGATAATTCGCCGATTTTCGAGGCGAAATCGTAGACTTGAGGAACTCCTTCTCATGTAGACATCAAAATTTAGCAGCGAAGGACTCCTCCTTCGCGAAATGCCTGGAGATATTCCTCGATTGATCCTCGAAATTCCTTTCCGAGGATCTTCTTCTCGCCTCGCGAGCTCGTTTCGTAAGCAATAAAATGCATTTTCTGGATCGCAAATCGCGCAAGGGCACAGCGATCGCGACAAGGACACGCAACGCAGCTCGCGCCATCGTAGGGTCGTCTCAAATTACAGCGGGGTATCGAGACGGAGCACGTTTTGGCAATTGCATGCACGCCCGCGGGGATCGCTAAATAATGTCCGAAGCCCGCGTATAGAACCGTCCAATTAGTCGTTTACTATTGCCACCAAAATCACCGGGCCGAGAGCGGTCGGAGCGGCGCCATAGAGCGCATCGCGCTAACGACGTCGCGATCGCCGGCGGTCATCCCTCTTTCAGATGCGTTTCGACTCTTGCACCTTGCTCAGCAACGAATCGCATCAGGCATCTTTTTATGTCCGCGTATATCCGCCGATTACCATTGCGACGATTATCGGAGTCAATCAGAGCCGTGGAATCTCTGATCGTCCATGGAATAAAAGGTACTTCTAGTAGTAACTCTACTTGGTAATAATGAAGCGTTGATTTGAGACAATCGTGAGCATTCACGGTCAAGTACGTTATTGCGAGACTAATCTTTCATTATTTATTACATCGTATATATAGTTTTGTAACGCATATGGCAAATATAATTTTGTAACGCATATGATTTATCGATTAAATCGCCCCATTTTTCCAAAATCGATCACATTTGATTAAACGGAACGGGAATCGCGAATCACTACTAGCTCCTTTCCGATTGATCAAGAAACAATCGCAGATATAAACGCAGAGTCGCGCACGTTTCCGGATTTGGTGCTCGTTTGCCAACTGCATTGAGCTGCGCGAAATAATCGGCGAATGAAAAGGCTCAGAAAAGTACGTAGGGAAAAAGCAGATCAAGGCAGGAAGGCAGCTCGGAAACGAGTGTCGCCTTAAACAACCGTGCAACAATGGATGTTCGTTCTCCCCGCCTTTCTAGAAAGTCGCGACATGTGGTTACCGGCAAGATCCCTCGCCCTCAAGCACCCAGGATCAGGCTGTTTATTTTTTGAGCAGAGGAAAAACGGGACTACGGAGTACAGACGAATTGTTATCCGAGCAAATTCGCGAGTCGAGAGAACCGCTAACGAGTAGAGTCATTCGCTCGAGGCGATAATTTGATGCTGCAACGCTGTTAAGCAAAACGAAATTCGAACAGGTCTGAGACCGCTTCGGTTCACATAAATTTTAGCTTTTTGATCAATCAGAAGAAAATGAGAGGAAATAACGTCGCCGGCAGAAACTCATTAATATTATGCTAATCGATACCAAGTATTTCCTTTGAAGATTTTATCTCGCTCAACCGTCGCGTGATGACACATGCGTGATTGTAACATGCGCGTGCGACTGCTCCTCCTTTTTCTGGCGTCTCCGCCAAACGTGCACATGCGCGTGCACGTTTCCGTTGCAGTTTACGCCCCGCAAGTAAGCGCGATATAATGATAAATTCAAAGGGTATTCTATAGAGAGTTAGAGAGAGAGAGAGAGAGAGAGAGAGAGAGAGAAAGAGAAAGAGAGAGAGAGAGAGAGAGAGAGAGAGGGAGAGAGAGAGAGAGGACGGGAGGCACAAGTCACGCAACGTCTACGTGACGCACAACCCCTGCTGGTAGATTATTCCTACCAGATCACACGCTCTTTTGAGAAAAATAGGATCATGCGAAACACAAAATACAGTTTCGACTGTGAAGGTAACCGAAGGTTAAACTGTGAAAAGAATAGGTACAGGTAGCGCATTGCAACCAGCTGACGGCGTATGACATTGTCTGCTTAGAATTTCTTTTCTTAGAATTTTCGACTTTTGCTCCGCATGCTTCAAGAAGTATACATTTATTCATGACTCGTGGCATGAGGAATGCCAAAAAGATGCGGAAAACAGAAAAAAAAACTTGAATTTATGATATTGACAGAATAATAGCTGGACACATAGAAATCGCTTGGAAAATATTCGACACATGAAGAAAATACGGAACGCAACGTGATTCCTTAAGTATTTAATAAAAGAAGAAATAATTTCGGTCTTAATAACGCAGTTTGATACCTTGCATTTTCGATACTTCGCGAACTTACTCTCGCATCTTAGAGTATAATTACATGCAGTGTGGCAAGAAGATCATTGAGTGTCAAATAACATATCGCCGATAAGGCATAATGAAAGAAAACAAAATGCAAAATAAAAACATTCAGTAGTCGAGACTTGCTCGTTAATAATTCGCTTAGTGAATTAAGTACTAAGTAGCATGTGGGTAAGCATGTGATATTTCAATGTCACATGCCGACTTGAAAGTGAAACGAGATTTCATCCGGTAAATATCAATAGTAACACTTGCACAGCCGGAACTCAAAATCGGCGCTGATATGTCAATTCGTCCAAAGTTATTTCTCCACGCTTGGACACGTATACTTAATTTAATTGATTTATTGCGTTTATCGATAACGCTCGTCTCTCCTCGATAAGATTCGATTTCCTGAGCGTTTCCGTGCATTTGTGCAGTTTGAACGAAGCTGTCTGCTGCAGCGATATTATATATGCTCAATAACGGATTACGATCTCATAAATTCCATTAATTCTCAATTACGAGCTATTTCAAGTTCAAAGAATGTTATGTATTCTGTAGAACATACGAAATACGCTGTTTATTATTTTCACTACTTTTCATGTCCCTTGAACTTATTAAATATTACTAGACACGCGTCTCACAGAGATTATCTCACTTGAAACGTTGTTCTTAAAAATTGATTCTGCAGATGTAATCTGTAGAGTAATTTACAGAGGTACATTGGGCATTATATCGATGAAGTCGTTATCATCCAGCAGAAGTCATCAAATCACTCGCTTCAGCGATTTTATTATCGAAATCTGCACAAGAGCGAGCCGCGTTAGTAACAAATACATAACGGGATAACAGCCGACTATCTTGCTGAAGGATTAACACAAATAACAACAGTATTAGATAGCAATTTGCACTAACTATTTACTCTGGGTTTGTATCTGCGATTGTCTCTAGATTAATCGGAAAGGAAGTACTAGCGATTCGCAATTCGCATTCCGTTAATAAATGTGATTGGCTTTGGAAAAATGGAGTGATTTAATCGATAAATCACGCATATGATATATTGAACCAATAGAAAGCTGTATAAGTAATCAATGTAATAAATAACCAATAAAAGGTCACTCTCACAATAACGTACTTAATCGTGAGTGCTTACGATTGTCTCAAACCAACGCTTCATTAGTTTATTACTAAGTCAATGAAGTTGCAATGAAGTTTTATTCTATGGAAAAATAGGTAATAATATGCACAAGTACCTCCGAGCTTCTTCTTTCGCTAGCAAATAGTTTTCCTTTTAGTTTAAGATATGAAATTTACTCTGCTATCCTATCGAATCTCATGTCGCTTGTTTCTGTGAGTTTTACACTTGGTGAAAAAAGCCGCTTAGCATCCCTTCAAACCAATAAAGAACTAATAAACATAATAACAGTAATAAAAGAAAAATGCATCGTATCAAATCCTAATTTACAAATTTCTCTTAATCCACGTGCTCTTTCTTTGCATGGCTATCGCTCGACTAAAATTGACTTTTCCACAAAGCGCACAACATGCAAGATGAAAACACGTAACATTGTTACAGAAATATAAGGATTTTACGACATTATACAATGATTCATTACGACCCAGCGATGCAATTCTCGTCAGATTTACCGTGATCTCCGACGAAACGGTCGCATCGTGGTTGCCGAGAAGACAAACGAGCAAAGTCAAATGGGCAACAACTATGCGCTGCGAGGAACGAGGAGGACAAGAAGAACGGAAATGATTAAACGAGCAGTACGAGCCGACGCAAGAGTGGCATTTAGTCGCATTAGCGCCGCAATGAAATCGCGACTGCACGCCGCAAACCGTAATCGAGCGCGATCGACCAATGCGCTCGCACCCGCGCCCGATCTTAATTGCAATCGCAAATGAGAGGGAAGCCAATAATTACCGCGCATGTCGCAAGTCGCTACAATGTCGTCCGGTGAGTGGTCCTTTCTTGTCGGCTAGTTAACACGATCGCGCACGAAAGGAACACGACGTTTCTGCAGCTGGAAAGTGCATTCCGATAGTGCGACTTCGGCTGCCATTGGGTTGCATCGCGCGCGCGCGCACGATGACGGCTCTAATTGAGAGAGACAGTATAATTAAATTGCGCGTCGGTTTCTCCGCGCCTGAACATTAAGCACATAGCTGCTGTTATGTCCGAGCCAGAGATTCGTATGCGAATCTCATTCGTCGTGACGTAAGATCTCGTAATCGTCGCGTTGGATCTCGTTGCATCCAAAGAGAATGCAGATCTGGATCGGTTACTTGATGACGTTCCTGTGTATAATATAATATAATCAGCCGATGAGATATCGATTATGTGTCTGAAGCATTCATCTGACGTTATAATTAGAGTCATGCATACGCATGCGCGTGCAATTTGATCGAACAATGCGACTATTATTCAAAATGTCCTCTCGTAGTTTTTATTACCTCCGTATGAAACAAGATCCGTTGACATTTGCTGTGTAGTTCCGGTAAACTTTCATCTTAAGAAAATACCTGTGTTTTATATCAAAAAATATAAATATATCAAACTATTCTCTCCGGAATATTAATACCTCGCCGGCAATAGTGACAACGATGACAGGAATATATGGATTCGCTTTACAAATAGATTCCGCGGCATTCTCGAAAAATAAAAATAATAGTAGCAGCCTGTACAATACGTAACGCGGATACTCGAGGCCGATTCGATGGCGGACGACATCCGTTGACTTTTGTCATTAACGACATTAACGCAAAGCGCGCCACGTGAAAATTGTACGGCGACAACGAATTAGCCAGGCCGCGTCCATTTTTTACGATCACGTTTTATTATCACTTGTGTGAACCGCGGTCGTTACACGGAAAGTGCATTCTCGTGGCTGCAGCCCATCGATCAATGCGTCTTCGCGGACAACTCGCGTCGCGCTGACTTCCGCGCTAACCAGCCTTCTATATTTAGAAATTTACTGAGGCGGGAAGAGAAAGAGAGAGAGAGAGAGAGAGAGAGAGAGAGAGAGAGAGAGAGAGAGAGAGAGAGAGAGATTTCACTTAAGCTGCCATAAATTTTATAATATGCCGTAATTAGACAGCCGATATTCGCGTTCGATTGCACTCACGATATCGCGATCTACCATCTCTTCCGGGATTCGTCTTCGATATTTGCCGCGCCTTCGATATCTCGTTCCGGTACTGCAGTACTCTCTGGTACCGTTATACATCCATCGATATTATTATTGTTGTTACTTATACTCGGATTTGCGTTCGGATCGGATAAGGCTTTTGATATTTTCACGTCGTCCTTTACGATTCCTAATTAATCCCGGCTGCTTTGTGCCGAGAGAACACCAACGCGCCGATCGATCGCGCCGTAATGGATTTCTGTTGGCGCTTCTCTCCGCTATGCTGCACTCGCATTTAGTGTCTGTCGATGCCGCTATGGAACGACGCGCATCCACGAGAAATTCTTAAAATACATATTCATCCCGCTAAAGCGCATGTTCATTGTGCGACCTTATTTGCAGCGCGGGATCAGCCAAGGAGCGTAGCAACAATTCTACATAGAATTCAAAATACATTGATAACGTAACTGATGCAGAATATATTTCTCATAATGATCGTCTTAGTGATCGGTATTGCCACATTCATTCCGCAAGAAAATAAACATCGTATTATATATGTATATGTATTCAGATATATGTCTCTATGAAAGAGAAAGAGAGAGAGAGAGAGAGAGAGAGAGAGAAAGAGCATAATAAACCGGTTACATTATTCCCTGCTTTTTCACAAGAGAAATAATTAGTGTTGCAATTACATGCAACTTTCATCATAAACTCAATCCAGTCACATAAATTAAATACTATTAATATTTCATCGCTATTTACAAGTACACATATATTAAATCATATCTAATGTCATCGTTATTTTTTATGGCTGTCTAATTGATGGTTTAATATTATATATCGTATACAAAAATAAAAAAAGATCAAGAAATGAGTGTTGAAACTAATCACTGATACATACAGTAAATCATCGAAGAAACGAATTAATCGGAATGAGAAATTTATCTGAACTGTTTCACGTATCAGATTCTGAATCATTATTTGTCGCGATGCATGATGCATTCTTATTGGTTTTCTTTCTTTAGGATGGGACTATTTCCGCGTGGCAACTAACGCGCGTATTCAAACTTTCACTTATTATCTTTCCACGCGCATTATTGCATTCACATTAGATAAACACTTATCGATTTATTTTCAAGTATTACTGGAAAGTAAGTACAGTTATTTCCTAGAACGCGAATTTTCAATCTCGTCTAGTAGAATCGAAGTATCTTATCATGTAAAGTGAGGATGCTCGGTATGAAGACATATAATTAAATGTTAGGAAATTTATACGACAACGTGTCATGTCGATTCCTCTATAATTCTGTCATCGTGAATAACTTACTTCATCGAATGTATCAGGACGTATCTTTCGCGATAAAAGTGATGCATGTTGGCACATGAAACGCGTACATATGTCTTAATTTCAATCTCGCAGTTTTCACAAAGAGCCAACACTTTCCCTCACCTCCCTACATTTAGAGCGTATATTTTCTTCTTGTCATTTACGTGATCATCTGAAAGGCGCGATTATCGAGAGAAGGTATTATGCGGATTCTCTGTAAATGAATGATCGAAGTATACGATATATCGAGGTATAACAGTACGTTCCCGAGTTTTATGCCACTATACAAGACGACGTACAGACCTCTCTCTCTCTCTCTGGCAAAGTGGGACGAAGCTTCTTATATGTAGCTTTCTTTGTCCAATGCTTGCAAGATTGCGTTATCCGTATGCATTGCGCAATACCTAAGACGACACCTTCTGGTAATCTGGAACCAGCAGAAAAGCTGTGTCACCAGCATAAAGATGTGCAGAAATAACCCATTGAACCTTACGATGGCAGATATGCTGGGCGTCTGCCATCGTAAATCGTAAAGAGTAACACGCATACGTATTGGTCTATCAAAGGCCTATTCGAGAGCCACGATTTCCGGGAATAACAGAAGACGAAGGTCTGCTCGTCTCGACCACTTTAAGACGAGGTTTTTTGGAAAGAGGGACCGAATCTAGAACAAGAGGAGATGGAAGAGAGGAGGAATAAGGAAGACAAAGAGAGAGAGAGAGAAAGAAAGAGAAAGAGTAGACGCGGTTGGACTGGGCTCGAGTAATGAGTATAATCAAAATGGTTTAGTAGAAAAGCAGCCGCAAGCTATACCTTCACTAGTGTACACGGCCCGCGTATTTGAATTTGAATTTCGAACCAACTTTGCTCGACCATAATGCTCGTCGGTCACGCAGGCGCCACCTGATAGATGAACAAATTACCGGTTTGAGGGCCTACTATCCGCCCTTTTCTATTCGTCTCTAGCTGCATCATTGTTCCAATAAGCAGCTCAGGTTGCTGTCTACTCCGATTTATATGCGTCTGTGTTTCAGTTTCAGTCGAACGGACATTTATCGCTATCGGCGGAAATCCATAAACGTCCTATTCGCAGATGTTTGTAGCTGATACCTGTAGCTCATCGCTTCTCTGACCCCTATCTGAGGGATATTAATTTTCATTGAGATTTTTCTCTTCGAATATCCGTTATCGTCATTACGAGATCATAGACAATTTTTAAAATATTTATATTGCTGTACGATGCATTATATGTTTCTTTATCTTAACTTTCAAAATTTCTATTTCTTTAATCTCAGTTCGACACAACTGATTACAAATTACTCATCGCTCGATAGAATGTAGACGATGCTGAAGCGATAGCCGAAAATTGTCTTTCAAAATTTACAGGGATTAGAACGTAAGTTACTACATTCCACAGGTCAGAAAAGAACTCAGGTAGCGTATATTCAGGTAACATGTACAAGAGAGGACAATTTAAACGTAACTCTAGACACGTTCTGAACAGGAAATCTTCAAATACACATAATTTTTCGTCAACGTCTAAAGGAGAAAAGGAAAACGCTAAAATGTGAAAAAAAATAAACAAAATTTCTCTGCGTAATCTAATAGTAATTTCATTACTATGTAATGTTATTACATTTGCTAAGTTTTGGCAAGGATAAGATATTACAAGGGAAAACAAAACAAGAAGGATAAATGAAAAGCGACAGAAGAATGAATTTATTAGATGAAACTGTGTCATTAAAACTGTATATTTGAATACTTCGCAAATTTAGGGAAATATAAAAAAAAAGTCACGGTACCATATGACATATACATGCTTTCTAGTAGTTTGGTGAAATAGTAAGAATATTAATCTATAGATTTGCTTCTCTTACTAGGGAATTGCCTAAAGATATTATCCGGGTTTACGTTTAAAAGTCTGCGATTTAGTTGCGATATCGTAAATATTATGTCGAGAGAAATTAAATTTATTATGAAATAAAGTTAATCATGAAATAGATGTTAATGCTAGGAGCGACACGCTCCCTATTTACACACAATTACAGTTAATTATAAATATCGAATTTGCGATATTAATTACTCTATTTTAATTACATTAAAAAGTTCCTTGATTAATGAAAGTATTAAACATACAGTAACGTACATTATCGGATAATATAATTACACCTCGTTTCAAACAATACACTATTTTGTATAATATAATATGTTTACAATATAGTAACATCAGTTATTAACATCAGTTAATAACAGATATCAAAATTTTATTATACCTTCTTATAATTTATTTTAATGCCGGTGATTAATATAATATCAGCGGCGATTAAATTAATACAACAACGCGACATTAAATTTCAACGATAAGTGAAATCTAAACTGTTCTGCCATATGATTTATAATATCACAGCTACAGATATAAGGACTGCATACACATTATCTTTTAGTAAACGCGACATTGTGCTTGCTTCTTCTCCGTGTAAACGTGAAAGGAGAAAGAACGCAATGTCCCTTCGTAGACATCAGTTCATGCGATGCTCCCGAGGGGATTGGGATTGCATACCATGCTCCGTAAATCTGCGTTACGGGCCACTTCCGAATCAGTGGCGCGTATTTCATACCGTATATAAGATCACCCCTTCCGCGCTTTATTATACGCACGCAACCCTTCGAATAATATCGCGGCTTATAGTTTTCAGCTGTTGCTGAAAAATGCATCCGCATCGTTCTCGTTGAGTCGCAAACCTGATGTTCCGGAAAAGAACGTCTGGTCCCTCTTTGATGGTGTCGACTGAATCGCCTCATGCGTGCATACGATCTACGATTATTCGCGGTGTGGTCAAGTATATTGATGGTGCGCCATTCTGTTCGCCGTTGTAACAATGCATTGGCCAATAGCTCTCCTCTATTTCCGGCGGTTACCGTATCACTAGCAGATATCTATTAATATTTAAAGGATAAATACTTCCTGGAAGAGATAATGTTTTTCAAGGCGCATTGTTGAATTTGGTTGAATTTTGAGCTTTTTAAATATGGAAAACACAAATGCGTATTTCGGCACATTATGCGCCATGCTGTTACACTGTTGTCTAACTGGTCTGCCAAGTATACAAGTTTCCTGCTAAACAACTGATCGAAAAAGTCAACGCGAGAGATCAACGTAGAAAACAGATAACAGCTTCCGCAATTTCAAATCTAACTTGCACAATTTATCTCAGCGAAAATCACATTTTCTCATTTTGCTTTGCACAAACATTTCCCTTTTTTCGCACGTAATTTGTACATAATCAAAATTACGTAAAATATTGCCGCGCGATGTGATATACGTTTTCAGCTTTCTGCTTTGCGTTTCGACGAACAAGCACTTCGGCATACACGGCAATCCGTTTCACCTGGTCGCGGACTTAACGGCAGAACGTCATAATCCCTATATTTCCGCCTAGTAATTTCTCTAAGGCGATTGTCTCTGTTGCGGGCACTCTATATTTTTCTCGTCGTACGAGACGGAATACGAGGCGAGGTAATTCGAGCGGGTAGTTAAGCGGTGCCTATGGAGAACGATGTGCTTATACTTTTTAAATACTTAATAAGGCCCACGAAGGGCATCCCTAAAGCCACCCATAACCGTATGTTCCCTTTTACGGATTAAGATGCTCGACATGCCGGAAGCAAAAGAAAAGTAAACTCGTTCCGTCGAACGGCTTTGCGCCTTTCCGAGTAAGCTGAAATGAATACATGATAGATGCATCACTGAACGCCACTGAATGCCGATACTAACGAAGGTAATTCAACATTTTAGAGATTTAATATCGTATAATAAATGAGTAGTGAGTAATTTTTGCGTTGTTGCGTTAATACAATTCCTTGCTCTCCGCCAAGAAAGAATTTTGTTGATATCATCAGGATTTAGAAGATATTTAATGAGTATCAAGACTTCTATAATTTTTTTTTTTTCGTTACCAAGTAATTATTTCCTTAGGATGCGCGTTTCTTCAGGATTTCTATTTCTTCAGGGGTTCTTGGCATGATAGAAGGTTCGATAGTTGGAGCTCAATTTAAATATCACAAGACTTCGTTGTCACGAAATGTTTATATCCTTTTGATCTTTTTAATCTTCGTGATTAATTTTTATATATAATGTGATCGATCCAGCCTATAATATAATTCAAATTACACATTGCTCATTACATCACATTTGACTTTGACAAAGACATTCGGCGTTCAGCTAAAATTTTACACGTGACATTTCGTACGTGACATATGGCATTTATAAAATTATTATCCTTTTTCTCCTTCGAATTCGCATGTCGGATTAAATTTATGCGATATCGCGCGGGTAATGAGCATAATCTCGAGAGATAGCCGTGTCCGTTTACGGCGAATATTTTAATCGCATCGCCTTCTGGACCGATATTCCTAGGACTATCGCGTAGTTTCATCCGGATTGACCGCATTCTCATCCGCGTGACGTCAACATCGAAAAGAGGCTATTTACGTGCTTAGAGGAAGCTCATGAATTTGCGCCATGTTCAGCGATGGCCTTAAAAATTCCCGGTGTTCGTTTATGACCAGCTAATTAGATTTTTATCTTCGTTAACGTCCCGCTTGGCGAATCCAGTCCTGCGAATCGCAGCGATTCACGCCTTGTTCGCGCGTTCACCGGCTACCTCGCTGATCGATGCGCGTCAGCGCGTTCTACGTGACGACGATTTCGACGATAGCTCCGAAAAGGTAGCGTGAAAATGATGTCTGACATCCAAGTTTTCCCGTTAGAGTTCAGCATTACGTCTTTATTGCTCAGATTATTCCCTTCATTGGTCGCGTTCGACTAAATTCTATGATTTTCGTCAACATGCGAATGCTTTGAAGAAGTATTCCGTACATTCCGCAATAAATTTCTGTCCGGGAAATTATAAGCATGCAAGCGAACAGCAAGTGAAAACCAGTCATTTCCTTTTTGCTTCTCAATCGCTTCATAATCGCTCAAATCCTGAATAATACCATTAGAGCTAATATGAGTAAAGAAGAAAAGGGAGAAGGAGGAAGAAAAGAATAAAAGAAATACGAGATATTTTACGATCGCTTGAGAGAAATCCAGTTTTCGATCATCCTGCATGATTTACATCGCCACGGCGAAGCGTTAAAATCTTGCACGCCAAACGTCGTGCAATTAATTCGCATCAATAACGCAGACGATTATCATATTTTACCATTGATAGTTATAGTCATGAGTTACAGCTAAATTATATTTCACGCAAGGAGATACGCGGTCTCTTGCAGCGATGTATCCATTCGCGCTGATTTACATCCGACGATGCTGACAAACACTGCTTGCATGAAACACTGCTTACAGCGTTACATCTGCGTTAATTAATGCAAAAACTCGACATTTACCGTGCCGTTTCTTTCTTCTTGCTGGTAAGCGGATTACCACTTTCAAGAATCAAGCCCCGATCGCCGATATTGCGAAACTCCTTCGTTTGCTGAATTTCTATTTTGCTATCTAATTTCTGATTTAAAAGTCGATAGCGTTCAACTTCCACGTGCGATATATACGCCCTGTATATAAATATACGCAGTTCTACATCGCGTTCAGCGAAGTTACCGTTGAATCGTAGAGTGCTTCGGCTTTTAATTAATTAGAATTTATTTAATGCTTTATTTAATTAAATGACTAAAACAGATGGTATTTCTCTACAATATTTTAACGCCAAGGTATCCCCCATCGCTGCCATGAAAATCAAAAAGGTCAGTCGCGATATCTCGTTGTACATGCTCGCGCGGTATATCGCGAGCAGTCTCGCAATTGATTCTTGCGGATCAATCGATATCGCGTAAATCAACTGCGAGAACGCTTTCATAAAACGTTATCTCTATTCCGTGCGTCACGCAGTATACGAACATCTAAACGGAACTCGCGAGATGCGATTCCACGGTTGTACATATATAGTCGCTTGATTTTACGACTTTCATTAAATTCCTGCACGCACTTTACTGGCGAATTAAAGGAATCCGAATACAAGATTGTTGTTGTCGCCGAAGGGGACCTAAAGAAGGCAGGGAAGCTTTGAAATCTGATTAAATTTCACGCTTAGTCACATCTTGTACATAATTTTTATTGCAGCTCATAGAAAGCTAAAAGTAAAGAGATGTCAGTGCCGATGTCAGTAAAAATAGAAAATCTTGTGTCGAATAAGGGAATACGACGCATTATATGCGTGATAATTGATGAGTCATGATCTGTGTATTCAAATTCAAATTCTATATCACGAATGTGGCGAATAAATTAAAATTCTATAATCAATTAATTCTAAACTAATCTGTAGGAAAAAGAACAATGTACTTCCGGATGATCAAGTGAATTTCAAATCAGATGGTAATCCCATTTATTATCTTTATCATCTTTATTTTCCGTAAATTGGATAACGGAATTCAATTTAGAAATTCATTTCAATTAAAAAGCAATTATTTAGCCTCGCCTGACCGTGTCGTCCGATCAGGTACTATTCTAACATAACGCAAGTGTTTTTTTTTGTTTTTTTTTTCTTTTACAAGGATACAATATACTAAAACCGAAATACCCTCATCACGCACTTCCATCAAACTCCGGGCTTCCAATATCAACGTCAGTTCTGTCCAAGTGAGTGCGTTACGAGGTCGATGCGAACGATTCCAAAACTGTCACGTAGCCTGAGAAAGGGGATTAAGGAAGGAGAGGAGCAGGAGGGGACAGGTGCGTCGTGAAACGTTCTTAAGTTATTCATGAATTCGTTTAATCGGTTTCTGCGCGTACCGGGCTATCTCGTTTTCTAGCTTTTTACCGCGCGTCCAGGCTGGTAATCAACGTTAATTCGTAGAAAACCATACCAGTAACAAGGACTATAAATTCTTTATTAGCCGGGAGCACTGAGGCCTTCCTTCTTCATCTGAGGCATCTCCTCAGTTCTTCTCCTTGTTCTTCCCTCCGATTTCTCCGCTTCTCTGTCTCGCGAGTCCCCGATGCTGTTCTCCGTGATAGGTGCATTCTTCGGTGTCTGTGAGAAAGCTTGAGATTTACATGACGGAGGAAGAGTTTATCGCATTTCGCATTTCACATCGCGGATGAACCGTTTGCGAGATATCGCTGATCTGTGCACTGTTGTATCAATAAATTTCAAACGAATGACCAAGATAATGCCAACAATAAAGCAACATAAGTTTGATTCGTCTTATACTCTCTATCTCATCTGCACCATGTATGATCTTTTTATTATTCTTCATGTATCCTGTCATTGCCTCTTGTCCGTGTAGACTACTGTGGATCAAGAATGATCAGTGAAAGTGCCTGACTGCAAAAGTAATCATTCAAATTCTAGATGTTCCCGGTAGCTATGCAATTTACGTAGGTGCACCAGGATGCTTCGAGACTGATCTGCGCGATTTCTTCGTTGCGGATGTACACACCACTCCTTGGAATTGCGAGAATCGCGATGGCGGAAGAAAGCTAGGTCACTCGCGAAAAGATCGGTCCATGTCGATGTGACGTGAAATAATTGCCTGCTGAAAAGTCGCTTCCGTAAATGTAGTATAGATGATTCTAACGAATTCGTATCTCAATATATTATTATAACATTAACGAATAAACGGTACTTTAAAGTAACGTTTTAATGATATTTCGATATTCTAAATATAAAAAAATATTTGCTCGTGATTAAACTCAATAATTCAGATGGAGAATGCCTTTCTGATTATCATATCCGAAAGACTGAAATTAATTCTAATCCCTTGTACATTTAATACAATCCTGTTCCTAAGACAGATGGGAAGAGGAGGACAATAAGCTGGCATAAGATTAATAAAGTAACTGCGCTGCTGGGGAACCAAACGATAATCAATGCGGGCGGAACCAAATTCGAATCCTCGGCATTTGGTCGAATTCCATTAGTCCCGAAAAGAACTTGGTTACCGGTTTTTCGAGCTGGCCCCGTATAGATCGGATGCGATGGGGACATGCTTGCGAGTGCAATCTGCCATCTGAATGGATCGAAGGGGCGAGTCCATGCGTTCCTGGTCTCCGACCTATCCCAATATGCTACTAAGAAGATGTTGGGATTTTACATATCGATTCACAATCGATAAGAAAATATCAAATATCCTTCCACTGCTATGTGCGCGCATTAGTGCGAGTATATTTTCGCTTCTTAATTAACATTGAAAAATAAACGCGCTTTCTAAACTGACATAGCTAGAAAGCATAGAGCCAGATAACGGATTGTTCGAAAAATTCATAGCGTTCTCTAATAAGCGACATCATCGTATATGTATTGGAAAACATCACAAACAAACGAGTATGTGTGTTTGCCAAAATACAAATCCCACGTTACATCTCTCTTCCAAGATCTGCGCAAAAACCACAATGGATGGCCATTCCTGTCTCAAGTACGGTCGAGATCTCCGCAGTGCCGTTCGATCCGATAGCGAAAATCTGCTGGGAGACACGCAACGTATGTCTGGGATTTACTCCGATGATTAGAGATATTATCCGGAAGAATTCGACATGACTTGTACCGTAAATCACGTATACCTATGTGTATTAGCGAACGATGCTAAATCAATCACCAACGAATGAGATTATTGTATGAATTAAGAAACGATATTTTTATCGGGATTAAGTTGCCGGTATATCCACGTTTCATCGTTAAAGCACGTTGCAAAATTATTTCTAAATAAATAAGGAATAGAAATCTTTAGCAGGCTCGAGCTCGTCGACTTACCAAAAAACGTTCATTCGCGCAAAAAAATGAAAGTAGAACGCCGTCAACAATTAATCACCAAGAGCCTTCGTGTCTCGATCGACTGGCCCAGCTTGTTTCCTGGAAAAGAATATCTATTCCCTCGACAGCCTCCTGCGTGCAAAGTGCAGCTGCGACCTAGACTAGTATGCTCCACCCATAATTGTTAATTATTCGCCAGGTTCTCCCGTGGGCGCAAGCAAGACGGGTCCGCGATAGCGCAAGGAAGATGGAGGCTGTCTGTGCTCGAAATTGGTTGGTGACTAGCCGGCGATGCGGACAGCTCGCGAGCAATTTGGCGGGCGGTAACGAAGGGCCTGCGAAAACAAAGGCTCGTCATTCCGGCCAATTGTTGCATTATTCATGCGTTTCTAGCAAGAAGCGGCCGTAAGCCAGCCTCGAGACTTTTACTCCGCTTTGCTTCCCGCAGCCGTGCATTCCTTCTAGGCTTGCATCGCCGTTTCAAAATTCATTGTATTCCCCTGGATCGTTCTAAATTCACCATCAATACCATTAAAAGCGCAGTGGAACCGTGACCTTGATCGCTCGATCCTCGAGAGATCTCGAGGGATTCTCACCAATGAAAATCGACTGCTCATGCACTGGTGCGCGGAATTCCGGAATGACAATGATGATTTTTAAAATCGATAGCTGGGTAATTTGCGAAATAAATTCCCGAGAAGATTTAATTTATCATAGCAAATGTAACGCATTTTTCCGTAATACGGAAGAAATATTAGAAACGGATAACGGATGGAAGGAACTCCGTTCTCAGCAAGAACATCGTTGAGAAACAAATTTCCGACAGATTTTCGAGAGATACGCGACCTTGCGCAACTGTGATCACATTCATTTCATATTTCATTCTTCGGCACGAGATACTAATCGCAAGTATTGCTCGAGGATCTCGCATCCGTTCGAATTATCTTAACGAACTGTCACTAATCTTCAGTGCGGCTCGGAGCGCCGCGTTATGCCAGATAACTTGGAAGATCCTTTATCCCTAATGTCGGATAGTCGGTTTCGTATTTTCGGTGAGTAAGTCGGAAGCAATCGTGAGATATTCCATGATAAAGTAGAAACGGATGAGAAACGGTTGGTCTCATCCGATAGAACGCAATTTTTTGGATGACCGCTCGCTATCCGGCATATTCGTCGCGTAATGGGTTTCGACACTGTGAAGAAAATGCGCGACGAGGTGTAAGTGCTAGCAGGACGGTCGGCGCTGTTCCTTTTTCTCTTGTTTAGCGTTCCATAAATATCCATAAATTACCGGGAAACCGCGGTAACCACGGCGCAATAACCTCCCGGCGTGGCTGCGGACGTTCGCCGCTCTACCGTGCATTGCACGCCGGAAAGATCGTAGTAAACTTGTCAGCGTGACACAATCGGCCTCTTTAACGAATCATAAACGCCAACAATATCGCATGCCAAATGCCAATCTGTTTTCGCACGGAAACGAGCGCCAGGTTATTTCGCGTACGCGATTGCGCCTGCTCCGATCATTTCCCGCTTCTTTATCGTTCATCGGCGGGATACGCCTCGGTATCGTCAGCGAATCGTGCATCATCGCCGAGAGCGAGCGGTATCCATTATGATCGCGGCGCAGCGAAAATTGAATTTAAAGTTTTGTTCTATCGCATTATGCCTCGCGCGGCTTGCCCCGCGCTTCTTCCCGATAGAATAACCAATTGAAGATATTTTTATCGAAAGAGGGGCGCACGTACGGTGAACTTTACATGTAAACACGCCCGATGATAATTTACGCCTCGCCAGGACTACGACTATACACGAATATATAAATACAGTAGACATCATTCGAGCTCCTCCCTTCTTCTCCGAAGGATAAATATGCGGTACATCGTGGTATATTTTTAGCACAGATGCGATACTCGTTCCGAGAGCGGTAAACAATCGTGGATGGCCGGCGCGCAAACGAGCAGAACCGAAAGACGCCCCCTCATCCATTTTCTGATCCTCTTGCCTCATCATCCTGCCTTCTTTCTCTTTTCGGCGTTATTCAAAATGGCGACCGACGGGGTACCTGTTTCGATTTACCTGAAGGGTCCGAGTACGTAGAGACTAGCGCACATCCAGCACGGACGCCGGGGGAGCGGGAAGGGAAGACTTTTCGGTGGAGAGAAGGTCAGCCCTCCCCGATCTCCTGTCATTTGTTCAAAGTTTCGAAATGAGAAGGCTCGTCCCCCATATGCGCGTGCAAGTACGTATCCCCGGGTATCCCTGCTACTCATACAATTGTACTTTGTGACTGTGTGCTGCCCACAGAGCACTCGCATACCTGAGGAGAGTCGGCATGCCCCGCTCTCGTCTCCCTCTTCTCGTCGCCCCCCCCCCCTGGTCTACCGGTCTCCGCGTGCCACCCTATATACCTGGCGAGCTTCGTGTGCACTGGAGATACACGCGTCATTAAATAATCCCGGCCCGACGCTCTCATCAGGATCTTTACGAGGCGAAATAATATTCGGCCGTCCGCTCGGATACCACCGCGATATTTTACGTAAGGATCCCGGACCGGCTCGGATCCTTGCGGCCTCTCGTTGCGACCGCCGCCGCGCCTGCCGCGAGGATTTGCGAACTTAAGAGCGTGCCACTTTATGGCTTTTTGTTGGAGTATTATGCTCTTCTCGGAATCCTTTAAGGATTCGAGGCTGTGTACGTACGCTCTCTCGAGAGCGAATAGGCGAGTCTAGGAGTTTTTACGGAAGAAAAAGAAACAGAAAAAAGAGGAGTAAAGGGTTTCGACAAATTTTTTTCCCCCTAGCGAGATAAAAAAGCTTGTACATTTCCCCCCGTCGGGGAAATATGTGCCGCTACGTGAGGATCGTTTATAATTACGGGGACGTGTACTTGGTGACGGAGCATTTTGAAACATCTTGCACTTGCCGCGGTACGGCGGAATTCTCTCGAATAATAAAAACACACGCGCAAGTAATCTGGTAGATGGGCCGATGATCAAAGATTTATAATCTGGTAACTAGTAAACATAAAAGTGACGATGTTATTTACAGCGCGCGCCTTATCTGCAATGGCGTATCTGGGCACGCACTTAAAGAGGAAATTATTATAAGCGTAAAGAAAGAACATAAAAATGCAGTAAAGCTCCCTCGTTGAAATTAGTATGCCTCTATATATAACCGGTTCGTAATGCGTAAGCGCGTTCATTGAATCGCAAAGCGATACCCAGATCAAAACCATCGCCTGTAAATCATAACGTAAAGAAATAGACAATCGCGTTTTCTCTCGCAGGAATCTCTTTTCTTGTATTCAGCGCTTAAATAATCGCTCGCGAAAAGTCTCGCATGGAACCGTCTATAAAAGAAATAAACCGACTTGTATCCCGCCTACTAGGGACGATAACACTTTTGCGTGTATTCTGGATTCCTTTAGCCCTGATACTTGAATAGCGAATAGCGAATTTCGAAAACGCTGCTTGATCGCGCACGTTACGCGATATCGGAAAGCGCGAATCGCCACGCCTTGCGCCACGTGCCTCTCGAACAACGATGTAACTGGTACGCGCGGGGCGCGTTTTAATCCTCTTAAGGGGCGGGCAGAGATGCAAAGAGAAGCGTCTTTCTCTCTCTTTCTCTCTCTCTGTCCGATCGTCTGCGGCAATGAGGAAAAAGGAGCGAGTCGCGCGGTATTATCGTGTTACTCATTACGTAACACGCTTTGGCCGCGAACAAGACAAGTCCAGCAGTTAATAAGTCCAAGTTAACGACCCGACGCACCTTGCGCGCCCCCATCAGCTTATCGCGCCGCGGAACCCCCTCATCTCGCTGTCCGAGCGGAGCGCCTCCATCAAACTAAGTCGCGATCATGCCACCTTCTCGCGTGCTTCACGCGAGTCAAGTCCGCGAGCACAATGGCCGATCCTCCTCGTGGATCTTTCCAATTAAGCGGCAAGAGCCCGATCAGGTGCAGAGGCACGAGAGGGTGCACGCTCGCGCTCGTTTGCACGCGCCCGTGTCCTGTCTACTTGGCCGAGGGGCACGACGCGATCGCGATCAGGAAAGGGAAGTCCGGAGGCTTTAAGGAATGCCTTCGTGCCTCTCTTCCCGCATCCTGCCTCATTCTTTCGTCTCCTTACTCCTTCGGAGTTTCGTTTTACCCGGCGCGTTCACTCTTTTTTTTCCCCTCCTTTGTCGTTCATGTTGCGCGTTCTCTTTAAGCAATCCGGCGACACAGTCGGGGTTTCGGTATTCTTCTGCTCTCGGTATTCCGGGAAGAACAATATTTCTGCAATTTCGGGAACACGCGCTGATGTACTAAAGGCATTCACAGCTTGGCTTTTCACAGCTAATTCCGCAGGTGAGTCGAGCGAAACGCAACAATAACAGTAGCGACCATTGCTATTGGCCGTTGTTATAGGTTAGTGCCCGTGACAAAGTTGATATGATCGTAAGCATAAAATCGGGCATAAGCAAATCACAATCAGGCATTCTCAAGTGTAGTAAATCTGTCTGACTACGATTGGTCGATTTTGTTTACGGCTTCGAACTAAAATCTCTTCCCGTACAATGGCCGTACGCCGGTACGATAATACCAGCACTAGGCTTATTCAACTTAGATTTAGCAGTATCTTGTCGGTTTCTCGTTGAAAACGGGGCTAACTTAAGTTCTCCTCACGCATTTCATGCACGATATTATGTGACGTTGAGACGAATACGTGCTTTTGTATCTTTTGCTGCGAGAAGGCAAAAGTTGAATTGCTCTCGTAAAGTTACTAGATCAACGAGATCTCTGATTAGATCAATTAGAAAAAATAAGAAAAGAGGATCAACGTAAATATTATCGCCTTGAATATTACTTGTTCGAATGCTCAAATACTCTGGTGCCGTTTGCAGGGCTGCGATAATTCAGTGCAGCAGTCCGCCGTAACACGCATGCGCGGACAACAGTGTTTGGTCAATGCTGATTGGGATGATCGCAGAATAAGTATAGGACTTTGTGCATGAAGAATATTCACGTTTTCTCCATAAGACAAGATTCTGCGCGGATTTTACCTAATTTCATGTATGTATATATGTATGCCTTTTATAAAATATTCTCTGAGGAAACGTGTAAAAATTCATTCAGTCATTCAATTATTTATTCTCGCACAAAAGATGTCTGAATTTTTTATTCATTAATGTGTATAGTTGCAGATTATATAATTTACCATGCGCACTTTAACAGTTTATATTTACGTGTGTGAATTATCTGAATTATTCTTTCATGAAGCTCAAATATATACATATATACTTTTTTAATTATTATATTATTATTAACCCCATATAAATATACGTATAAATGTACGTACGAGAAGAAACATACGTCGATATATTCATCATGCTGAAATTTCTAAGATATTTCCTCACGGATAATTTAATTACGATAATAAAAAAATAATAATAGCATACGTTTAACGAGTATGATGATACTTTAATCATAGTTGCATAAATTTTTATAACGTGTATATATATATATATATATTTCTTTTTTTTCTTTCTCATTCCTCGATTTCATCGTTAGCTATTCAGCGCGGAGCACAATGCGCGCACACGCACACAGAGAACATATGTCGGTGAATCCAGGGTGACGGGAGGCAAAAGGATGAGGGGTTTAAGAACTGCAAGCCAAAGGAAGAGGCGAGGGAGGGAGGGAGGGGCGGCGGGGAGGAGAGAAAGGAAGAGTGTAACTATGGCGTGCTGTAAGAAAACATAATCTAGAAGAGGACCGTAGTCTCCGTAGGTCTAGGACAACAAAGACCCTGAATCTTGCCTTGCGATCGCGTTTGTTTTTTTTTTCTTTCTGTCCATTTAATTTTTCCCTTTTCCTCCATCCCTGCATCCCTTCGCTCGTTCTTCTTTGCCTGCAGCCGATGCGATCAATGCTCGCAATGCGCTATTTCGTTCATGCGCTCCGTCGCGATATTCGTTGAAATTTTAACACTCGTCAGCGCGCCTAAGAAAGATAACGCTTGTAATTTATATAATTTATATAATTTATTATAATTTATATAATTTATATATATGCAACATAGCTCTTCGGACGTATTTTCTGCGATACGACATGAATGTTTCGAACGATTGGAAACGGAACATAATGTTGAAAGTATTAGGTAATTAATCTACCTGTTAGCAGTGGGGGATAATGAGGAATGTTGCCATCGTGATCGATTTGAGCGGGACTACTAATTTGAAAGTAGTAAGTGCTATAAATACATTATTACAGTCGGTTCCGCTTTGCAACTTGTATCGACTTGATCGATTCTATTTATCGAAAACGTGTTATCGGCTGAAGCATGTTGTATCGAAAGCAGGAAACGCGAGTATATCGGCGTTATTTTGCAAGATTTGCGAAACTTATAACAGTTGATCCACGCGGAGTGTACTTTCTCATCATTTACACAGTGCCAGAATCTACAAACAGGCCCTTAAATCATGAGAGTAGATAGTTATGTTCATATAAAAAGAATCATCCATTTGGAGATCTTGAAAAGCCTCGGAGGTCCTGTTTCAATTAGTCTCCATTAAATTTCCATTTAAGCAGCACATATCATTTAATGGACGTTCCGTGGGCGTTCGAGCAGTTTAGGTAAAATATTTCGAGAAAGCAATCGTATCGAACATTCTGATTAATACACTATAAAATGTAAAAGAACGCGATAAATAGTAGATAATTACGAAAATGATTTGCGAACTGTTTACGATTTTTCATGCGCGATTTATAATGAAACGTTTTCGATTTGGTATCATTTGAAGCATCGAATTAGAATGCAACTATAAGTTTCAAATCAGTGCAATTATGTCCATTGTGACTAGTTGCAACCATAAGCAATCGATGTTTACGCGATTAGAATGTCATATCGTGGATCGAACTTGTTCCTTTTCAACATTACTTGTCCGGATTTTAAAAGGTCGTATTTCAATACATTTTATTGCTTTCTACACTGATATCATCTGTAATTTAAAACCTCAATAGTGATAGATTATCGAAAAAGATTGACTGATTAAAGAGCAGGATTCGAGCATACGATATGTTCGAACGACTAATATCCTGCTGAAGTCCTAATTGGCTATGCGCCAGCAAGAATTGTGGTACCACGTCGCATTTTAATAGTACAGATTGCCTTTTGCCATTTAACGAAATATTCGAAGTCGCGTTAATGCGGCCTTGGGTACCACGATGTCATACCTGCACATTTAAAACTATTTTTTGCGATAAAAACTTGTTTCCAATCTTCAATCTTCAAATATGGTGGACTATTACTCACATTGTGTGTGCATATATGCGCGCGCATGTGTGTATGTATGTGTGTGTATGCGAATCTCTCTCTCTCTCTCTCTCTCTCTCTCTCTCTCTCTCTCTCTCTCACTCTCACTCTGTGACTTCTCGCATATTCTTATAATCGGAAACTGAAAAGTATAGTTTTTTCTTTCAATCCAGACATTTGTACAAACATTTGGAATTAATATGAAAGATATTTATATGAATAAGTACGACATAAAAGACACGTTGAAAGAATGGCAAGGACACCGTGATAAAAGTTATAGCGTTAAATTTGGAAGTCAATTCCGCCGATTCGCCTCGATCTCTTGGTTGCTGCGATCTTTGTTTGCGACAGTTCTACCGCTCGAAACAAAATACGAACGTGGTCGAGAGCAATAAGTATTTAATTACCAAAGGCATTAAGGTACAACGCATTAGACGGTTTCCTCGGAACCGACAGGTAACCAAAGGCCCACAATACACCGGCGGTGGACTATTAACAATAATTTCGGCGGCCTGATTCTTGGCCCGAGAGACATGCTTGGTGGAATTCTTTCTCGGTGGAAGAGACGAGGACGAGAGAGAGCAGGAAAGGAGGAAGAAACGCCCGTGCAAACCCGTTTGGCCGTTAGCAGTCTCCGACACTGCTGCAGACACTCGGTCCAGGAGGATCGAGACGCCCTCACGGGCAGAACTCCAGCCCTTTTGCTCCTGCCGACTTGTACACTGACCTATATTCGCTGGAACCGGGTCCGGAGACCCGGCCACAGTCACAGAGACCCACTACCCTGAAGAACTCTCCCGCGAGACGATGAGAGGTTGTCTCTACCCTTCGTCTCTTCATCGATTCACACTTGGAGATGATGCTTTCCAAACGGTTCTAACACGTTTCAGATAGGAGCCCCGACACGCTCGCTATCCTTACACGTTTCCAGATATTCTTGCCGTCAAAATGTTTATTATTTCATGCCCTTTGTCTATGATCGAAAACGTTACTTACCGCTCGTCTTAATTCGAGCATGCAAATAATCGAGAAGAGCTATCAGTATTCGATCGTGTGATCATTTTCTTGACCAACGATCTGCTTTAGCACGGCTTATTTAACGGCTTTCGCTTGCGATACTTTTTTCTTTTAACGTAGGAGTGTAATTTAAGGGATATCATCTAGTAACACATAACGTAAAGAATTTATGCTGCGTGTGCAAGAATGTTGTGCCGCGTTCGCTCTTACTCCTTTTTCCATAACGTTAAGAGCATGGCGAAACGCGAACGCGTTAACATAAAGAATGTACATACATAAATTGCATGTTGCAACATATTATCGTCTTGTAAATTGACAAGAATGAACGACCGATCGGGTTATCCCCGCCGTAGGAAAAGCCATGCGGGTGGCCCGATCCTTTAAAATCCCCAACGCGCAGCTCGTATATGTTTCGAGGCAGTGAAACTGTTACAGGAGTAATAGCTTGCCTTTTTACATGCAGATCGAGAGATATTAATTGCGTGCGGTAGCAGTAACAACGCTCTACTTTCGAGTTACACGTGCGCGCATTGCGGTAATTAGATGTTCATGGTAACGCAACCTCACGTCAATCGAAATTTTTCACTGCAGACTTCCGCGTTATCCGCGAACTCGCAATTCACGTCTCGGATTATTCAATCGGAGACGTAAAATACACGGTAATCTGCGATCTATGCAGGTAAATGCATATTCAATTATAGCCGTCGATGGGTTATTGTTGAATTTGCATTCTAGATTTCCTAAGAATAACGTTGTAGCAGCAGAATGCCGCCGCCTTGCTAATTAATCTCGCAATCTGCGACATATACACACGACATATACACACACATACAATCATGTCACATATTATCAAATTTATTCTATTATTTATTCTATTTTTCTTTTCAAACATTTGTACACGCGACAGCGAAATGTTTTACTTCATTTAATGAAACTTAAATATCTAAAATATCCATACCAAGACAGACAGAGAGAGAGAGAGAGAGAGAGAGAGAGAGAGAAAGAGAGAAGCTTTTAATGAGCTTGCGAGTATTTCCTCCATTAATGCTTTCTATCGTCCGAAATATTTTACATCTGTACATGTGAGATTTAAGAATCCGCGACTTGCTAGTTTAGCAGCATTTTTAGGGGAATGATATCGAATAAAAGGTCACCGATTCGATTTCTAGTCGCTGCAGTGCAGCATGCATGATGTATCGTTATTAGCACACTGACATCGAGAGAATTTCGGAAATGCACGGATAAATATGATCGCAATTGCCCGGCGATTTGCATTTCGGGCGCCGGTTTCATTCTCTTCGCGATTTTCACTTTCGCGCAACGTGTTTATCGATCTTCGAGTATTAAATGCGATAATTGCCGGTCACGGTAATTCGGAAAGAACGACAGCCAACCGGTCCGGCTTGTACGAGCGATGATGTTCGGTCATCCGTTACGCGAACCCGCGATCCCGTTTAAGTCCACGCGCGATTATCGCGCGCGCGCGCGCGCGCGCGCGCATGGCTACAGAGTTGCCGACGTAATGCGTGCACACGGCCGGCATTTGCATAATTACAGACATACGATTACGAAGCGTGCAAGATTTCTGGGCGTACGGTCGATGTAAGCCAACGCTTTAACGATAAATGCACGTGTGATGAATGCGAACACGCCCGTGCCGTTACCTAACGATATCGATTAAAGGAAGCGCGACTCTCGCGGGCAATCGCGGTCTACGAGGCGTTGCTCATTGCAATTCGACGAGTGGACGCAGCTTAACATCTCAATAAAATGATCACGCGTAAGTGGATTCTGGCCATCTCGACGTCGATAGGGTTTCCTATCGCTGCGAATATTCGCGGGACATTGTTCGCGGTTACGTGAATGAAAACAACGTGATAATATCTCTGCAACACGTGAGTGCATCACGTGGGATAAGAAGGACATCAGATTTATTTATATGTGTGAAAAATGTATGCGAAAGATCCAATCGTGAAATAAAAGGAAAACGCAACTGTTTAAACAAGATTTCCTTAATTGAATCTGATACGCGCGCGATCACGCTGTTGCATTTCTTCGTACAGTTTGTAAAATCTCGCGTACTTCGTTAACCCGAATTTTGTTTCTTTTCTTTATGGAGCGTATCAATTTCATAACTACACTTTCGCAATTCGATCAACGCACATGGCAACGGACGCCGATCCTAAGATCTGCGGGCAAGGCAGGATCCGCGCGCCGACATTAGAGAGGCTGGATGAAATCAAATCGTTTCACATTCCCGATTTGACTCCGATAAATCGAGTGACACGAAAGAAGCACGTGGGATAGTCGAACGAACGCGCGCAATACTACGATTATGCGAAGATATACGTCAGCGTAATCGCGCGCGGATCCGGTTTAACGATTGGCTCGACGATTCGTCCGGCCAACTACGAAGAAATCAATCAACATCGCAACGAGATCTCGTTTCTCAAGCAAGAACAACTCTGATGTTCGTATTTGGCCGCGTGACGAATATACGGCGGCGTTCTTTAAATTACGTCATTAGGAATGACGATAATTATTCATCTTCGCGGTAATTAAAGCATCTGTGCCTTGGCGAGGACTGAACGCGTATCATTTAGCAACGTCGCATTACGTCCGAGCAAACTGACATGTCAGAGATGTTTTCGCAGAGCACAGAAACTAGTCCAGTTTCACTCGGTGAGAGATCGTCCCTCTCAGGACAGATTTCATTTTCCACCTTGCCGTTCTCCATCTTGCACCCTTCGGCTACGCAAAGCTGCCGTCCCTCTCATCAGAGAGTCTGACCCTCGAGCGGCAAACAGTGGGGGAGGAAGCCGCGGTGAATGCAACTGTAAATGAAGGAACGCCGCCGCGTGATGCGACGTTTCGCTATGAAAGATGCAAGAACGCTAAATGAAGAGCGCCAGCGTCAATGATCGGAGATATCAAAGGGGGGCCTAAAGCGAGTGTCGTGATCAAAGAGGTCGATTCTTCATCCTCGATATATATTGCGCGCATCCTCGTACCCTTATACCGTGCAGTTTCGTCCCGTAACACGTTTGACCTGCTTCCGTGAGTTTAAGGGAGACTTCGTATAGGACCTGCTCCGCGTAAACAAGATTGTTGTTTGCGACCAAGTGGTCCGGATCAACTGCCGAACGAGGAAATGGCGCTTTTAAAGAACAGTGTAAGAGACTTTTCGAGGAATCTAACTGTTATCTGCATGTCGATGAATGCAATTTGCGTTTCTCCTTTATGTACACAGATACCGTTAAATGCTCGCATTATCGTATCTCATGCTTAATAACGTTACGGAGCGTGAAACGGCCCGCATGTGTGCGAAATATATCTAAGGCAAGTATAAGCGAAGAGTCCGTTCGAGGAAACAAATGTGAAAGCACTTTACGAGGCGTTGCCCAAGGATCGAGCGGTTCGCACTTGATTGCCGGCTCATAAAACAATCTCGATTGGGACACAGGTATAAAAGCTCGCGATAGCTCGCGATATCAATGAGCACGTGTTTCTCCGCGACGAAAGCGTGTCGCGGCACGATTATATGAAATTCCAGGATTAATGTGTACGCGCACGTGGTAGCGGTATCACGTAGCCCGCAATAAGTAGTTATTGTAGATCGTAACGAGACGATATTAATCAACGGTTACGTTAATTTGAATTTATTGTCTGATAAGAAGGCACGTAGCGCACGTAGCTGAAGCAAAATCTCCTACGTAGCGAGATAGCGGAGCTCCGCTACGAGATACGGACGCTGATGGCGTATCCGGGCGACGCGCAATATTGTGCAATACGATGTGCACGCAACATTATAAAGCGGCTACTCTCTCTTTCCTACGGCTGTCTGCTACCGAATGGGAACACCGGAAAATCGCATTCTATCGACGACGCGTATACTCACGCAGGCAGATTTCATATCGCACACATCGCCGAGCCTCGCACTCGCGAGCGAGATTTCTTTTCAATCAAAGAACCCACAGCGTCATAAATCACCCTTGTGACGCGGATACATCAAATACAAATATGAAATATATATATATATATATATATATATATATATATATATATATACATGCGTTGCGCACTTTCGCGTCGCACTGTTTTCTCTCCTTTTTCTTTCTTCCCCCCTCGCCCCGCCTTTCCGAGAAATATACATTGTTGGCTAGTGTCTCGCGTAAACGCGAGAGAACGTCGTTGACGTAAATAATATTACTCGTGATGATTTTTATCCGTGTCACGCGCTGTGAGTCATCCTCATCCTCCGAAATGTCGTCTTCCGAAATTTCACCGCGTTTGAAAAGAATTAGTAGTGAAAAAAGCCAAATCTATGCATACGCGTGCCATTTATCAAAATGAAACCGACAAAATCGAACCGAACTCATGGTCTCATGTGACATAAATGCGCATGAAACCGCTGCTAATGGTCCAAGTTTTCGACTATTCTCTATTTCGCAGGGAGCCAATGGGAATGGTAATGTTACACAAATAGCCATATTCGAGTTTAAGTGGGTTCCCAAGAGCGAGTTTTTAACAGAAACGGCCACGCTTTCATCTCACACAATGATAATATTATCGAGGAAGAACAGACAGAGCTACAGGGCTTTGTGTGATGCACACAATCGTTAAATCATCTACTGCTTACTTTGCAGAGATCTCTTTTTCCTATAACATCATGATTATTCGCATTTGGGAAGGCATCTCCAATGGCCTTGACCTTGCTCGACAATTTTGCTATTTGTAGGTATTATCAAAGACACAAAGAATAACTTTCAGAAGCTCGTCACTCGTCATTATTTGTTTCAAAAGTTGTCAACAAGTTGACGATACTTGATTCCACGAGTTTGAAATTTGATATAAATATTATGTAATAAAATAAAACAGTAAAACAAATACGAACTTTGTGGCAGCCCACGCTTGTATGTCTCAAGAAAGAGAAGAGACGATTCATTCGGATCACGCGTGAAATACTTTTGTTTCTCTATTGATTTTTAGGATCAGCATAAATATAACGTATTCTTATATCGTTGTATACATGCGCTTTGGGAAAAACCGTACATCGCGAGCGGAGGATTAGATTGTGGCGCGTGGTCCGCAGTATCCAGCGAACGAGGAGAAGCTTGCATAGCCAGTGGAAGTTTGCGGACTTGGTTACGACGGATAAAAGTAGTAAGCCTAGCTATTTTCATGAGATCGTACAACTCACAACTCGCAACTCACCGGATTGTTGATCAGATTCGCCGAGGTGGACGCAGCAGTGGGACGGTGATCGTATTCTTCCGGATAGTCGTCACGGTAAGACCTGCCGGTGATGGGTCCCTCTCTGAGTACCTGACTGTCCCTCTCGTCTCTGACGTCAGCGATTGGTTCCCGATGGAAGTCTCGAAACTCCCTGAGGTCGCGCAGATCCCGAAAATCGCCGAGGTAGCCCTCTTGGTAGTCGCGACTCACGTGGTCCCGTTCCCCTCGGAGCTGCCTCGACATCGCCGTCGGCTCCTCTTCCTCCGAGTCGGGCAGCAGTTGCTCGACTCCACCGCCACCTCCGCCTCCTCCAGCACCACCTCCGCGTCGGGCGGGATGACGCCGGAGGTCACACCTCCATCCTACCTCCTCCCCCTTCCTGCTGGCGATTTCGTCACGGGGCAACCGAGCCGTGCTTGTTGCCCTCACGACCGATCTGCCTCTGACCTCCTGCCCCCGCGGCCCCCCGGGAGGCTCCACCACATCACAATCAAAAGCTATCCCGCCCGGAGCTCTCACGACTCGACTCTTCCGCGTCCACCGCTCCTTCGTAACCTCGAGCTCTTCCTCGTTCTTGGATCGCTTGCGATTCGCGGCTGCTCAGCTCCGTCCGCTCGCGCTTCTATCGCAGATACAACGAGAAATGCCGCCGGGTTTTTAAGCGGCGCCGCTAGGCGATGGACCGACAGGCCGGAGGATGATGGGCTGACTTTCAGGAAGTCGAATGAGAGATAAATTCGACAATTTTGCTACCTGCAGACATCCACGGTGGAAATAACAATTAGATTACGATCGCAGCAATAAAGGAGTCTGTTGAAAATGAGCTCTTTTATGCGGAGTTATCGATTCATCGATCGACATAGATGTAGTCGTTGCTGTTGTCGTTGTTGTTGTTGAATAATGTTAAATATCACACGGAAATATCGTATTGGACTTTATTATCCTTAGTTATTGGGCGAATTAAAAAATATGTCGCGACCACAATTTTTTGCGGGTTAAACGTGCGTGATTATGCGAACGTTGTAATTAAATCATTATTTTCTTCACGTTTCCTCGGTAATAACGCAAACTGTATCGTCTAGAACACATCGCGCCAACATGATTTTTTCGACAACTGTAGCTATCAATTAACATGATTATATTCGTAACTGCGGAATAAAACATGCTTGTCATTGCATCTCTCGAGTAATGCAAGCGTAAATGTTTAACTATCGGGACAGATCTTTCCGAGCATATTGATCATAAAATTACACGAAAATCCGGCATTTATGTTTAATAGCCCTTTTTAAAGCATTGTGACAGCTGTATCACAAGCGACGCGTTTTTCCTCTCATTTAAAGGCCGTTAGACGGACATTATGCAAAGCAGACACGTTGAATCTAAATGTAAAAGTAAAATATAATTTAGTAATGGAACATATATAAGTCATTTAAGTATGCAAAATTATATAATGATAATAGTTATAAATATGCCATGATAATGCCTGCCGATATGTTTATACAATGGGCTATATAAATACCTAATCTCATTTCATGCTTTATATTATATTTCGCCACGTATGAGCGATACAATTATTTAGTTGCAGAGAGAAATTATTTATCTTTCATGGCTTTAATTAACACAAATTATTCAGCTTCATTTTGCCATTGCTGTTTAAATAAGCAGAAAATTGGTTGCATTCCATTAATTTGTCTACGAATTATTCAATTATTTAAATAGGGCTGCAACGTAAATAATATCTCAATAATATTTCCACGCGTATGACGAAGCATTCTCTCTCGGCTAATCGCACGCGCATCGAATTTGTTTTCGTTATCAATCAGCGGCATAACACTTCATACCTCTATGATCTTTTTTCTTTGTCGGTGTCCGACATCCGTACGCACGAGAAAAGTCGCCATGTTTACGTCATGTCCCCGTAATCCTCCCTTATTGTGAATTCAATTTTGTATAACGCGGCACGGAAGATAACTCAATTTTTTATCGAACCGAACAATTTCGCGAGGATGACACGTGCTCTCATGATTCACTGCGCGCTACTGGCGGTCTTCGCGTAGTTTGCTAGAACTTTCTTTCCTCTACCCTGTTTCCTTTGGTCTGTTTACTCGCGGGACTCTATTTACATCGCAATTCGATTGCCGCGATACTGCGACAATGTCAAGAACGGAAATATCGCCCGCGGCGCTGCGAATTTAACAGAGCGGAAAGTTCGGCTGCGATTGCGACCGCACGTTGATAATTCCGTTATAAGTTAATTCCGTTATAAATTAAATGGCGATCGAGTCGCCACACTTTATCGAGTATCGACGTTTCAGCAGCCGAGTCATATAGCGAGGAACGATAAGAACGATCGGTTTTACGAGGGCTCCCTGTGAGTCGAAAGAAATTGCAGCCACCGATCGGAAAAACAGCGCTTTGCTCTCAATACGGAAATGCATCGCACGAAGGCGCATCCTCCGGAGCGTCCATGGTTTCCCGCGTGAGTATTAAAGCAGACGTTCTCATAGAGCTCCCGTGCCCAGTAATGTGACATTATTATAACGATGACTGGTACAATGACGCGAATGCACGCGACGCCAAATTGTTCGCTCGTTAATTAACGGCACTATCGGCGGAAGGCGTTGTCCCTAGGCTGTCGCTCTATATAGAAATGATTGATTTCTCCCCGCCAAGGTCAGCTACGCGTATTTCACCGAACATGATGATAATAACTTTGCTGCTCCGTAGCGTTGCACCGTAGCGCTGCACCGTTACATCTTCTTAAATAAAATAAAATGAAAGATTAGGGAAGCTAATCCAATTGGATTAGATTGTTACTAAAAAAAGTCTCAAGACACCATACGAAATTTCTGTGAGTGAACCCATGTTAAGAAAAAAAGAGAGCTCTTCCAAAACCCGCAATTCCAGATCTCGTTGACGAAGATATCTTCGAGATACAAGACATTGCGAGGAGGAGGAAATAAAATCAGGTAGGCCGTGATTAAGAATACGTGATTAACGAAAGGAGAGTCCGATGCGTAAGATCCTGTCGCAGTTCTCGGAATAGAGAGGGTGGTGACGAAGCTCGCCTAAGGTGGGGTGAGTTGAGGTTAGGTCACGCCGCAGACCGCGAATGTAGGGCTGTGGGTCGCGCCCGGTCGAGCTCAGCTGCGCCGCGACCCGAAGGGGTTGCAGCTTGCCTATGATCAGACGAGCGCTCCCTTTCGTCCGTTCTAACCGCGAAAGGTGCACGCGCGTGAAGCGGAAGGCGCCGGCGAAGCTGCAGGATGGCGAGCGGGCGTTATCACGGAGGAAGTCTCGCGACGCAACGTCAGCGTCGCGACCGATCGTCCACGAAATGCGAACGGACTCCCCGAGATGATCATTCGTTCCGAAGGTCGTTACGACCTTGCGTCCGATCTTGCCGATAAATAAATTCTGCCTAGCACTCCCAGGGTTCATCCCCGATAATCATCCTCTCCGCCTGATAACCGCGCTCCCGACACTTACGGGGGTCCTCTCGGCAGCGTAACCATAACGTCCCTCGACGTTCTCCAGGGATCGGAGCACACCACTCGAAGCTGTCACTTTCGCGCGCGCGGACGTCCTTTCGACGTCCGTTCCCGAACCTAGGAATCTAGAACCGCGACGATGTGTTTTACCGGACTCGCGCACGTCGCCGGATAACTTCCGCGTGAAACGTTCGAGGATGACGTAGCGAGCGAGCAAAACGACGTCAAAACGACGGCGATACTCGGGGGCCGTGTTCGCGTCGACGGCTCGCTGCTAACGCGGCTCACGCCACCTCGGCCACCCTCGGTAGGCTACGTTCCTCATCGTCTCGGCTCGACTCGCGCACCGTGACGTCACGCGGACAGACGAAAACCCCGGCGGTCTGGGATATCGATCGCGTGCGCTGGCGCAGCCGAGGCTTCGCACCCCGCGACGCTGGGCGATCAGAGACGGACGCGCGACACGTGGCTGAGACTCCGAAAGATGACAGTTCGGTGTTTAAACTTCATGCTGGTCATCGAGGGTCACGGATCGTCGGGATTGTGCTCCGTGGCTCTCGGGTCATTTGCGTGATGTAATAAATAACGTTCGTGTAGTACGACACGGAGCGATTAGGAAATCGAAACGTTGAACATTGAATCTTCTGCCCTCTTGATAATGAGTCACTTGACGATATTGAACGTGAGCACTGAATCGAGTGCGCGATGTTATCGAATGATTCAGGTTTGTTGGTGAGAAAAATTTTACTCCTTTTGCTCTCGCCTTGCACATCACTTATCTTCTGGGAAAATAATGGCGCAATAAAGTAATTGCCGGAATGGAAATACGCAATGGAAATTTATTCGTACGCATGAACGTAATTCGTAATAAATGTTCACAGATCTGTAGAAAATGATAACATTGTTGTTTGTAATATGACTGGTATAACTTAGATAGACAAAGCTTTCCATTCTTATCCATAAAACGCACAGATATCCACGTACATGTTGTGCCACGTATACCTGTCGATATTCCGATGCTTGAATATTCAAATCTGGAATTCGATTTATCGCAATACCGACTAACGCTATCGCGGAAAGGCGGGATCGTTATTCATCAATCCGTTAATTCTTCATTTCTGCCGGTTATACGATTGGTCTCGGTAGATTAGAATTATATGAAGCGATAAATTAAATCGAGCGATGATTACTAATACACGTATACAGCGGCAATTGCTAATTACCGAACATCAAGCTTAAGTGACATTTCATAAGCGCCAATTCTGAGAGAGAGAGAGAGAGAGAGAGAGAGAGAGAGAGAGAGAAAATTAGAAGAGAAGTTAATTAATTTTCAATTAGATGACGATAACGCGTACATATATTTATTATCACCGTTCCCATCGTTTTATTCGGAAAACGAGTATTGAATACGCCGCTTCGTTTCCCATGAAACTATCGGACTACCTGCCAATTCCTCGTTTCTTCCTTTCATTGTGCGCGAGGCTCGCGCAACGCGTCATCGCGTCATCTCTCTAACGGCGCTTTATAAATCGCGCGTCATTTCGAATATTTCGAAGAGACGAACAAAGGAGGCAAATAAAGCTCGATAAAGTAAAACGGTATATATTTGACTAATGTATTTCGGTTACCAAAGAGAAGAGAATTAAGATAATCTTCATATTTTGATATCTGATTCCTATGTACTTATAAGATACTTATAACCATGCGCGTGTGTGTTTTTCTCGGAAATAGTAAGAGAAATAATTTTCAAATTAAACTACGTTCAATGAGCGAGCCACGTTCACTTATCGCTGAACATGTGTTGGAATGTTATCGTAGAATGCATTACCAGCAAAGTACTTTCGAAATGATACTATCAGCGCGATTGCATTAATTATGCTGTTTACCAGAAAGTCAGTCGTTATGAGTATTTCTTTTTATTGGGATACCCGACAGTTATTTTCACATTGCATATTTGCTTCGCTTCACGCAGCGAAGCAATGCGAAAACTCTTACGGACATTCCTGACATTAATTTGCGAGGCTAATAGGTATCACTCGCACAATTAAAATGCAGCGCGCTTATCTGTGAGTTAATACTCGGCCGTTGCGGCTGCGTAATGACTGCGGATGAATCGTGACACATTCTGCTACAATTGCTGCTATCTGTACGAGGCGGCGTTTATATCTATATAAGAAGTGGAACAGATGTTACGTAAATTACAACGCACATACGGAGATAAGAGGGCATAAAAATGGATATACGTAATTCGTTGTCATAAGTGCGATACGTTCTCTCCCCTACCCCTACCCTCCCCCCTCCCCGCGAGGAGGGGGGTACCTCCGCGCTACCTTTGCGTTCAGCGTTAACGGCGAAAACGCAAGCGAACGCGCTCGCAAAGGGACCGCGCCACCACTGGAACAATCGCGCTTTTGCAGTGCCGTGGCGCAACCCCGTCGCAAACACCGACATCTACCGAGGGTTGAGGGAAGCGGACGGCGAAAGGACGGCGAAAGTGAAGTAAATGCACTTTTCCGCGCGCGACTTTTCTTACCCTATCGTCCCTTACCGACCTTCAACGATAACGCTGATATTCCGGATCGCGGCATCCCCGCGATGCTCACCGCATCCTGGTAATAACACGATTGCGGATTGTGTCCGCGTACGTCTTCGGCCTGGACTATCGATCGCACGACGTCGCTAAGGGTGGCAGCGGGAACTTGCCGCGCCGCGTGGTGCTGCATGCTGGTGGCTGCATTCCGAATATGCATTCCGTGAAACGTCGAAGAGACGTTTGCCAGAGACTGGGGAAAATCATTGCGGTGTAATCTCAATAAAGCGCTTTACGCGATTAACAAAATTCGGTTTTCATATTTAGGGCACGCGCACTGGATCGAGTGCTTGGGATAGTTCGATCAGCGGATTATGGAACTGTGCGGATAAGGAAGCAGTGAAGACAAGGACCTAGGCATGCAATAAGCACGTGAAAGAAAATTTCAAAATCATGCCAATATCACGGTCAGATATCCCCAAACGCAGAAACGTAAAATCCTCATCAATGAAGCAACAATATCTTGAGCGATAGGAACATTACTTTATCGAAAAGGATTATATGCTGAACGGATTATGTACACGTATAGAAATATTCTCTTCGCTCAGGATATTTATTTTCTCGTATGTTTGAAAACGATTAGCCGGTTTGCTCATGATTTTACGGTCGAAGATTTTTTTTACATGCAACACAGCCCTAAAGCAGTAAAAGAGTACGGGTAGCGACCTGCGCCAGACTTTCATAAATACAAACACAAAGGACCTTGCTGCCTTATGTAAAGTTCGAAATATATTCTAGACTCGATAGTTATGCTCGATAATTTTTCTATTTGCATATATATATAAACAAATAAATATATATATATATATATATATTTGCATTTATATAATTGCGTTTATAGATTATATATAAAATTATATAAAATAATTATATAAAATAGTTTAGAATAATTGATTTATATTGAAAAATGTATAATTTGATAAATTTAAGGTTACAAACTAGGATTAGACTAGATTACAATATAATAATAATAATATATTATAATATATATTATAATAATTAATCATTTACTTTTAATTAGTACATTCAGTAGATTAAAATTAGAAAATTTGGCGGTGTTTTATAGATTAGAGGGTTTATTTATTAAATGATAATCCAGGATTAGATTTACTTAATTTTTTTATGTATTGCTATTTTGGATTTATTTTCAATATTAATAAGTGAGATTTTTTTTTAAATAATTCGAATAAAAATGTAGAATATTTAGATTAAAGTGAGTTGTAATTTATTTATTTGTTGATTATTTAATTTATATATTAATTAATAAATAAATTAATTAATAAATCATCTTTTTTAAGATTTAAATGTAAATTAATTGATATAAGTTAATTAAATTTTAATATATGTGTGTATGTGTACTTATAAATGTGTAATTATAAAAGTTACAATAAAAAGTCATAATAAAAAATAAATAAAATATATAAATATTATATTTATATTTATATTATATTTATACCGTCAATGCATAATCTATTGTAATTTTATGAAATGCATCGCGTGATTGAAAGTGAAAATGATATAACATCTTTCCTTGTTACATTAACATTATTTCGTAAGAGTAATATTTATTTTTACGGATATGAGATCGTCGAAATCGTACAAGGTTTAATTTTATATCTTAATTCATGCATTAAACACGCCATGCCTGGTGACTAATAGGAATTAATATATTCCTAGAATCGTTTCAACTGAGATTTCAATAATATTTTTTGCGCAGTAAGTGTTCAAGAACGACAATGTTTCGCAGAATTCAAGCATATTCCAGAATGAGGCAACATCGCAGGCAGATTGCAAAAAGGAAATTCGAAATCTTTTGAATCTTCGAGTGTTTTCTTATCTTTGGGATACATTAACATTTCTTTAAATATGTTGGTTTAGTTCTTAATAAAGTTCTTAATCGTTGAAAATTTCATCGCCAGTCGAATCGAGAGATAATCTTTCAGCGGGAAACGTATTCGCTCGCAATTCGAATCTGTCTTCCGTTAATAGAGATGATATTTTCGATGCTGATATCGATTCTCTTCTATTCTGAAACTGTGTGACACTAAAAAGGCGCCTTTTGTGGGCTAAGTATTTTCAAATTGAAAATAGCACCGTGTTATCCAAGATCTTCCTGAGGGGGGAGGGGGAGGGGGAGGGGGAGGGGGAGCGGAGCGGAGGGCGGAGGGACTTCATCTGTTCTAATAATAACGTATTCGCGGTGCGAATCAAAAATTTACAGAGCCAGCAGCATTAAACTCGGCGGTGAATATATGGAGCGAGATATCGGGGCAAACTCATTTTATCGCGTGAAATCGGCTAAAAATCTCATCCCTTGAGCTCATTCTTTTATCAGATCCTGATTCACAGTTCACTTTGCGTGTAACGAAACTTTGTTGATTACTCGGATTATCCGACGCGCACGCGGGTTCCGTTTGTTCCAAGTCCATCCTGTTGGCAAACGGCTTCGACGGCATGTGGCGTCAGTGTGCGTTGGCAATAAGCGACAAGATTCTAATTCATCGAGAGGCAAGAGCGTGCAGCCTTCCGCCACGAGGGCGACCACGATACTGAGGGAGTAGGAGGAAACATCGGGAGGAAACAGCGCCGCAAGAAAAGCCGAAACATCCTGCCTGATGAGGCAGCGTCGGCGGCTTCCGCGGCAGCGTCTTACTCCGAAAATGATCCTCGTGCTAAAACGTCGCACCGGAAGACGTAAAGCATCCTCGCGCGGCTCGTCGCCTCGGCGACGTATCCGTCATCATCCCCGCAGCTACGTCGTAAGGTGGAAACGTCTCCGTCCTCGTCGCGCCCGTGGTGCTCCAGCTGTGGTGCTCGCACTCTTCCAGACGACGGCAAGGGGCAATGCTACCGCGCGCGCCGCGACGCGTCTGGTGGGGGGACCGAAGCGTACTCCTCGCAGCCACGAACGTATCGCGATAGTGGGAGAAGTGTCTGCGCCATAAAGAGAGCCACTATACCCCGAGCGGCGGTGGGGATGATCTGTCTACACAGCGCGTAGTGGGGCTGCACGTGAGCGCGAAAGAGAGCCCACAGGGGTGATAAGGAGGCTAGGCGCGAGGTAGTAGAGGGAGCGAACGGTCGCCGAAAGCGTAAAGCGGCCCATAATTCGGTGCGCCGCCCCGCAATCAGGTTCGTGCTCGTGCTTTTACCGACCGTCCGACCGTTCACGGTGAGAAACGCCAGTGTACACGTTTCTGTCCGGTACCCGGTATCCATCACGTTGGCTCCACGGTGGATATCTTGTTGCACGCGAGCGAACGCACGCCTGTTCTCGTCTCGATCCCGCCGATTTCTCGGACCCGCGTTCCGGTCTCGCGAGTTGATACGTCGCGCGTCTCAGTTGAAACACGCGCGGCGAGACCGCGGTGGTGTCGCGATAAAGAGAGCCTCGCGGTCAGTGCGCCGACAGCGGATGCAACGAGGAGGAAGAGAATGTGGAGGAGGGTGATACCTCATCGATAGTTTCTGCTCACCCGAGATCGTCGCATCATCCCTCCCGCGATCGTCTCGATCCTGCATCGCGGTTGGCGCGCGAGTTGACGCGCGCGACTCGTCGGATCCTCGTCGTCGCCGCAGCCAGTTCTCACGTGTCTCCCGAGCCAGGGACGAGGAGGAAGAGGGCGGTTCTTTGTTGTCCTCGTCTCCTAGTGCGACCGGAGGAAGCGGAGGTAACCATCACACCATCATCTAATCCAGATTTTCGCGGGTTCTCGTGTGCGGCCGGGGTTCGCGGGCGAAGGGAGGCCAATGTGCGAGGATAGAGAGAGAGAGAGAGAGAGAGAGAGAGAGAGAGAGAGAGAGAGAGAGAGAGATAGAGAGATAGAGAGAGAGAGAGAGAAGGAGAGAGAAAGAGAAGGGAAGAGACGCGGCTCAGTGCGAGTGCGTTCATCGTGCCGCCCTCGCGCTCCCTCGCCTCGATCTCCGTTCCACGTTTCTCCCTTCCTCATCCTCATTTCTTTCTCTTTTCTCTCTCTTTTTTTTCTCTTCTGTTCTTGCTCTTCTTCTTCTTCTTCTTCTTCTTCTTCTCCTCCTCTTCTTCTTCTCCTTTTTGGTTTGGTGTTGAATTTGTGCGTTGAATTCTCACCGGTTGAGTTCGGTTGAGTGTGCGAGGCGGCTCCTGAGGGAGGAAAGACCACCGTTCCTCCAGCCACCGTTCGTCGTCGAGACTTGTGTGTACCGACGTTGTCGTCGCCGTCGTCTTTCTCCTTCTCCTCGTCGCCATCATCGTCACGTAAATATGAAACCTACCTACACGCTCCCACAGACGCGCGCGCGCGCGCGCGCACACACACACGCGCGCGCGCGGGAGACACGAAGACACCACCACTACCGCGCGTCGTGCAAGAGGCGCACGCAAGGCGGGCACATTCACGCGCGGGCCACACTCCGCGGGCACACGCGCGCATGCAGCCTTAAAATGTGCGTGCGACACACGCGCATTTCGGGAACGATGATGATGCGCGCTGCGGTGGTAGTAGTAGTGGCGAGGGTGGTGGTGGTAGTGGTGCGCGGGCGTGCACGTACACGTAGCCGCGCTCCCGCACACTGTTCTGATTATTAACGAGTTATTACCGCGATACTAATTAAGTTTAATCGCAAGGCCGCCCGTTCGTTAAAGTTAATTGCAGGATCGACCACGGCCCACGCCGTTAATTGCGCCGTCCTGCTCGTTGCTCGACGTGCCGCGCTTTTATAGTCGGAGCTTACGTGTTTCGCGAGTGGAACGGGATCTCTCTCTCTCTCTCTCTCTCTCTCTCTCTCTCTCTCTCTCTATCTTTCTCTCGCTCTCTCGATCGCTCGATCGCTCGCGCAACGAAAATACGTTGCGATCGCGACGCCGGCGTTCGCCGTTGAATTTTTTTCCCCGATCGCCCATGAGAGGATGAGAAGGTCGCGCGCGGCTATAACAAACCTATTTCGAGCAACGTTTTCGGCTTGTTCGCGAGAAGGACGTACTCGCGTCGCGAGTAAACAAATAGCTCGCGATGTGCTCGACGGAGACAGCTGCTGGATATCCTAGAAACCGCCTCGCAATGACGCATTAGGCACGATCGCGCAATTGGATCTGTTATGTCATACGTATCGATTATGCGTGTTTCTTATTGCGCGTCTCGCGCGCCGCGTCCTCATGCGTGCGCGGATTCATTTCTCTCGAACCGACCGCGTTCGTCCGCGATATTTTATCCGGAATCTGCGACATTCGGCTGATGTCGTTGGCGACCGACACAGTGCAATCGCTCATGAAGATTCTGCCCGATGCATGTTGTCAATGCATGTGTGGGCAAGCCCCGTATTGCGGGGGATGCGGGGGATTTGTCGATTATCTCCGATCGCAAGCGAGATCACAGGAGCCGCGGTATTTCGTTTACCTGATGTTTCTTCACGCTTTTATCGTCAAGAACATTCGTCCGATGCCATTACGTCCGATGTCGCAAACTAATGTCGATATAATTGACGTTATCTGTCCCTGGCAAACTGACCACCGGTCGGTTTTCTTCTTTCTGAAACGCTCGCCCGGGAAAATCTAAGAATTCCGACGATATTCACACAGGTGACTTTCGGATCTCGTTTCCGCGAGTCGACCGGCGGGCAGACATTCGCATTATTTATGCCATCGTCGTGTTTTCAAAGCGATGAACACCGATCGATGCGAACAGGCTTAAAAAGGAGAGGATCCTGCAGAGGTCCTTGCAGCAGCATCTTGCTGTGATTAACTTGATATTTCTGATCTTACCAGGCATATCGAATAATCGATCGCGCGTACGCGATAAAAAGGACAACATGTATACGCTTCGCGTACAATTTCCAGCTCTGTGGAAACAAACACGACGTTATTACTACTTTGATAATGCCCGTCCGTGTGAGAGCAGCGATGATAAATCTGGCGTGTATTAAATGTTTACAACGGTAGCCGCTGCACGTGCTGTAACTTTTTCTTGCTCCTGCCCCGTCATCGTAATTTTATATTAATAATTTGATATTATTTTATGCTCCAGTGCGATCGATAGATTTTTACGCCTCCAATAATCAGTCTGTTTGCCGAGCCGCAATGTTGCAATTTCCTGCGATCGTTTCCTTTCGTTCCGTTCGTGATTGTCTTTCACTCCGATTCAGCTTCCTTCAGCTCCGTTCTTCGCGTTCTTCGCTTAGCAGCGATTGCGACGACTGCGATTACTGCGACGCTAATCGCATCGTCAATTAGTAATCTGCAATCTGGTTTATTTAATCAGATGAAGATTCGCTAAACATACGCGAAAACACAGCGATTAATCGCTGCGATTGAGAGACTATCCAAGTTGGAGAGCAGATAGAAAGAGTCGCGCTTTTCTTGCTTGTCAGGAATGCCATTTATGGAAAGCCATCTCAGATGCACTTAATTGGCATGCTATTTCCTAAGTGCAATTCCAGAATCAATTTTGGATATGAATTTAACAGCGTTACTGTGACTCATTGCATACTTGATTGATATAATGTTACAGTTGTACGATATGCGAATGCCACGCAATATCGCTGAATGGAAAGAAATCACGTTGATAAAGCTATTGCAGTAGTTTCTTCAATAAATTTTGAAATGAAATTATAAATTCGCGCGCGCGCGCGCACGCGCGTGAGTGTGTATAAAAATATACCAGGAACCGTAAAATGAATAAAGTGATTACTTATCAGAAAGATACGCGCCAACTTTTCGACAGATATATATATATACACGCCTCGTATTTTTCTGATATTGCAAGAACTGAATTGGAATTATTGCTAATGAGTAAGTGATTAGGAATTAATGGTTGTAATGATTTGTATATGCGCTATATTATATACCATATATAATCGATCAAATATTGCAATAATTTCTTCAATAAATTTTGAAATGAAATTATAAATTTCCGTATATGCATATGTATACATTTTTTTTTACTTATGAAACATAAATTCATCCAATGAGTTGAACAGTCGGTTTGAACGGATATCTTCCAGGATTATTGTGTATGCAAAAATTATAAATGACATAATAAAATCATAATATAATTATAAATGATACGATAATGGATTGCTTGAGAAATTAACATAGGAAAAGGAAAATCTTTCTTATTTTAAGAAAGATTTTTTTGAAATGATACAAGTGACGTTCTTACATCATCGGGAATAAATTTCGATCGCTTTGTGTGGCATGATAATGAAAAGTACAAAGAAATAAAATATAAAGTAACACAATACATTGCATATTAACCAATAGGAATCAATACTTACGGTACTTTCAATTTCAACCAATAGGCAGACCAGGAATGGTCTACATAAAGATGTTCGTCTAATATAAAGCCTTCACTATCCAGCATTCGTTCTTTTGTGACAGTAAGTTCTTTCCCTTTTTCTTTTTTTTCCTCTCTTGTTATGTGTGAAACGTTTTTGTGAAAGAAATAAAACTTCAGAGCGGACTAAGAAGGAAGATTCGTTTATTTTATTTCTGTTAATAGTAAGTAAAGTTTTTTCATTTCATGCTTTTCGTTTATTCATTGTAGTTAAATTATACTATACTGAATGATGAATTATATTATACTATATTATTATTATATGTATGTGTCATATATTATATCATATCTATCTAGTAACTAGTAGTAACTCGATAGTTTCGTACTTTTTCAATGTTCCCTAGTGAGAATACTAGATTTCATAAGATAATCCATAAAAGTGTTGACAAAGTGCAAAAAGTACATAAGATCAATGAATTTGGAGCAGTGATTTTGTAGCTCTGTTAAAATTAAAAAGTCACATTAAATGTATGATAAAGATTCTATATTGAATTGACATGTTATAGACATATTGTAGATAATTTATCATATTGGCAAAATCATACTTGCTCTGACATGAGTGAATATATATAAATGACATGAATATACAGACACAGGATGTCACAGGAAAACGTTAGTACATGGTGGCGATACACGTGGTCGTATGTGATACGCGAACAGATATCTGTTTTGGGCTTCATCTATTTTGCAGAAATTTTGTTGAAGAGACATCTAAATTCGTTTGACTTTAAAGTAATATAAAATATGACTATATATAAAATATATATAGTATAAAATATATTAATTAATGATGTTCTAAAGATCTAAAAATTTAGATTTATTATTGACAGAATAAATTCCGTTGAGGACAACAGCATTATATCTTTTGGAGAGTTCGTATTGGTAAAGATGTTCGTCACGTCGATCTGATGAATAAAGAAAAACTTTGTAGGAATGTCACTCTTCATTGCTTTATTTTCTCTCTCTTTTTTTGCTTATTGCCTGCTTACTGCTTTTACTGTTATTATGCTTCTTGCGTTCTTATTACGTATCCGTAATGAAACCGAGATAGCTGCGCATGAAAAATTGTAAAATTAAACTTTTAGATATCACATTATTGCGATAGTAAGCACGCATATTCATATTGCGTGCTACGCGTGTGATCAATAAATCGGTTTGTGCAGTACAATCATACGTGCACGTGCCGACATACTGCATAATATGCATATGGTATGGTAGAGGAGTGTAGAAATCCACTATCGTAGACCTCGTGAGGAGGAGGCCTTGGATGGTGTTTTTATTGGTCTAATAAATAGGAAATAGATTTTCAATTTTCTTTTTCTTCTTTTTCTTTGAGAAGTGTATGTTTTCTCCATTCATTTTATTATTGCTAATGCTGGTGCGTTGGTGTTGCATAAAGCATGCATATTAACACACATTACATAGTTGTACATCGAAACATTAATAGCATGGACATTTTATATAATCTTTGGCAAAAATAATTGCAATTAATATATATTTTCTAAATAAGATGACAAAGTGAAATTTTAGATTGTGTATATATATATATATATATATATATATATATATATATATTACTTTTACATTATTATATTATAATGTATATTATTACATAATATAATATTATATATTATACAATTTGTGTTTTTTATTTAAAAGTTATATATATATATATATATATATTACTTTTATTATATTATAATGTATATTATTACATAATATAATATTATATATTACACAATTTGTATTTTTTATTTAAAAGTTTCTTTCAACTATCATAAAAGGAAGTCACGTTAATTTTATATCAAGAGTAATTTAAATTTTAAAAGTTCTCTCTCTCTCTCCCTCCCTCCCTCCCTCCCTCTTTCCCTCCTCGTCTCTCCCCTATTTACGCATTGGCATTCCGTATAATTAATTATTAGCTTCTATGTGTCGGCACATCAAAAGATACAAGAATTTCGCATCCAAATGACAGTCGTTATCAATCATTTATTTAACGAGCAATACAGGTAATCGATATGTAATGGAAAATTTCGAAAATTTATAAAGCACTACCTTCCGCGTGATCCGCGTAACATCACGTGACGCTTTAATTGATACGCAAGCATTTCGACATTTTGCATAGGATAGACATAAACGCGTCTGTTGCACACTTAAATCCGTGATACTTGCACTGTGACACTTTCATCTCGGAATGCGTATGTTTCTATATATCGACGAGCAGCTGCAGTTGAGCTGTATTTCTATTATTACCCAGGATAATAATAGTGTGCTATGTTCGCTCTCCATACACAAATTGTACGCGCAAGCAAAACAAGATTTTCTAGAAGTAGATTGTATGGCCTCTTCTCATGCAATTCAACGCACACTGTCCCGCGACCGTCTCGTAGGCGCCCCCTAAAATATTTCGTTACACGTTACATCACTCTCACTCTGGTATATCGTGCACCAGATATAAACGATCGTTATTACGCAACATCGCGCGAAAAGAAGTTGAAACGTATAGAATTATAATGAAGCTTGATGATGCTATTCAACCTTGTTGTTTCTAATGCGGATTGTACCGGCACATTGTCGCTATTTTCAAGTCATTTTCAAGTCATTGTTTACGACGTTCTTTATGTGTAGTTTAGGTCAATTGCAAGGGTTAAAGCCTCACATTGTTCTAACTTATATCGATATTGATGATTATAGTCGCGCGCACAGCGGTCGTGTGCTGGTGACCGAATCGCTGATCTACAATGTGGGAAAATATAATAAATGCGCCGTTCCGATAGTACGCAGAACCGGTTGCGCGAGTTACACGGATTTATAAATACGACACCTCCGGCGAGCATGAGCGATCCTCTTTCCCTTTTCCTCTTTCTCTCGCTCGATATCTCTCGTCCGCTCTCGTAGCGGCTCGGGCTGCCTTTTCACGCTGCCGCCGATTAATTCGTTCGGAGCGGAAAATTCGTGGGTGGAAGCTCTCTAAACGCAACAACGAGTGTCTGGACGGACGCACGAAAGCTTCAACTTTCTCCTCGCTTGTATCGTCCCACGGGCTTCCCGTCGCGTTTTTGATAAATTTGACACGAGGTTTCCTGTCAGAGGAAGAGAGAGAGACATAGAGCATTGAACGAAGAACGCGCGCGGCTTGCCCGACTCGTAATTAATGTACGCACGTACATTATCCGATAATGCATGTGTATGTATCAGGGATCAAATGGATCGACCTCGAGCTTCATGCCGATGCATTTGCGCCCGAGTTTGCTTAATGAAAAATGAGACGCTTTTCTGGATGATCGCTCGTCATTTATGACGACTTATCTTTATTCTTTATCATATATCTGTATGGTTATTTCGATTGCCGTTTTCACAGTGCCTTGGCAGTCTACGATCAGGGACATGATTTACACCATACGTCACGTTTACACCATGCCAAGACTAGGCTTTATGCGAAGAATCTACGTATAGTATTACAATGATCGGCATATGCTTCTTTGGAAATTTTCTTCAGCTAGTAATTTGAATTCTCAAGAGGAGGCTGATGTAAATATTCTCTCTCTCTCTCTCTTTTCTCTTTGTCTTAAAAAAGTTTTTCTTAAAAAAAAAAGAGATTCTCAAATTTTTCGGAAAACAGATTCGATAGATGATTACGAAAATTAATTTTACTCGGTACATGAGTTTCTCTTCTCAAAACATCAATACGGATGTGATGAATCTTAATGTCATTTAAGATGACCATTATATATAATATTATAGAATGTATGTGTGTGTATGTATCCACACACATATTTTACATATACACTCTGTATAATCATTCGCCATACACGTACACACATTCATACTTCTTTATATGAGTATCATAGTACTATAATAGTCACATAAAATATATAGTGCGGTATTTAAATATGGCTGTTATAGTGTATACTTGTAATCCTATTGTATAAAAATCGTTTGCTCAAATAAAAACCAGCATTGATTTTTTACCCTGTTTCATTTGTTAGCCGTGAATTTATTTTGTTATTCCGTGCGTTATTACGTAGCGGGGAATCAAAATCACCATCACGGCGTCGGTTAAGAGCTGAAATCCCCCTCCGTTCCGCATCTTCACACATGGCGGGCGATGGTTATTTGATCGATACGAACCCTCGACTGTACGCTTTTCATGGTGTGCATGGCCACCGTTTTATTAATGACTGACTCACACGCATCACGATAAGCTGATAGTCACGATCGAATGTTCGTTACATACCGGAATGGAAATAATTGTTCTTTGAACTCATAGGGGTAATATGGTGCGGATTGTTGCGGAGAAAGCCGAAATTGAAGTGAGCAGTCGATGTTATTGCGATAGAGCAGGGATGAATGCTAATCGCTGCAGAAGTGGAAATTTAGAAACTCGTTGAAGCATAAGGAGCAGTCGCTGTATACTTCTGATTGTTGGATTGTTCAATCGTCAAATACATCTCGGGAGAACCTCGCAGAGTTATGGTCGATATTATTAGCGACAGTCGAATCTTTCACTGTATTATCGATGCCAGCAAGCATCCTCAGCATCGATGGCATTGCACGGTCGCGTCGCGATATTCCTATAAATAAAGGTCGTCCTATAAAGCCTAAAGATAAAAACCTCCTCCCACCTCCCACAAAGATATGGACAAGAGTTGAGGCAATTTTTGTAATTCACAGCTAGATTCGCTGAACCGTCAAGAAGAACGCGAGCAAACGACGATTTGAAGCTTGAAGTTTATTTGTTTGCGTCACTTTGCCTTATCTTCAGATTATCGGCGAACATACGTAAGAAACATAATCCCGCTGTTATCGAAACCACGGTCAGGAAAAGAGTAAACATTTACAAGTGTGAAAGAACGTTTCTTTCGAATTCAATATGTAGAATATGTCTTTTAAAAAAATCTCTGAAACAAAACGGGAATCTAAGATATGAAGCAGCTTTGCTTTTTTATACATTTACACAAATAATACATGATATCTGTTATATAATATCTTACGTAAAATATAATTTGAATACAGTGTGATGTACTGTGTGAATTTGACCCGATGTGAAATAAATGAAATTTTGAGGTGATATCTTAATAATAAATTTGGTAATAAGTATTTTCCGGTAAGTTCCAGAAGTAAATGTGAGAAAGATATAGTGAAAGAATAACAAGTTTGTTGTTTAATTGTCATTTTTTCAACTGCTATTCATAACGCAACCAATGAATTTAGAATTTATTAAACTAGAATACATATATATATATATATTTATTTATTTATTTGTATAGTCTTTGATAAGATATCGATTTCATCATTTGTACGACTTAATTAAATTGCAAATATAATTTAGTAACATTTTAGAATATATTTAGTAATGCAAATTTATATTTATTAAATGCATTTATTAATTATTCATATCAGCAATAGGTAAAAATAGATTATCCTAAAAATTACCGATTGTTTATAGCAGCATAACAGCTAATTACTCGTGGCTGATTTAATTATTAAATTTCCGCGGTGATAATCTTCCAAGTGGTCAATTGAATATTATTGTTTTGGATATTAGCTCTATCATTTTGCATGATAGAGGTAATGTGTTACAGTAAATCAATTAAAAGATAAGGCATCATCGATATCTTTCTCTCTTTTTCCCTTTCTCTCTCTCTCTCTCTCTCTCTCTCTCTCTCTCTCTCTCTCTCTCTCTCTCTCTCTCTCTCTCTCTCTCTCTTTCTCTCCAATTACCGCTCTGATATAACAATTCATTATCCCGTTTAAAACACATAAATGAAAATGTGTGTTATCGGTTAATAAAAAATTCGAACGAAAACATATATTAATTCGTTGATGTAAAATTATGTCTACCAGATATTATTATGATATGACGTATTCAATATCGAACATTAGATAAAGAATATTGACTGATTATTTTGTTATCTACGACGAATTCGCTGTTTTATGGGAGATTCAACAATTGCTCGAGCTATCTGTCTGATTAAAATCTTCTCAAAATTTTAAAATTTCACTTTAAAATTTCACTTTCACTGGATCTTGGCCACGCTTAACGCTTAAAAATTGATTAATTGAATTAATATTTATTGAATCGTTCTCATCGTCTTCTTTAAAAAAAAAAAACGCGAGCAAGGGGGTGCCTAGGAAATCGAAAGTTCTGTAACGCGGTATGCATACTGTCTCGTCTGATCATAAGAAAGGATTTCATTCTCGACCGTATGTTCCGTGCCTCGCTATGCGACCCGAAGCATCACATGACGCTCGGTGTTGGCAAAAACACTGCAAATTAACCGAATTATGGAAGCGACGCGTTTGCTAATGATTTATGCGCGACAATGCGCTGGTAATTGCCAGCGTGCGCGAACACGGGGTCTCTCTCTCTCTCTCTCTCTCTCTCTCTCTCTCTCTCTCTCTCTCTCTCTCTCTCTCTCTCTTTCTCTATATACGCGTTCAGTGATTAATTAATGAATCGACGGGCACGAGATTGCGGCCGCGAGATGATGTACATACATTCGTCACAGTCCGACATTGGGAACGAGAAATAGGAGGAATGGGAGAGAAGGGCAATTGTCGGTGAGCAAACTTTACCGATGATATATGCCGAATCGCTGTTGAGGCAGCGCCGGATATCAAACTATAATCTGACGCAAGTAGCGGAAGGGACGTGATAGTGTTGCGTGATTTGCAGCGGCGGGCATTATTTGAATGATTTAATTGTAATCATTGAATTAGCAAATGCCAATATTGTTTATAATCGCGAGATGAATCGACAGACGTCCAATGGAATTGCAACACGTGAGCGCACGCGAAATTAGGACCTCCCGGATTTCCATTTCCCTCGCTGTACGGATTATCGAATTCGCCGCAGAAGGCGCAACGTTAAACTTATTAGTGGCCTTCGCCTTCGTTGTCGGATATTTACATTCGACTTGTTTACTTGTCAATGTCCTAACTTGTCATTGTCTCCGAATCTTCAAGTCGGCGTGTCGAATATCGTGCTATTATATATTACCGAGTATCATTTCGTTATTCCGTCTCTAACCGACACGATTCTCTCGAATATCAGGCAACCGCAATGACGCAAGAGGATCTTCCCTCTAGGATTTTTATAGCGTACATATCTGATATATTATATACGCGCACTCGCAGAACGGCAGATCCTAGTTTGGTACCTGCTTTGTGGCCCAAAAGGGGCCCCGAGGAAGCCAGCGGCAGCTGCCTCGATAATTGCGCCGGCAATATTATAATGGTCCCAAGTTTGCTTCACGAGATTCAGGTATACGCGCACATACTTTTACACGCTTTTAAGCCGGGCCTACGAAAAAGTACGTAACGGAGAGCACAATGCCGCTATTCTTAATGCCGGATGCGTTCGTCGCTGACTTGGCAATTGATTTCATCGCGCTGCCTGGCAATGCAATGCTGGATCCTGCGTTTCCTTAGGGGAGGCTAAAATGACATCGGAGGATAAAATAACATACCGGCATTTCTCAGAACTGAAACTTGCGAACGTGAGGTACGCCGAGCGCGAGAGGAGCGATTCCGTCGTGTAAGAATTTTGTGGGAATCGCAAGAGGCGGATGGGATCGTCGCGAATTTCGGCGGATTCGTTTCTAACCGAGAGATTCGATCGCTATCGCGCAGACTTTGATGTTTTGGGAATTCATCTCGTGAAAGTCGGACGAATTTCTTCGTCGAAAGGGAAGAATGCCTGTCCGCGTGTTTATTTTTCACACAAACGAAACGCTTGTGCTATGCTAGTGTATACATTTCTTATCGTACTTCAAGATCATTAAACGTGCTTTCGAACGTGCTAACAGATGGCACCCTATGTTTTCTCCTATTCGTAGTTTCATTTTTTGAATAAACTTTTGATTCATAACCAATTCATACACAATTCGTACTGTTAAGCTGACAGAGTCAGATATTGAGTCAGATATTCCGTCAAAGTTCATAATTGTTAGAAAAATGCATATCACAATCTAACGACTAAAGTATTACGAAATAATATCAGAATAATATTGCTACCAAGAAGACGTATACGATTGATGAGAGATGTTATATAAGAGAGTTTGCTTAATTAATAAAACGACGAACTTTTCAAGAATCGAGGTCTAAATATTTATCGTTTACTATAACTTTGATACATGTCTGATAGAAATATAAGTCGCAATAAATATATGTGTGACTATGCGTATATATAATTTTCTATTATTTTCTAAACGCGATAGAATACGTTACATATATATGTATATATACACGTATGTGTATATATATATATACATGTAGACATATAATAGAAATATAAAATGATAAATATTTGCGAAAATGTCAAACGTCAGACAAATCTCAGCAATATTAGCAATCTTAGCAATGGATATTAGCAATTAAAAATTTTATTATTAACATTAAACAACATTAAAAGTAAACGGACAGGAATAGAACTTTTGCTCGTGCGATGAGTATTTCTCCGACTTGCGTCTAAAATATCACGTTGAACGTTTCTCACATTGGATCCCCGCAGCGATTGACGATAATGATAATGATAATGCCGATCGTGACGAGAAAGACTTTTCGAGACTTGTTTCGACGTTATATTTCGCATATAATAACACATACGAGTATATGATACCAGAATCTTAATTGGCCATTTGTCTCTCGCGAATTCATAAAATCAAACGCAGTTTAACGAAGCTCGCACGCACGATATCTGTACGTTATTTTTCTTACATCATCGTATCCCATCGTAGCATTCCTGTATTTATATTATTATATCTAATATAATATCCCTGCATTCATCATCTCATATCGAAATAACTTTTTCATATCATCTTTACTTTTAAAAATCTCCATCATCATACGATACACTCTAACGATTGTCCACGGAGAGTGGTCCTGTGGGTCACCCTTGTAATACGAGTACGTCCTGCTTTTCCTCTCTCGACGTTTCACATTTTGCGTTTGTATCTTTCGTACGCCACCCTCTCGCACGCATACACGCACACGCGCGCACACGTGCGCGCGTAACGTAGGCGTGCGTGTGTACATTCGTAACGCAGCCGACGAGGGCAGTGCATGAAAGGGCGGCCGTAATACGAGCCTCGTTATAGGATTTCCCGGACACGGACACGTGCGCTTGTAAAGTGCACTCTCGCGACGCACCCACTATATGAAAATGCGTTTTCACTTTCGATCCGCAACGAAAACTTTCACCTTTCATGAATTCCGCTGCCGCTGGCGCGCGCGGCGCGCCGCTGCTCTTTCTCGGGCGGAAAATGAAAATGGCTCATTAAAATCTCGCGTTATCACGGCAAGCAAGGCATCGAAATCGACGTTATCGAAATCGACGATCTATCACTCGCTCGGAGAGCGAGATCAGTCGTAAGGACAGATTCGCTTGGGGCGAGTCTCGATCGAGTCTCATCTCATCGAACGGATGGCAATCGATCCAGGCGCGTCTGCAACGCGACTGCGTGAGAATGCACGCTTGAAAGCTCCTGGCGCTTCGTGTATTTTTTTCTCCTCTCTGCCGTCCGCGAAATGAATCTCGATCGTCGTGCAAGTAGAGCGAGCGGTCGGTTCCTCTCGTACACTTGTCGAGGAACGCTGAACACGATAGCGCGCGGCTTACGTAACGGAAAAAAGATTTTATGCAGAGGAGAATTGTCAATATATCAAATCATGCCGATTAATATCAGTACCACCGTTCCACGTGCGTAACGACTTTGTACTCGTTGCCGGTAGTGCGCGCAAAAGCAAAAAGCAAAAAGCGTGTAAATTATAAGTATAGAGCCGATGCAAATGACAATGCGCGGTATCGCGCCGTCCTCGGACTCGAGCAATTCCGATTTGCTTCATTACACAAAATTACCATTTCGCATTAGCTCCCGCTCGGCTCTCTCGTCGGAAAGATATCTTTTTGTCGCGTCTGTTTTCAAAGTCGTACGAAAAAACCTATCGTGCAATATATCTACACGATGCGATATATCGCACGCGGATGCGTGAGGTCAGCCGGCATGAATTGTCGATGAAATTTTTCATAGCGCGAATTCCCTCAAAGTCTCTTCCCTCCCGTTTCTGCGACACTCGAGCCGCGTCTCTCCTCATCTCGCCTCTGCGATCATTTCAGCGAACGGATCTTACGCGGCGCGACCCCGAGCATGGAGAATCGATCGTAATCGGCATTGCTCTCGCTCGTTTGCTTTCCCGTTCGAGATTTCGTACAAAGTCGCTCGATCAGCTCGACGAGAGAGAGAGAGAGAGAGAGAGAGAGAGAGAGAGAGAGAGAGAGAGAGCGACGAGAATGCCGGGAATGGAGACACGCCGGTATGCCGTCGATGAATCTATATGCGATTCTAATTGCCCCGCACTCTCCCCATGCGGCCGGTCGACGATGAGGAGAAGGCTCAGCATGAGGGAGGGGGAGGAGGAGGAGGAGGAGGAGGAGGTTTCCCTCGGGAGAGACGAGGGAAGAGTGGCGGCTAGTGCCACACCTTGAATTAGCGGCATACCTGCCGCGGTACGTATCCGATCTCGACTCGTCCTGATCAATTCCGGGTATATCTGCATTATATACGCACGGCCAATTGCGCGTGAGCGCACGTGCGTGCGCGAGCGGCGGGCATTCGACTGGAATCTCAAGGATCGAGCGCGACTCGCAGCCAGCCAGCAAGAGCGGCGGCGGCGGCGGCGGCGGCGGCGGTGGCGGTGGCGGTGGCGGKGGCGGCGCAGTCGCAGTCGCGGTCGGCAATCGGCAAATGGGAAAAACGCGTTTCTTTCCGCGATTTCGCGAGGTTTCGCAGCCCAATTTTCCCGGGCAAGGCAAAGCGAGCCGCCGCTTTCTAATCGGCCGATTGATTTACGACGGTGCGCCGTGGAATATTTATGAGCGTTGTGCCCGCGCGTGGATTTGCAAATTTTCAGAAGACTCCGCTTTTAAATCCACCGTATGGATTTTTCATTTGCATTTCACAGCGCCGTATGCCTGCCCGAAAGTTCCTCGTGAATTCCATGACTTTTCCCGTTGTAATAAATCAACACGCGAAATTGGGGAGACGCTTCCCGGTTCGGGGTTCGGTTAGCGGATCTCGGCTTATTGAGTATTTATGCGTGCGTGCACCTGATAAAGCCTTTAAACCGCGCATCGTCGAAATTGTCCATCGATTGTCCATCACTTAATCGCCGAATTCGGACGATGGCTTCACCTTGAGATCGTAATAATCGTGTGTGCGCGTGCACGCGCGTGCGATAGATTCCTACTACCTAGGAATAATTCGAAAACACTTTGAAGACGAGCAATGTTTTCGCGCTCATCGCCCCGCCATTGTCATCGAGTTCACATCGATCTGCCTTCAATGAGCGAATCGAAATTACATTTTACGCGGTTGACCGTAACTTTTGCAACGCGAGCACCTGCCTTAACGAAGAGTCGACGCTCGAGTCGACGCTCGAGTCGAATTGAATCGATTCGAACCGATAAATTGGAAGCCGAGTCGGATCTCCGTTCCCGAATTCTCTCGCGCGACTCTAATCTCATCTCGCGTGATGCTGCGTGCCTTGCCCAGCTTCGATTGCGCGCCGGCGGTTTGTTTTCATAAAACGGCCAACGGGAAACGCGATTTTCCGCGAAATAATCTGTCCCACGGATCGTTTACGTCGCTCGACAATCGCGACAGTCGCGGACGCAGCCGAGAATTCCTCTCCGTGCATACGCGCGCTAATTCTCGCGCAAAATGCGTGCCGGGAATGCATGACGGATGTCGAACGCGAATTGGCGTGGCACGGCGTCGAATTTAAAGCTTGCGCGATTACCCCCGGCTTACTACACAACGTGCTAAATACGATGACACATAGTAAATGCGCATGCATGTATCGCGACGGTCACGTGTAAACATGCCCGTTGATAAATTGCTCGTCTTGGCGCATTCGCGCTAACGCGACGCGTAATCGATCTTAATTCAGGGCTCTGTCGAGCCTTCCCTCCCTCTTCCCCCTCTTCCCCATCCCCCYCCCCYCCCCCSCYCCCSCCSCCGCCSCCGCCGCCGCCGCCGCCGCCGCGCTCTTTCGCAAATCTCCCTCATTTCGCGATAAAAATACAGCATTCTGCAGCACAGACTAAAACCGATAACGCGTCCCACATTGCACATTGGAACGAGATAAGAGTGCTTACATTATTTCGCGCCTGTGTGCGTGCTATTGTGCTACGTCATGCGTTCTTACGTTTCGTCATATTTCTGCTTCTGCGCGCGCGCGCGCAGGTGTGGGCGTGCGTGTGTGTCGTGCGCGTTTGTAATGCAGGCGAAATATGAAAACTCGTGACGTTAGATGAGATTGGCCATCGTAATGCCGAAATAAATATCGTCCACGATCCACGATGTGGATTTGATGATGTTTCCTGTTTCCGCGATCCGACTGGATCGTTTGCCGACTCAACCGTAATGTAAATCGATTTCAATTTCAGAGAGCCTAACGTGTACGCGAACCTTGAGTATAATTAGACGCGACATTCCGCCTGGAGGTATTTCGTGTCGATCTGGAAATTTTAAGAAAAGGAATCGAAGAAGCGGGAAAATTGGCAGGAAAATTATTCATGTGTTAGCACGGTGTTAGGTATCCTCTTTTTTGCTTCGAGTCCATTTGCATTTTATGTACAGTTAAGGCGCTTACGCTGCTCGTTTTTCTACTTTTCTATTGCACGTGTATCGCGATAAGAATTTAATGTGCAATGGATAATGCGAATTGTCGGAATGTAATCCCGGTTATTAACTATGCCTTCCCGTTGGCGTCGTAGACAGGCGTGTCGGGTGTCTACCGAGTTTAATATTAAAAATACGACGCTTTGTATTCGATAATGTTGGTCACGTCAAGGTCCATCGTCTACGTGGAATATTTAAGATGCTCCTGCATTTGCCTTACTCGCGCTCGAGATGCAGTTAATGCGTCGTTGCACCTGTATCTCGCGAGTATCTCGAGTATAGGATGCCCGCGAAGATAACTCGACAAAGTGTGCCACTCGCGATCCTTGAAGAAATTTTCTTTCCGTTAAATATAATCTTTTATCACGTAAAGTTCTCTCGCTTTCTCTCTCTCTCTCTCTCTCTCTCTCTCTCTCTCTCTCTCTGCTTATTCGCGAGAAGATATCGCGAACTCCTGCAAACGCGATGAGCGCGCATTATTGATGAAATCGATAAGAGGATTTTGATCTACGCGCTTCTCGCGATTTTCATTAATTTTCACGTTAATAAAGATGAAGCACGTTTTATGTGTCTTCCGGCGGTAATGCGCCTGTCGCGTAACGAATTCCCTCAGAACGCTATTTCCGGCCGTGTGACTTATCCGCGTCGGATATCAGTCGCGATTCATCGAGATCTCATCAGCATCTTCATTATTAAACGTCTCCTAATTGGCCGATACAAGATCCACATCCGATCGCGAGAACGTACCGAGTTATTAAAGGGTCGTCAACCTGGCGTTTGTACTATGTGATCAGGAAACGCACACGAAGCCCGTGAGCGTGAGTGTGAGTGCGAGCCGGTACACGCGAGCGCGCGTAAAATAAATTAATGCCGTGCCTATGTATTTCGCCTTTATGTGTACATACACACCTTAACGATCAGCGGCTTATCGCGCGCTGTGTGAACTTAAACCCTTTTTCCCCGGACAAAAAATTACGGCGCTCGTGCATCGCTAGATAGAAATCGGGGCCCGGCGAGATGTCATGATCGTAATATGCATATCAAAATGGCCCCCAGGCCACTTTTGGCATTTACATTATCTCCGTTTCACTCGGCACGGCCGCTCCATTCTCTCATATTTTGCGAAAAACCTAACGATTTATTCTTTTTCTTTCAACGCTTCCGCTCGTTTGCATACGTGGAGCATTATAGAAACATTTATTCGACAATCAAATTCCCCAGCTGATATCCCTTATCGTGCGAAGAGGATTTATGTCTCTCGATACGTCGGTAGCCAATTCGGCAATGAATCTCCGGGATAATTATCGATCTTCTCATCGATATTCAATCAGCGCGTATCCGCGCGCGAAAGGATTCCAATTAACCGGGACGCTATTATCTGCCAAAATTGCCAAACGCTTAGCATGATCGCGCGCGTGGCCGTAACGTACACGTGCGATGCATGCCGAAAGGTGAAAGTCATCTGGTCACTGGCATCATTGACATGACGGCGCTTTGGTGTTGCTTTTGTCGCTATTGTCACGCAGTGGCGCCGGTGGCAGGTGGTCGCTGATGACGACGGACGGACGGGGTGATGACGGGGTGGCGGAGGTTGGCTCATTATTATGCGATCCGGCCGATCGTCATTCAATTATTACCCTCGGTGGTTCGTCTCACGCGATGTAATTATGCTCGATCCGCAAATAAAACGGCCGGCTATCGCGCCGGCACGAAATTCAACCTATGCAACGCACGCCGACCGAGTCATAAAGCGGGGGTGGCGCGAGATGAAATCTCGCTCGCTCGCGGTATCATGCGAGTTGAAGAGGGCTGACGATAGTCCCTCGATGACCGTCATTCACCATCGGAATGCAGAGTGATGGCCGATTCGCGGAAGGCTCCGTCGCCGATCGTACATACAGATTGCTAGAAACGTGCGTGCGGTATTTTACAAAAAGTCATCAGGAAGGTAACGAGAAGCGGGAAGCAATGGACGAATTATTAATCCGAATTATCAATAATTAATTAATCCCTGATACGTATCGCCGTGATACGTTGTCATACGCTGGCAACGAAATGTTCCTAGATCCTCGAGGATTGGAGACTCCGCGATTTCCCGCGCACGCGGGAAGCACGCTGAATTTAGGAATTTACGATGAAGCCGGAGCCACGATAAAGGGGAGATAAAAATGTTTAATTTCCCTATAAGTTTAACAGCTCTCGGCGGACAAATGGATTTGTCCATTCATTCTTAGAATAACATTTCGCGGCGGCAGCCGCGCAAAGTAGATTATTCCAAAAAGTGTAGGAGAAACAGCGACGATCGTTAAGGACGATAAATAATGTATGAGAGATTAAATTGCAAATGACCCGCGACGGGCGCGCTCGTTTCGTTATTTCTTACGCGGCGGATCAGCCGATTTTCGTTGGGCCGTAAATCGCGCAAAAATTTGGCAAGGAGAATCCCAGCCTGTCGTTCCGTACTCGCTTGCACGCGCGCGCAAAAAAGCGAGCTGCGTTAATGACGGCTACCCAGGCTTTTACCGCCGGGTTCATCGATCATTCCTAATGACATATGCAGATCACGCGCTTTTTGCGCGCGCACGCACGCGCGCGCGGAATGCCTCTTCATGTACGCACATTGTACGCAATGATATGCAAAGCGATTTCAGCTGAGCGGAAAAAGCGGCTAGAGATAGAAACCGTGGAGGTCTACTAACTTGTCGGTTAAAGGTGATAAATTCACCGTAATTGATCGTAAGCAGCGTTATTAATCATGCGTTCGATGACGTTTGCGCGAGTTGCGTCCGAGTGCGAGTCCCTTGGAATTGATCCGTGCCGGGGATACGGGGATGATCAATACCGTTGTTTATTAACGACCGCATGCATACCGTTGGCGGTAATTTAAGTATCACGTGCTTTGCACGTCAGCTGCCGAAACGTCAGCGCGGACACGTTGCCGCGATAAGGTCTCGTGACTTGGAAGCGAGCTTTGCGCGTTTCGGATTCCGCAACGAGAATTACGTTATTCGCACGCCGATATGCAGTTTGCTGTCCCTCTGCCGCCACCGATTGGTCAATCGAGATGTATTTCCGGATGGCCTGGCTCATTCATGAGACGCCGCTAGCGCGCGCGCATGCGCGCGACGCGTTTCACGAGATTTCGCGCGTTCGCGGGCTAGCGAACAGCTGACCGAAAGTATGTCCGAATCGGATGGCGCGAGTTTGCCTCGCTTCAGCATCCGACTCTCGTAAACTCGCGCCAGTTTCCGTGCAAGGAAGCGACATTTCTTTCTTTCTCTCGCAACAATGACATGCTTCCGTAATCACGCGCGATTCAGATGAAATTACGGTAGCTGCATGTGCTATCTCGGGAAACTGGAAGTCTCGAGTTCAGATTACGAGTCCTTCCAGACAAATGTCAAATCTAATCCGTGAAATCGGCAATCCCAAGACGCGCGTCCTCGTTGAAACGTCAGATGACAGGAAAACAGAAAACAGAAGCGAAGTAACGCTGAGAAGGGGAAAGAAGGGCAAGATTGACGTTCATCGTTGTGCTTCCGAAGTTGCGTAATCCGGATTTCTATTTTCGGGACGGAACATGCGGAATTCAAATTAGCGGATTCAGCTTTATGAAGATCGACCTTTCGATCCTCAATTTCTCTGCTATTGTTATCTCTCGGGACGTCACGCATAATTGAATCGAACGCATGAACGACAATACGATAATCATCGCGTTGGCGCGATATCGGCGCTTTACGATCAAGCGTGCCGATTTACATTGCCGTTACGGTTTACGAAAAGATGCAACAGCGGTCGGATGAAACATATATTCGATGATAGTAGCGAGAAAAAGTAGGCAAAGCGTGTCCCGTTGTACCGCTTTCTAAACGTACGCTTGCAAAACCGCAGTCATTACGTCAATTTCGTAATGCGCGAATATTCGAAATGCTTGTAATGTTTCATGTATAACGTAACGAGATACGAGGGATAGTAATTACTCTGCGATCGACAGCGAAGATAAATTCTTTTTAACGGCGGTACACGATGTTCTCGTTAATTTCGCTATTTTCGTCAAAAAGGGAAAAAGGGAAAAAAATTCCAGCGAACGAGATTAGACGTTTCTCGAGATCGTTATAACGATGTGTCGATATGTAAGTGCCGAAAGCGTGTACGCTTTTGATTTTTAGACACGCGGCCGCAATCGCATTACATACACATGCTCGCGTTACTTTTTAGATTGCGTTAATCGTACATTAGTTATCTCGAGCGGTACTTTGCTCCATTTGTATGTTTACGAAACGTTACTATATATATATATATATATATATATATATATATATGCGGAAACGTGAAACAACGTGGCCGTTATCAGCAAGATCGAGTCATTTTCGTAATTAAAGCTGCGAAAGTGATCACGTATATTGCACGAACAAACACGATCAGGCAAATTCTGCTGATAACCACTAATCGATAATCACCGCGTCACAAAGTTCTCTTTTAATGAAGACATTAAAATGATGATGAGCGTAAAATATAAGAAAGAAATAGAAGCAGAGAGAGAGAGGGGGGGGGAAGGGGGAGAGATAACTAGAAATTTTCTTGTAGAACATCTCTAATTACTCATTTGTTTCATATCGGAATATTTAGGCTTATTATCTTTTGTGCTTTAAAATACTTCATATCGAGTTATTTGCGTACACGTACGTACGTATGAATGCACTAAACCGTTATTACTGTTATCTTTAATTTCCTAAAATTTCGTCACAACAAGATTCCCAGGTTCTGATCAAGCAGAATTCAAGTTAGTCACAAGAGCAAGAAGAGAGACTTGAAAAAAATTATTTTCGTTTCGAACGGCTAAACGATTCTGGACACATTGATTCCCAGACGAAATATGCACAACAACTTTATACTTGATAATTCCACGATGCAGCATTACTAATTTAACGCGTCCTGGTTCGCTTGATGTTATATGTCGATCTCCATATTTGCATTCCCCGGGAAGACGTCGCATGATAGCGTATTCTTATTTCATATAAATCCGCAAGTTGTAGTTTTTCGTCGTATCAAAGCGATAGCGCGGCGCATGTCGTTCATTTATCAGATTCACATCGATATTGATCGTAATATGAATGGCAAGGTGGCAAGGCATCATGCTGAAGGCATCAAGCCTGAAAATCTCAAAATTTCAATCTCCGTGCGAAGCTGTCAGACCGCACATACACACGTACACGCGCACGTGTAAGCATGTGTAAAAGAAGCGGAAATCGGATTTAAATCTACGTCTTCAATTGGTGACGTTTGATAATCGAGAAGGGGCGCGATGAGGTGCGGCGGGAAGGTGACGTGACGAACATTGCGCTTGCATTACGGTAATCGGTGTACGGTAAAAAGGAACGTTTACTGCCGGCCGTAAAATCAAATGATTTACGATTAGAGGCGTTTGTAACGTAAAATAACATCACATGGCTCTTCCGTGTGTGACGCAAGTGAGATGTGCGAATTCCTTATCGATTCTTGATCGCCCAATAATCGTGATCTTAATATATGCGCGCGTTCGAGAGAGAGAGAGAGAGAGAGAGAGAGAGAGAGAGAGAGAGAGAACACTTGGTCAGAAATGTCTTTTTCCTTTCACGTGCAATTGATTTCTCGGAAACCGTTCCTTGATCGTGCGATATTCGACGAGCGTGTGTTCCATGCGACATTCACGTATGTATTCAATACTCACACGAGCTCCGAGTCTCTTACACATAAATCATGAAACGGCGATTCTCAATCGGGATTTCGCTCATCGTCATTACGAAGAAAATTAATATGATAATATATAAATTAATATGATAATATATGTAGCGATCCGCGCACGTACGGTTGCTGAACCAATTAAGGACATTCGAGATAACTCGTCCCGGATCGAATTATTCCTCTTACGCGATAATAAAGCGAGGTCTGCCTGCGTAAGATCTCTCTTCGATATTTGGCAATAACAACAACTACACCGAATGCCCTTGCAGTAATCAGTCAGCGAAATTGAGACAAGGCGAAACTGTTCCGAATCTCCCATTTGCTCGATTACAGGACCCCCTAGGTTCCTCCTCGCTCATTATCGCTGGCCGAGTACCACATAGTGTGTTTGCGCATTAATGTGTTTGCATCCAGCCGCGCATTAAGTATCGCCAGTAAAAGCGTGGAAAAATTCCGAGACTCGTGGATCGTTTCGGCCACACACAGAATGAAAGGATCGTAAACCGGATGACGCGTTGATCCGCAGATTCCGTTGCGGAGTATTTTTGTGAACGGACCGGTTAGCATCGGCAAATAATGATCGGCTTCGATCAACCCGTGCGAATTCGCGCATCTTTCATCTCGAGGCAAATAACAATCTCAGATACGATTCCTTTGTATCGGCAGTCTCACGATCACTGATCGCGATGGACATCGCGCGTGCTCGCTATTGATTATCCTTTTCCGACTGTCCGTACACGAAAGTCCGATCTATAGCTTAGCTGAGGCTGATCTGTTGATATTAGACGTTTTGATTAGAATAAGAAGAAGAAGAATAAGAAGAAGAAGAAGATTAGAATAAGAATGCAGAATAAGAAAATACGTTCCAAAAATGTTCAAATTGCCGACGACTTTTGGGCATTTATGAGAGCGCGAGCTTTTCCTCCGATCGCTGTTCCTTTCGATGCACCAATGAAACTTTTATTAATAATCCAAATAAGAGAAAATCCAGATAATCGCGTTTATCGGATGAAGCGCTGCCTCGTTTGTATGCAATAATAAATAAAGCAGGGGAAGAAATCCAATTTAATCAATATCGAACTCTATTCGCCTGGCTTTAAATATTTAATGATAAAAGCAGTGATTCTCAAGTAAATTACCAGTTTGATAGAATACTCGCGTTTATGTTCTGTTTCTATCGTTGAGCTAATAATTAAGTCAAAATATCTCGAAATGAAAATTGCTCTATGAGCAATTTTATGCAATCTCCACACTATGTTCCCTTGGGATGGTTTTATTTATATCGTTGCTTGTATGATGATTACAGGAGAAGGGAGCATTAAACCTGGGAAGGGAGAAGACAAAAGAGAAAGACAAAAAGAGAAAAAGAAGAAAAAAGGCCAAGAAGGTAATGATAAGTAAGGATACGAGCGTAAAACAAGGTGCCTCTGTCCAAAAGTACAAGCATAAAGGAATGAAGAGGAGTCGTAAGATTCGTCAATTTGTTTGCCGAATCCGAATGTTGGAATGACGAGATTCGACCGCAATGCGCGAAAACGGAAGATACAAGTATTTCGATAAGTGACGATAAGCATCAGAAGGTTACGTGCATGCTGATATAACCGAGGAAGCATTAACAGGAGTTGATGTAAATATAGAATTATAATTATAAAATTATAATTTATCCAATTAAGGGGATCAACGGATTGGTTGAGTCTCGAATCTCTTTTTTAATTAACTGACACATTCGGCAGACATTTCTCCGAAATTATACTTTTGTCGATTGATCAGCCTAGCGATATCAATTGAGAGAGGAGAGAGAAGACGAAAGAAAATTTATTCTGTCTCTTATTGTAAAATTCCTGAGAATTGAAGAATATGTACAAAAGAGAATAAAATAATAACGTGCAATCGAATAGCGGAATAAAGAGAATTAAAAGAGAAGAAAAAGAATAGAAAGAGCAGAACAGAGAAAAAAAATATATCTCAGGCATTACAATTAGTAATACGTAAATGAAGTAAGTGAAGAACTTGCTTTTTAATCTTGCTAAATCTATCTTGTCGCCGGAATTATATCGGATTGAGATTTACTGAGCAGTTTGAAAGCAGTTGTATAGCAATTTAACATACAAGCGTCGTAGAAGAGAAATGTTGCGTCCTGAAAATCTCATAAGGTATTTCATTAATCTCTTCCTTCTGTAGTTAAAATATATTATATATATATGCTATTTTTTTATATTATTATCTTTTTAAAATTATCGTATATATCATATATGTATCGTATGTATCAATTACACTATTGCGGATTTGTCCAGATACTCTAATATTAAAATGTTATTATGCATTGCCGATCGTCAGTTTGATGAACTTCTTTGGCAGTAGATATTACAAACTAATTTGTTACAAAATTCTATAATTTTTTTCTTCATTATTTTTTTTTATTAACTTATCTAATTGTTTGACATGTAATGTGTTTTATGTAACAATCATGTTAGCTAAAGTCATGCAGTATCTTCAAATTAATACTGTTTTTACTTACTGCCGGTTTCACGCTACGATAAGCATAATAATATTGAATAAATTGCCATTTTTATTGGAATTTACGTGGCTTTTATGATTTCGGTATAAACAGCATTTAGCAGGAAAGGTTAACGAGATGAACATAAAAATATTTTATATCGGATGATTGCGCGCGCTAAGGTCGATTGCACAATTCCATTAATGGCAAGTTTTACATTGGCAAAATAATGCTTAATTTGTTCATTACGAACGTCATATTAAAATTTAAATTTTAATTGTCTCCGATGAGTTCGACATTAAAAATGTAATGCATAATACGTCCGTTATGAATTACATATTTTAATTTTCATGGGCAATTGGCCAGTCAATAGGCATTAAAAATGTAATCTTCGATTCTGGGATACTGAATAAAAGTTTCATCAGTTTGTATGTATAATTCATACATACGAGCAATAATACTGTACATAAATTATGATAAACCAATTTAATTAGCATGTTATCCCGCGTGTACTTTCTTACATTAACGCTCGCGAGTCTCTAAAGAGTTGATAACGAAAATATACATTGAATATCATATTCAGGCACACGTAGCACACGAGATCTAGCTCTCCGGAGCTCGCGCCGGTCTGACTGATTCATTTTTATACTTTTTCTTGGTGAAAGAATTTTTTGCGATCTTTGGATCGATGCTTGTTTAAAAGATGAGCGCTCGAGAACTTTGAGCGCTCAACTTAGAAATGGTTGATATTGTAGATATCGATGCAAGAAAAATATCGGATTGATAGAGTGAGTGATTAGAAAGAAAATGATGTCTCTTTTCTTGGCAAGAGTCTCGTTTGACGGACTAAATACAATTAGTTGTGGCTAAAACTCTAATCGAGTCGCGATATTTGTACTCTATGTCTGCAATATCGGAGAAATTTGCATGGAAATTAAAGAACCCATTCCCAGCACGAAGAGAAGACTTTCATTTTTAGTGCGCTACGTTTAACGCGGCGTGTCCACAAAGTTCTCATCGGATTTAAATCGAGTCAACGCGGTTTTGCTATTTTGCTTGTCTTATCACTCTGTCATTTGTTCATTTGGTCATCTGTCATTTCTATCTTGTTCATTTTGTCGGTTTACTTACTCATATATTGTTATGGAATTCTTAGGCTCGCTGCTTACCGTTTATTAATTATCGAAATCGATGAAGCAAAGAGCAATACAAGTACGATCGAAACCTCTCGTGCTATCACGATATACGTGTGCAGTATGCTTACCGAACAAGAGATTGGCGAAAGCTTTGATATTGATCGGACGTTCTTTGTCCCGTTAGCACTGTACTGTATATCTCTCCGTACCGTTGTAAGGCTTCGTATTAATGGAGCTCTCATGTTGAGACGTGTCGTAAAAACTTTGTCGCAAGTCACAACGCATGCAGAATGCATGGGTTCAATCCAATCCATTATCGAGATACGCGCTGACCGAAAATTTGGCAGGAACTTTGTGTGGATACGCTGCTTCGTATAGTTATGTAATCATCATCCTGTCGTCGATCTTATCTCAAAAATGTTTTTCTCTGGTTTGCGCTTCCAGGTATCGTTTCTAACATGACAGATTATGAAATCCAAAGCAGCGAAGTTCCCTCTGTATTTACTTTTGTTCGGGGTAGACATTGTTCCTTGGCAACGACAGTGACGAACGCGTAAAAAGTCTAGAATCTCTGTCTTCGACGTGTCTTCCGTCTGTGGCTACTTGTAATCATAATCCCGAGACGGGTCTCTTGGCTAATCGCGCAATCAGTTCGGCAACAAAACTCGGAGTCTTCAGGAAGCAAAAAGACAAGTAGGAGCGACGAAGGTACCCACGTGGGAGATATCAGGGCGCTCGACCGACCACGATAGCACCACGAGCTGTTAATACTAAGGGGACGGACGCCATGGCGGCCTCTTCGTCCTCACCGAATGGTGAGCAGCAGTATTCATTAAGGTGGAATGACTTCCATTCAAGCATCCTAAGCTCGTTCCGACATTTGAGGGATGAAGAGGACTTTGTCGACGTCACGCTTGCCTGCGACAACAATCGCAGTTTCACCGCTCATAAAGTGGTACTTTCTGCATGCAGTCCGTACTTCAGGAAACTGCTCAAGGTTAGTAACGCTTTCCTTCTTTTACTTTCTTCCTTTAGAGCCTTAGTAGCCAAGGAGCTTATGTTGCAAGCGGAATTCTCTGACAGGGAATTCCCTGCATGAATTCCGCTACGATCAACGAGTTCGCTGTTGTCGTTGAAAAACTATCACGCGGACTAGTTTGTTTTATTCTTTTATATTGATAAGGCAAGCTCCTAAGATAGTTATCTTCCTTGTGTACTTAGAAATAAACTTACTCGAAAGAAGTCGCTGTCGCAGATATATTGTGGCATCTCCACGTAGCAAACAGATTAAACTTGACGGAACATTTATTGCTGTTTGCTTATTGTTATTCACCGATGGATTAGATGCGTATAGATTAATAATGTTCTCTTTAACGTGTGCAGTACAACAAATCATATTAATATTAAAAATGTAGCAGATATTGGATATATGACTTAAAACGTGTTTCATGTATCTTATTGGATATATTACCCGGATCTGAGAGAGAGAGAGAGAGAGAGAGAGAGAGAGAGAGACATGGTCAAAAAAATTCGATTTATAAAATTCTTTTTTAAATTAACATCGTTATGACGGAGTTGCATGCAAATAATATTAGAGAATTGTCAAAGTGTAGGTCTGATCTCACGAAGACTGTGATATTCTAATTATTAATTGATTTTCGCATAAATGTGCGAAACCTGTTGGATAATTTCTCGACGATGCATTATCGAATCATGGAGCTGAGGAATGTAATTTAGTGGTCACTGCATGTGCGAGCGACGTGTAATTCGATCATAAAGTAGGAAAGTCGAGTCAGGGTCGCATGTGATACAATGTGTGTAAGAACGCTAACACTGCGATGGTGTAACGAAATTATAGCTGATAATTCGCGAACCATACTACTTATGCTCGTTACGGGCACTGATATCTCGCTTCTTCAAAAATATCTATGTTGTGTCTTTAATTAAATAATTGCTTCAACTTGAATGTTTTTACACGGAATTTATGAAAATATATTTACTCTTGTCGATATCGGCATCTATTAATACGCTCGCTCCTTCACTATTATGCTATTCTTAGAATTATATTTTCTGCTTTAATCTTCTCCGATAATGCCTCTTTCTCTCTCTGTTCGTATTTCTTTTTCTTGCTGATGATGGGACAGAAGTTTAAATTCTATATGGTTTTTATTAATGATTGTGAATGTGTCGTACAGAGTCAAATTTAGAAGTATTAAGTCACTAATTTTATCAGTAATAATTTTTATTTCTAAACTGCCAGTAATTTCTAATCAATGAAATTATTAGTGACGTTAAGGTGTATATTTGTATTTGTAAATTTTGTAAATGAGACCCCTCATGTATTCGAGTAACGTCGAAAAATTTACGAAAGGAAAGAGAGTAAGCATTTCTCGGAAAAAAAAGAATAAACGAGAAAAGTAGATGAAAGCAGATGTCACATCGCGAGGACAAAATTTATAAATTTCTGGTTTCCTGTTTATTTCACTATTTCTTGTTTAATTGGAGAAATAAGGGGATAACATATAATGGCTGATTCTTTCTTATATTGCACTATAATACTATTCCCGAAAACTATGATTTTTTGATTTATGTATCTTTAGCAAGATGTTAATTGTATTATTTTATTCGCAAATGTATCTCATGACTATTAAGAATAGCAACTATATTTATACGATATATTTATCTTAATATTTATATCCCAAGATTACCTTTTCGGTATTTTAGATACCGAATCTAAAATAGTTAGTGGAAATGTATGAAATTTTCAAACGAACTAGTTTCTGCGCTTTCGGTCATTCTAGATTTTTCCCAAGTTGTCTGAAAACTATTCTTTTTTCTAGAAAAGTCCAAAATTTTAGATGCAAACAAAGTCTAAGCATAAGAATGAAAGCAATGCAAAGATCTACGATGAATTAAAATCCTTTCTAATAATTATACTTTCAGACACTGGTAATTAGATATTTTAATCGATTTAAACAAATATGCGGCAATTAGAATTAGGAAGGAAGAAGAGGAAAGGAAAAGAGAAAATCCGGTTTTTATCGCTATGAATCCCGCATATTGAAAATCATTGCGAGATCATCAAGAATGATTTAACTTTTCTTTAATGCCACTCTATTCGAAGAATCGAATTTTGATGTATTTACAATACGCGAAGATAATTAAAAATGTGTAAAGAACTAACGCGAACTGTTTGTGAAAGAAACAATAATTAATATCTGCGCAATGCTGTTTATTAGATTTTGACACATCGTGGCATCAAAAGCGCAAAAATGAAAATGACATTACGAAAACGTATAATATAATTACAACAATTATATACAATTATGGAGATAAAACAGCGTTATGTGATATATAATTGAATATATAATTCGTTTCTGTACCAAAGGACTTCACGTTACAATCACACGCAAACAATATTTATTCCTCCAAAATTTCGTTTCGCCTAAATTTCTCGCGATGTATCGATGCATCAATTCGAGATATCATCAAAGCGATTTATTCGATGGGATCGTTGACGGAAAAGGTCGAATGGCAAATTTGACGGTATCTATGCGAATGCTTCTCATTCGCGAAGAACTTTGAAGATATGATTCGCATAATATAACGTTGGAAAATTTGCAAAATGGCAAACTGAAGTTGCCGCCGCGATATCAAGTGCAAAATATCATTGATCGTGGCCCCATGATATCATTAGACGTGTGTCTGTTGCGTTAACATAGGTCAGGGATTGTATTCAACGACTTCGCGTTCCCAATAATGCGTGTTATTGTCACAAATGCCCATCGCAAGGCATTCGAAGCAAGTAGGATTAATTAAAGAATGATGAATTGTTATCGAATTGTTTTATTGACCGTTTGCGAGTGCATCAATGGACAGTTGGACGCGATCGCGATATGTAGAACGTCTCGACAACGGAGACGACAACGGAGCATTCCCAGGTCAGGCTTATCGATTATCGTCGCATCGAAAAATTCTCATATCGAATAACTCGGAATTTTAAATGAAACGTGCGCAAAAGCTTCAGAAGCGCATGCTCGTAAGCTCCATAAATATATCGCTAATAGCTCGTAGCGTGGGAATTAATAGCACGCAGTGCGCTTTCGAAATTACACCCGCGAGGGAACGCGATGAAGCGCGGAGTGGCTCTTTCAAAATCACGACGAGTGCGCGTCCGTCTCGCCGATCGTTGTCGACGATTATTCTGCGTGCGAGCGCGTCGATCGTCATCCGAACGAAGCGCGGTCGAAGCGACCGACTTTCTAATTGACGCGTACCACTAATTGATTTTAAGTGTCGAGCAGTACTCGAGGCGAGTTAATAAAGCTTTACACGCCGGCCGAGGCGTCGCGTCGCTTACGTCACGTCGCTGTACGAGCCACGTGGACGAGCGCGGCGCAGGATTTTGCGCGTATCGCATGAATCCTTGGGCACAATTACATGCAGGCGAAGAACCGGCCCACGTTGTAACGACGGCTGGGGAATGCGGGCCGCCGGTATTAACGCCGGCGGTAACCATCTTTTTATAACGAGACGGCAACAAAGAGTTACTATTACGCCGTTACGGCGTTAATGGCGCGCGGCTCGCTGTATTATCCGCTTCTTGTTTGCCCACCGGCGTAATGACGTAGGATTCCCTATTGGTTTCGACGAGCTCCTACTTATTGTTAGGACGCGTATAAAGAGAGCGTCGCGTAGTAACCAATCGGCTCGCGGCCGATGCTCGTAGGTGGAATCGGCGTGCAAAATCACTATAAAGAGGCACGCTCGCGCATCTCGTCCGCCGAAAGTACGGGCAATCGGGGAATACCGTGACTAATGGCGAAGGACACGGGCGAAAAGAAAGAAAATGCGTCGCGATCGGGGGATCCGCGCGGCGGCGATCGGTAATCGCATCCTAACAGTGGCGCGGATACGAGCGTTATCCCGAGGCTATTTTTCCGGCGATATTTACTATGCTACGTTGGACACACTTTATCATCGTATCATTTTCATTTTATTTCACGTATTAATTATCGCGCAACGTTAATCGGCTCGCTCCATTTGCTCGGTAAATAACACGCTCGGATAAATGGCCGCGTGAGCGGCCGTGCGCTTTCGGAAAAATATTTTCCGATTTGATTTGGCACGACGCGCGCCCGACACGCAACGCTAATGAAACTTCGCGCGAAACCTCCGATAGAGGCGCACCTGAACGACAGGTGATTTACGCGACGGTTGCATCGCGCGCGTCAATTTACGAGAAATTCGTTCATTTGACTATCGGCCAGAAGTCGATGACGAATCGTCCGCTTATCGAGCCGAGCCCGCAGTCATATTTGCCGAAATACTAGAATGCTAGGTTAGGTTAGGTGCGCGATAACGAATGCCCGCCGCGATATGGATCCCCCGAACGATATCTTGCCAATCGCAACGGCGGAATTGATCGCGCGCGCGCGCGCGCGCGTTATGAAGAGGCGCCGATTTATTTCCGCGAGATAAATTTGTCAATGAGAATAAATCGCGAAACGCGATACTCGCGCCGCACGAACGAGTGTCGTTGAACTCTCGAGCGAACTGTTCGGCGAACTCGAGTTTGACGGAAGAAAATATTTCCCAAAGAGCGCGGTCGGTTGAGTCGGTTTTGACCGATTCTTAGATAGCGCGGACCGGCGGCTGACGCTAATTGCGCGGGCCTAATCTGTTAATTAAATCGAGAGCACGTCGGCGAACCGAGAGAGCAAAGTAACGGAGAACAAATCGGATGACCGAGGCACCGACGACTGGATCAACTGACATTTATAGCTGCAAAGTCGGCCGGGCGCGAGTCGTATTAATTTCTACGCGCCGGCACAAAATATATTTCATTTCCTTCAAACGCTTCATCGCCGCCCGTGGATATTAATGGAACGTTAACGGAGTTATCTAACACCGTGACGGCCTCTGAAAGGCGTGCTCCGCTTTGTTAGACGTTGATCGGCGGATTAATATCGGTGCGCCATGGAAACAGGCTTAACGAGTTTTCGCAGCTCCTTGGAGCGCCACGTATTCGCTAATGAATGGCCGGCTGTACCCTTGTCGGAGATCTAACCCGACTCTGTGCACACACATAAATCACTTTCGAATAATGCCTCTCCTCCTCTCATTCGCGAATTTATTTTCAATCGGTGCGCAACTGATCTTACTATTAATTAAGAGAAGAATGCGCTAGCAGCCTCTTCTTCGTTAAGGTGGATTCATAAATCTCGATTTGGAAGCTCCTGCAGATCGGCTAAGGAAACAAAAATCCAAACTGCATACTCGAGTCGATCTTACGTACGATTATCTTGTGCCTTTCGTTCCTAAGAGACGAATCCTCAAAGAGCGATTCGGCAAGATATCGTCTCACTTGAATTCGACAGCGGTCTCTTCCGCGTTGCGTCGCGGCTGATTTCTCCCGCGCACAGCGTGCGCATTGATACCGGAAAGAAAGTCGCGAATTCTTTCTCTTTCTCTCCCCTGGCGAACTCTACTCGCTGACAGCCCGTAAACGTTAATTGCAAGCCTCGTTGATTTCAAGTACAGCTCGACGATTCTCGAGCGCGTTCCGCCCGTTCGAATCGGAAAAAGGCACATGGCGCGCTCGTTATCGCGCCCACGGAATCTCGCGCGGCGGATACGCGAGCGTGTGTACACACGCGCATGGCTATATTAATCGCGTGGCTCGTCGCGTGCGTGCGTGCATGCGTGCGTGCGTGCGTGCGTGCGTGCGTGCGTGCATTGTCGCCGACGACGACGTCCCACGCGACGCGCGCGCGTGAAAATAATAAGAGCGCCGGAGACGCCGCGGAGATAAAGGCGCGGACAAAAGACCGTTATCATCTCGCCTCGGTTCTCTCTCTCTCTCTCTCTCTCTCTCTCTCTCTCTCTCTCTCTCTTTCCCTCTCTCTCTTTCCTTTCTTTTTTTCCTTTTCCCTCCACCAGCCGTAATTAACGAAAGTACGGACGTCAAAGTCGCGCGATGCCGGACGAAGGAAAGAGAGAGAGAGAGCGAGAGCGAGAGAGAGAGAGAGAGAGAGAGAGAAAGGAGCGAAGCAGGCGACGATAAAGACGGCGGATGGCGATCCTCATCTTTGGCTATTCATATAATTCGAATAATTCGCGATTGCGTCGGCCGAAAATGTCGAAAAAGAAGCGAATGAGAGATGATTATTGCACGCGGAATTATTCAAATTAAACTACTCGAGATCCTCGGGGCAAAAGCGTCCGTGTCTATTCGCGCGACACGCATGCGATTACTTGGTTGAATACATCGAAAGAGTTTACCCCTGCCTCGCTACTCGGACTCCCGCGGGGGAGAGTGGGACAGGGAGGCGGAGTGGGACGGGGAAGAAGTGTTGCTTGGAGCGCTGCTAGAAATAAGCCGCGTGGAATATAAATGAAAGGGCGGGCGTTCCCAACGGGCGGAACTCTAGTGCGACAGAGAATATACAAAGAGGGGGAAGAGGGGAAGGGGGGGGCGGGAGGGTGCTTGCGGAAAATGCTAGAAACAACGCGCGCGCCGAGCGCCGAGCGCAGAGGGCAAAAGAAAATCACGCTTGCACAATCCTACATCATCATCATCATCATCATCATCATCATCGCGAGGCGGCGCGGCGGCGCGCACACAAGGTGCTCCATATTCTATATTTAAAGATGTGTTCGTAGGGCGGCTACGGAGATAGCCCACACGCGTGTGCGTGCTCTTGCGTGCTACCTATTTCGTCTCCCCCCTTCCCCCCCCCGTCCCCCCGTCCCCCCGCCCCGGCCTCCCTTCCTCTGCCTGCGACTGTGACCGGCCGCATTTAAATTTACCATCGATGCGCGCCGTCGGGGCAGCTCTCTCTTATGAGCTCTGCACGCGCGCGCGTCTCTCTCTCTCTCTCTCTTTCTCTCGCACGCGTCTCGTACGCCTCTCCGCTGGAAATATACGAGACGTGCGTGTATGCCCGTTTGTTTCCGGCTGCGCGTGATGCGAGACGCGACTGTGTATACGAGAATCTTAACGCCTAGCGTCTATTTCTACTCGAGCAGCTCCGCGGCGCCGGATCAGCGTTAATATCAGCGAAACTTGGATCGTTTTAGACGCCGCATTAATCCACGCGAGTTAATAATCCACGTGGGACAGCTTCGTTGAATACTCCGCGAGGTAGAAGACGCAATTGCAGCGCGGACGGCGAAAACCCCTCGAGTTCGAAATACGCGACGTCCGCGGTTCGAGTATGCCCGATTGCTTTGCGGCTGTCTCTCTTGTTTATCGTTTATCAGCTTTTCGAGTAATTGGATATAGGAAATTGAGCGGAAGGTCGCGCTCGAGTGTTTATCAGCCCGAGCGGGCTGATATCAAGATCGCAAGAGTAGTCGCGCCTCGCCTCGCTCCAGATCCCCGCCTCGTGCTTCCCCGAAATAAAATGCTTTTGATCCCGTATCCGGTTTTAATTACCCGCTCTAGCGCGTTGCCCCTCGCGACGCGACATCTTAGCGCGCACGCGTACGCTCCGAGAGGAGCGATGATCGCTGTTGCGCGTGCGCGCTAGAGCGCTTAACACAGGCTTGAACGACCGCGTCATCCAGCACGCATGTTACTCATCGATGATAGTGCCTCTCTGGATCCTCACTTTGTCTTCTTCCGCCTCTCGCTCTCTCGCTCCCTCTCCGCTAAGTACGGCGCTTATAAACACCGGCTAATTCAACGGCCAATGGGGGAGACGAGGAGGAAGACCTGCCGCGAGCGCGTATACTATCAACGATAGTATGAAAATTGGTCGTAACGAGAAGCAAGCAAGCCGCTGTTTCTCCTTTTTCTTTCTCTTCCTTTCCCTTTTCTCAACTGAGTAGCAGTCCCTTCATGGCGATCGTCGCGATGAAAACGGGACTCGATACAGATATGTGCGTATGTATTTCCTCTCTCTCTCTCTCTCTCTCTCTCTCTCTCTCTCTCTCTCTGTCTCTCCTTCCTCGTTAGAATACAAATTCGTGAACGCAGTTTCACGAAGGAAGCTTGCTCGCGTGCGACTGCGACAACTCGAGCGAGAGTGACCGCGATTGCGCGATCGCCTGTGATCGAGAGTACGCACGTGGGCGTGCTGAGCATGACGCATATAATCGTAAACGGCAGCTTGACGCTGCCGTCGGGAGGCGGAAGAATGGGTCTTTGATTGGGCAGCACTCAACGTTAGCGAGCGACCGATTCCAAGAATAATACGCGACCAAACGAGACTATTTCGAACGCACTGGATAAATGTTTCAAGACTCGTTGTCGGGCAGTGGGTATCGGCACGCCGGAGCTATATTTGACCGCGGCAATAATGGTTACAGCAGCCCCCTCCCTCCCTGCCCCTCGCCCCCCTCTCTCTCTCTCTCTCTTTCTCTCTCTTTTCCGTGGGATTTCCGCGGCGCTCGTCCGGGACGATGTCTCGACGCGACGGACATACGACGCGCCCCTCTTACACGGAATTCGTATGATTCGTAGAATCGACAGATACGTCGGACAAAATGGCGATTCGATGGCGCGGGAAAAAATTTGAAAGGAGATTTCCACGCGTAGATACGCGTAAGGCGCGACACTTAAATTCCGCCGACACTTTCTCGCTCTTAGTAGACCAGAGAGCTCACTCGTGAGCTTGAAATATTTATATGACGATTCCGCGATCATTGTGTCGTTCCGAGGCGAATGCTCGGCTCGATTCTCAAAAGGCGATTCTCAAAAGCGCCATGTTGAAGGTCCGCCGAGTGAAGGATGGAGTCGTTCGGCGAGATAGCGCTGCTCGTTGCGAGATTAACATGTCGACTGCATGTTAATTAAGAGCACATGCACAATTAATTAATAAAAATACGCAACTAATCAGGCGTGCGCTAATTATAATACGCGTAGAGGGACACGGTAGCGCACGTGAACGCGCTACGCATTAACGGTCGTTACATTCTATGAAATTGTTGCATGCACGTAACGAGGACGAGTTTACGAATTAATCGCATCCGTCGCGAATTGCACGACAATTCGCCCGCCCACGCTTCATTTCGAGCCAATTTCCGGGGCGCCTTAAACACCGAACGCCATGTGGCGCCAGCGTCGCCGTTAATTATTATTATTCCCTTCCAAGCCGCGGAAAAAGGAAATCGCTATTAAGTCGTTCCGTCGACGAGCGGGTATTCGCCCGTGCAGGGGATTCCTTTGAGATTCAACAATCACGCCGAGCAATGTTATTCTCGCGTACACGCGAGAGCGAAAGAGAGACAGAGAAATGATTCGTTCGTGCGCACGCGAGCGCGAGTAGCGAGTTTTCTCATTCGCGCGAGCCAATTATCTCGCAGGCGGCGGGCTGCGATCGAGGGCGGCCCCGCGTCGAATTTAGGCGGACGTAGTACATCTGTCGACCATAACGCCGCGTCCGTCTACCGGATCGTCGCCATAAGTACCCGAGCGCGCGCGTACACGAGCGAGCACCATACGGGCGAGACGTACGCGCGGTGGATCTTAAAATAAGCGCGGCCACCGCGCCGCGCGCCGTAATAAATTTCTCTCTGTGTTGCCTCCCCCGCCCGCCGCCCCAGCCAGCCCCTTAGCCCCTCTTAGCGAAGTGCCATCGCGGCAGCGCCGCGCGGGCAACGGCGGGGGAGGGGGAAAGGGAGAGAAAAAGGAGAAGCGTGTACGCGAGAGCGAGCGGCGGCGGTGGCGGCGGCGGCGTCGGGGATCCGAGCAATGACGACGGAGCCAAACTCTCTACCCCCCCCCCCCCCCGCCCGCTCGCTCGCTCGCCCTTTCCCCGTGCCGTTCTCCCCGGTGGGCGCTCGTGTACGCCGCTCATCACGCGTTGCTATATATGTTACGATGTAATTCAAGAATTTGACCGCCGCGTCCCGCCGCGATGACACTCGGGGTTGGGGGGGGGGGAGCGGAATTGAAGGCGCGAGCGCCGCGGCAACGGTCGCCGCGTTCAAGAGCACCGCGATGATCTCCACAAGCGATGATCTCCCGAGTGGCGGCGGGTAGGAGGGATAGGGGGGGGAGGGCTCGGAAGACGTCTCGCGCGTCCGATATCTTCGATACCTGCGTTCGATGCTCGTAGAGTTTCATCGCGGCGCTCGCCGGCGCTCGGACTCGATCGCGTCGGGAAGCAACGGTATTCGTTGTCGCGTCTATCGTTCGTTCATGTTTGCCTTTACGACGCGTCGCGGTCCCCGAGCTCGAGCTCGTAAGCACGTTCGCGCAAATCGGCAGGACGATTCCTGATTTCTAGAGGCGGGAGCTTTTATCTCGATTCGCCAGGGGGCGCGCGTTTGGGAGCGAAACTTTTCGTCAGCTGAGTTCTCGTTACTCGTGAGTCACTTGGCGACAATGCGACCGATGCGTTTCGCTTCTTTCATGCTCCGCGCGCAATTTTTCTCCAAGGCAGACACGCGCAGCATCATTCCGCAAGAATGCGCTTTCATTCCGCCTCGTTTCGCGCGAGTCTTGCGCGCGCGCGCGTTTCGCTCGAGGGATTTTATCTCAATCATATGCGACGTATCAGCGACTTTCGGCAATCTCCTCCTTGCTTCGTGATCGCGACAAGTAGCCGGGCTCGCACGCTAATTAGGCAGCTTCCCGAATCTGATTGACGCGTGCGCCGAATCGCGGCCTCTTCGGCAGTGCGAATCGCCATGCGCGATTCTTATTCTTGGACAAGCCGACGATGAAATAGAGAATCCCGTTACTTGTATTAATGAAGCAAAAAATATTCGGACTCGGACCAGCAGAGCTCGCGTGTTCCGTTATTATCGAGTTAGTGTCGCGTGTATCCCGCATTCTCACTTGATTTAAATCGCTTTCGGCGGCACGCTCGCAGATTTGCGAGCCTTGGCCAATTTGAATTAACCGTTTCTCTCTCTCTCGCTCACTCGCGCTCGCGAATCGAGTTCAAAGTTGAGGCGGGCACATCCGCTCGGAGGAGGAGACGCGTCCTCGCTCGTGAATGCATGAACTGGTGGCAGCGCCAGTTAACAACTCGATGAGATTAACGTTGCACGGCCTTGGATCGTCCAATATCGATGTATCAATATCGGCAGCGCATTTCGCAACGTTCCTAAATTCGTTCACATCCGCGCATCTTATCTTATCGCAACCTCTCGACGAGTAGTACTTCCTGCTGGAATCTCTATCCGGTAAATACGTCCGTCTCGCCGTGCTCGTCATTACGGAGCTGCTCGCGTTTCGCCGACTATGCAACCACGCGCATCGGCGTTGCAGCGCGTCGCGCATATTCCGGCATTATCCGGTTCGCTGCGTCGCGCGCGCGCGCGCGCGCAAATAATAAATTGCTCCACGGCGTCGTGGTAATTACTCATTACTATTAATTTATTAATTGCCCGCCGCTAGCGGCAGCTACCGTCGGACCTTTGCTCGCCGAAATCAATTACCCAATTTCTTTGTCATTTTCCGCCCGTGTCATCGTCGACTGTCGCGCGATATCGCGCGCCCGCGCGCGCGCATTCTCCGAGCGCCGTGTAACGATCCGTTAATAACGTTACCGTTAACCGCGCATTAGTGGTCACTGTGGCTATTTGCATATCGGATCGGTAATTTCCAACGGGCGCGCGCGCGCGCGCGCGGATTCCGCTATCCGCGAGACACCGCAGCGCCTCGCCACATCATGAAGCGGCCGTTACGGTGATTTATCCATCGTCGTATCGCAGGCGTCGCCGCCGAAATGGACACCGCGTCGCCGTCGCCGTCGCCGTCGCCGTCGCCATCGCTGTCGTCGTCCTCGTCGTTGTTGAATTTAAAATACGCGAAGATCGAGCCGGCTTGATAAAAGCGTCTAACAGTACGCGCCGAGCTAACTATCAATTATCTCGACCTCGAACTAGGCAGAACTCCGGGCCGCGGTAGCCCCGCGGAGCGTAAATCTCGTCTCGAGCCGGGGTTGTCTGCCGTTAGCGCTGCGGTGCATTAAGGATTTGGCATGGCGATACGCGCCGCGGAGATTAATGAGAGCGAGCAATAATCGTGCGGTCGGACGGATTATTTATTGTTGATTATCTATTGTTACGCGAGGCTGCGAGCGGTCCCGACGAGCCGCGAGCGCCGTTGCGCTTTAAGAGCGTTCTTCTACGTGTAGTAGAACGTCAGACTCACGGGAAACCGGACGCACGCTACGACGTTGCCTGATTCGGGTTAATTCTCGCGTAATTTCATGCTACTACGTCAATTCGCTTGCAATTGTATTTAATCGTTTATTATTTATAATTTATAATACACGCGCGCGCGCGCGCGCGCGCGCGCGCGATAATGCGCGGCGATTGTCGTTGACAACGGCATTCCGCTCAGAATGTCCGGCAAGAAAGAAACGCGTGCGTTCCGCTCGGCCGATTAGGCCGTTCGAAAAACGCGACGGAGAACGGCGTCTGCGCCGGAGGAGGTTATGTATCATTAACGCGGATGTCTCGATTATCGGGGCGGAGTCGGCTGTCATATCTAGGGATTCCGGGCGACGCGTGGTTAACGATAAAGCTCGTTCCTCGCGGTCTGCCGGCTCCCTTTCGCGTTGCATCTCGCATCCCTCCCTCCTCCATCTCCGCCCCACCACCACCCCTCCCCCTCCGTCTTTTAAAATATCTCCGTCCGGAGCGGGCGCGGCATATCTAAATATATCATGTGACTCGCGCGTATCGTATCAATTCTAAATAGCAGCGCGGCAATTGTCGACAAAGCTCGATTAAAAGAGTTACTACCGTGCGCGCGCGCGCGTGTGTGCGCGTGAAAAGGGCCGCGCGATCGATTATCGTGGCGCGACAATTCGCTTTCGGCGATTCATAAACACCAAGGTTGCTGCTTTCGAATTCACGTATTTAACGTTCGTTCGAAACCGGCTGTGGCTCGAAAGAAGCGATGCTAATACGTGTCGGGAATCGCGCTTGCACGCGGGCGTGAAACGCACACGGCGCGAATATTGAGTTTACTGATTACTTCGATATTCGCGTCGGCGGGGATTTCCATGTAAAATTCAGTAGAGTGCTTCAGTAGAGAAGAGTGTTCGTCTCGTCGGGACCGGTTGCACTTGTGAACACGACGCTCGCTCGAGATCGAGATCGTCGTAAGATGAAAATGGATATTAACTAATTAAATGCTTGACGAATTTAATAAATTTACATAAAGTCACATTTACATCCTCCCCTCTCCGCGAAAGGGGAGCTCTCGGTGATCCTCGATGAATCGAAGCGATCTCGCGATCCACTCGCCGCAATATTCGTCGCGTCGCGATCGATCACGATCGATCGATCGATCAATCGATCTATCTCTCCCTGCCGTCCGTTGGCGCGACTTTACAAAATACGTAACGTATTCGGTTGCACGAGCAGAGCGTGTCCGTTAATTCGCGGTGGGGCCGGCGTTCTCGTTTTTCGTCGGTGCGTCGCACGGATGTACTCGCATTACGCTTAACGTCACGCGCCTAAGCGGCGCACATGCGACCATGCGAATTATCGCCGGTATATAATTGTGCTGCGTATGCTCGTACACGCGCCGCTCCGCGCTCTTTCCGTTGTAGCGCGGGACGAGCGGCACGAAGTCAACATCGCGCGCAGAGGCGTCAGCGCGCGTCTACGAAATTCCGCGTGTACGTTTACACCGTCGTGCTGCGTTCCGTCAATAGAAGCGCGAACGGCCATCTCTTACGCCTGTCGAACGGTTGACTGACGCGTCCGTGAGATAAACAGCTTGACTGAAGATGATAATGAGATCTGCGCGTTCACGCTCCATTGTCTCTTTCTTCTTCCGTCGCGTATACGTTTCCGTTTTTCCACGTCGGATTCGTGAATTTTTCATTCGTTTCTGATTTTCTCATCATCGCCGTCTTCTTCCCACGCGCGGGATTGCACTTTGCACGCGTGTGCACGGCGATCGGCCGGGATCGCGAGACGCGTCGCTGCGCGCGGTCATCTCTCTCTCTCTCTCTCTCTCTCTCTCGCGCTCGCGCGCTCGCGCTCGTGCGCGTGGCGGGGACGGACGCGCCTCGTCTCTCGGTGTCTTGTTCGCTTTCCGCGCTCGTACAACGGGGCGAAATGTCGGCGCGTGTACCGAGACGCATTACGCCGCGTGTATTTTTATCAACGGAAGTGCGTCGTCGTACGTGCGCGCATTCCTGCTCGGCGGCTGCCTGGAAAAGGCGACGCTGGAGGGACGCGCGCCGCGCGATGCACATTTATTGCTTTCTCCCGTCAGCGTCGCGCATCCCCGTCGCGATCCAGAATCCGCGCAGAATCAATAACGAGGGAATCGATGATGCGTCGCGATTGCGTTATCTGGCGGCGGCGGCGGCAGCGTTGCGGCGAACGAACGCGACGACGATTCATTAATGATATCGCGCCGATTGTCCTCGCGATTGCACCTCGCGGTGACGCCTATGTCTCCTATGACCCCATGTCTCCTTAAACCCATTTGAAGGGAGGGGCGGGCGGGCAGAGAGACGGAGGAGGTCGGGAGATCTCTTGAGCGTGCTTCCGCGGGATAGAAAATTGATAATTTCGTAATAATTTCGAGGTTGAGTCGAAGATACATACAAGACCGACAATCGATCGTGATCTTCGGTCGGCCGTAGCGCCGACAGTTAAACATTTGTCGAATAACAATCTCGAGATACGAGCATCATGCCGTTATGTCATCGCGCGTACGCGCGATCGTGTACTCGTCTTGTGTATACGTGAACGTTAAATAAATAGATAACAGATTCTAATTCAGTCAACAAAATTTCAGACGGATTATCAATCACGATAATTGGACGATCCTGCGATTAATCCCGTTACCTTGTCGTATCTCGTAAACCTAATTTATCGCCGTCGTCGCCGAGCGTCGATGTCAATGTCGCTGCTCGAGAGAAAGAATGAAAAAACAGCGATGAGAAAGGAAAGAGAGAAAAAAGAGAGGGAGAGAGAGAGAGAACAGGAAGTCGGTAACTACGTGCGAGGTTTGATCGATACCCACGCTACCATTATCTCGCGAATTGGCCGGATAATGCGAGGAAAGTTTAATACGTGCGTCAGCGAAACATCAGACATTGAGATAAGCAGATAAGGGAAGCGCACACGCGTGGGACGCGCGTGTGTGCGCGCTCACGTACGGCGGATTCCTGGCGCAGTGGTCTCTGGAAGTAATGGTTTCGAATCAACGATAATTCGCATCGACATCAAAACAAAGCGATTACCGACAAGCCCCTGATTATTTAAAATGTTCGCTATTATTTAAAACGTATGCAAAAACGCTCGAATATTTTAATATTCAAATGCGCGAAATAAATTGATGCGACCGATTGAATATTCACGAGCGATGGTAATTTTTTCGTATTCATAATGCTAAGCGATTATAGGAGATCGGCGCGATACTTGCCGCGCGATATTAAAAATATCAGCATTAAAAATCCGCAAACTCGTGGAAATGTAATTACAACGCCGGTAACGTATTCCCCGGATGCGCAAAGGAGGAGGGAGGAGGAGGGAGGAAGGGGAACTACCCGATCGTCGTGTTCGACGGTGGATTTTCAACAACCTCGATCCTCGTTGGGCCGCGGAATACCCTAAGGGCGATTTCCTTATCCGCGAGGAATTTTAGCAATTTTCCGTTCCGGGCGCAAAGTTCCGTTCACACGGCGCATTAATTCCAGCGGCGAGCTGGAGTTGAGCTCCGTTTGAAGCCCCCGTTTGCAGCGTGCTTTCGCGCGCGGTCTCTTTGCTCTCGATGATCGATGGCGCGCGCCTGCCTCGCGTATCGATCTCTCGCACTGGCGCGAGCGTCAAAGCCATCGCTACTTGCGATGCCGGCGATATGTTTCGCGAAGCCGCGACCGCCGCCATGCGCGTCGCATAACCGGATCAGAAACCATGCAGTCGTATCTACTTTTCTACTTACAGTTTAGTTAGGGTGCTTCGCGCGCATGCGATATCGCGATGTACAGCCGTTATACGGCGATTACGTGCTCGGCGTTCGTGACACTCGGCGTAACGCGCACGCTATAAAATCGCGCAACAATGCCCTTCCCTCGCGTGCGCCTTGCCGCTGCTTCCCGCGCGGTAATTTAAAGTTTCGTCGAAATCCCGAAACGGCGCGATTTTCCTTTGTGCGTCTGTTATAATTGCCTCGACAATCGTAATCGGCGGAACGATCTCGGAGATATCTAAATATCCGCGCAAGCGCGCGCATTGAGGAAAGAGATCCGACTGATTCCCGCGCGAGCTAGCTTCGAACGGATCGCACGAGATCGAGATCCCACATCCGAGACAATAAAAAAAGCCGTAACGATGCTCTCGCGCTTCTATTGCCCGCTGCATTTCTCCTCCGAGCAAATTGTTTTCCGGCCGAACGCCTAAACGTTCGTCATTCCGCTCGCGCGGCTCGTGCCGAACAATCGAGAGCAGAAATCGCACGATCGCCTCGCAGATCGCGCGACAATGATGCAATAACGTGTATCCGAGATACGCCCGCCTGCGTGCGCCGAATGAAGGAGAGAGAGAGAGAGAGAGAGAGAGAGAGAGAGAGAGAGAGAGAGAGAGAGATACAGCCGAAAGAATCGAGAGACTCAATGCCGCGCGTCTTGCGTCACGCTCGAGCACGAGTCCGCCCGGCACCGCTTTTCTAACGCAGAGCGTATCGTTAATCTCCGCCGCCCCCTTCATTGTGTCCCCCGCGCATGCCCCCGCCGAGCCCCCGCCGAGCCCCCGCTAATCAATTATCCGCGCTGCTCGATCACGCGGCCGCCGCTCAATCAGCCGCCACGATCTTCGGCGCACTACCGCTTCGCGGATTTTAGAAAGCGGACGCTCTGGATTCCGCCGCTCGCTCGCTCGCAGGTGGCTGCGGATAATTACGGCCGCACGACTGCGGTGATACGCGAGCGCGCCGATTCGAGGGAAAAAATCGTATCTACGCACGCGTGCACGCGTGTGCGCCGCGAGGAGGCCGTTAATAAGGCCGGCGCAGGCTTTCCCACGTTCCCGCGCGAGCTACGCGAGCGCTCGTTTCCTCGATAGGCGAAAAATGCTGACGGAAGTCGGCTACCTCGAGCCTGATCCGGGTGGAATAGAGACGTTCGCTCTTGGAAATCGTCTTGGAACCATGGGCGGGAAGCTCTCTGTCGCGCGCGAGGATGAAAAATGCGCGATGGCGCGTACGCGTAAATAATCGCCGACGCCGGTATCGGTAAATGTTGTGTCATCCGGCGACCGTTTTGATGATTGAGACGAGCCGTTCGCTGGGCGAAGCGTACGCGGGCAATTTATCAATTAGATTTCATTTGATAACGAGCGACAACCAATGCGATACCACAATACGATCTTTGATGCCAACTTACATCAATACTCCGTACAATTCCCCGCGTAATCGCGTTTAATGGAACGATGCGTGATCCATATTTTATCGGGCCAAGCGGCGATACGCGAGGTACGATTGGAAAAAAGTGTCACGCTCTCGCGTACACGATCTCGCGATCGAGCGGCCATTATTATCCACTGGAGATTTGGATTTACGATACCGGGATCGATACGCATCTCGCTGGTAGCTGGTCGTTCAGGCTCTTCGATTATTCGCCTATTCTGGCCGTCACGCACACGCGATCGTACAATTAATTGTTGACCTGTTTTAATACCGTTAGGTCTAATTAGAGGGGGGGTAGACTCTCGTCTCGTCAAAGTTGTTAATTGAGTTGGTTAATGCGATAAAGGAGTTCGCGTTCTCTGTCTCTCTCTCTCTCTCTTTCTCTCCCCCCCTGTGCCGGTCATTGTCTCTGTCTGTCCACCTTCGGCATTGTCCCTTCTAATTGTAAAGTGCCAAAAAATGCGCGCATGTCTCCAAACAGTAATCGCTTATCGCTTCGATTATTATAATCATCGACCTTCCGCATTCGCAATTAATGTCGAAAGACCGCGCGATCATTGTGTGTGCGCGGGTGTGCGCGCACGCTTAATATGCACGTCGGAAATGTCGAATTAAACGTGTCCATTGAAATTTTGAGAAGGCCGGAATATCTTTTGTGTAAGAAGCGCGGACGGTAATTGCGAATGAAATTGCGGATAATGATGGAAACGGCGAGGGAATTTTATTTGTGCCCTTTATGCGTAAAAATTACGTACGGTGTTATCTCCCTTATCGGTTAATGTTACCTTTCTGATTGCCCTTTATGACGGACGCGATACAATAATAAAATGCTGCAACGGGATTTAATCCGTCGCTCGTATTGGATTTTCTCCGTATTTTTGCCATTGATAATCAGGATCGTTTATTCAATCTTGGGCATAATTATTATTAAAAAGTCATACTTTCGTAATCGCCGGATTATTGATAAAAATATTTCTCCTCTATGTGCCGCTCGCTCGATCGCTCGCTCGCTCGCGCGCGCGGAAATTGCCTTCGTCGAGAGATGAATCTCAATGCGCTCGATTGATTAAGTCGTACTCTTATCGAGATAAAAATATGCTCGGCGCGGCGGTAGTTTTCCTTTTATTGCTGACTATCGGTATTTAATAAAATGTACATCTCCAATTACGATATCACATCGTGCGGCGATTGACTCGTTGCAAATTCGCTGGAAGAAAACCTGCTATCAAATATAATTTAACGTTACTGGCGTTCACTGGCTCGATTATCCATCCAAGCCAATTACGAATTGGATAGAATCTTCCATCGTGATGTGACTTATAATAATTTATGATTTTATCTACACGCGAGCGAGATTCAAACGCCAAATAGCTATTTGCAAATTGATCTAGATCGTGTTATTAATTTATAAGATTTATAAGAATTTATAAGAGCACGTTTATTACGTGTTTATTACGCGATGAATAACGCAATAATGTAAAATGTATCAAATGTGTCACACTAACACGTGTAATATTAATCGACACATATGTAGAATACCGAATTACTGTCTCAAAGAAGTCACATCGGTAAAGCCAAGCTTGTATTAACAAGTCTACCGATGCATCGCCGAGAGAATCTCTTTACACATCCATCATTTCTCTCGCGTTCCTCAGCATTTCTCTCACTCGCTTCCATCTTGCGAGGCACTTTCCGCGACCGCGATATAACTCCGTTGCAGTTCAATAAATCGAGACGCCGCACCTCGTTGCACCGCGTGCACAGACGTTAAATCGATACCGGCCAATAATAAATGTCCCTGTACAACGTCGAGCCTTCGCGGTTTTCACATACGTACGTGCAATGTTGAATTCGGGGCATCGATAATCGAACTCGTAGCGGATCTCCGCCGAGATCGTCGCATTGTGCATCTCAGCTCTCGCGATGCGCGGCTCGTCTGTGTGCGCCTGTGTGTACGCGTATACGGTATCGCCTCGATATAGCTGTGCAGGCGGGCACATGGAAAATCGTGCTATCCCGCGTGGCTCATTAATTACAATTAATATCGCTGTCGATAATGGCACCGCATAGCATCGCCACGGCGCACACACATCGCCGTGGAACGCCTCTGCTTTATGCGCGAGGGAGCAGCCTGCCCGATCTTTTCGCGATCGATCGCTCGCGATCATCGATACCGCGCGTTGATGTAATCCTTCATTTAGTCGAGAACGCATTGCGCGTTCGTTGCATCGTTACAGGGAGGATAATCATTGCGAAACCCTTTGTCCAAAATGTTTTGAAAAAATCTTATTCGCGGATTATCGGAGCGTTGCTTTGGCTTTTGACGTTTATTACGCGAGTCGGTGTAGCAAGTAATTTAATGGACGAATAATCGTGGGAAGTTTATGTTCTAATTCTATTATAAATAATTTTCTTATACATGTACAATCGCCGGATAGCCTCGGTACTGGTACATAAGAACTATTGCGACGTAGATCGCAAGCGCGAGATTCTATGCGACTGCGAACTCGGAACGATAAGTTAACTATGAACGAAAGCCTCTACATTTAGCGGGAATAAAGCGTCAAAGGATTTTGAGGATCGTTTAATATTAAGAGTTCATTCGCTAGTGCTTTGACAGGTGCATGGATTGATGCCCAAGGCGTACGTCCCGACGTAGATTGAGCATTGATCATTATATGCGCCGTGATTATAAATCGTTCTTACGAATCAATTGGCCGTCAAGCGTCGACTATTCGCGGATGCAATTAAACGTCTGCGGAAAGCGATTTCACTCGGTTATTCCGCTGATGAAAGGTGAAAAGGTATCTGGGCCACATTCTTGGCACTGTGGATGCATTTAACGTCATCTTGTTATAGAATACTCTATTCTTACGAGTCGGACCGAAGTGAAGTTTTCGTAAATCCGTTAAATCTCCATGAACTTTTGTGAGCACTTAGAGCTTCGAATCATTCATCATTCACTCGATCACTCGATCGTTTCTGGATAGATTTCGCGTCTCTCTCCCTAAGCGCGCTCTCTTCCGCTCTTGTGCTCCGTTAATTTGAAGCACGGAATAATTGTACGTTGCGCAATCCCGTCTCGTAGATCTGCGACTTTCAAGTCTCCCTGTTAGATCTTCTTCCTTCAAAGAAGCTCTTGAATACACAAATCGGTGCAGCGAGGTAAGGGGCAGTCTCGACGTGGATTAAACGAAGCTGATTACGTGCATCTCGGTTGTAAATCGTTACGAATTAATCGGCTGTCGAGGCTCCCCTGCGCGTCTATCGGCGGATGGGATTAAGCGCTTCGGAAGTGGGATCGATTTGCCAAGCATCGATCAGAATCCTCGTTCACCTCAACCCCGGAGGTTGACCTCCGAGCCGACGCTGAGTCGTTTAGTCTGAAAAGAGTTACTTCTCCTTTTGCGCCGGATGAATATCGACGTGCATGCGGTTTGCTGAATTTCAGTACTCACGTGCGAGAAACGTCTCGATTTCGTAGCAGACGGAGCAGAGAGAGAGAGAGAGAGAGAGAGAGAGAGAGAGAGAGAGAGAGAGAGAGAGAGAGAGAGAGAGAGAGAGAGCGCGCGGAAAAGGGGAGGGGATTTGTTACCGTCAAACCTCTTGACCTCACGCTGATAGAGGAACGCTGTATCGTGCTTGTAATGCTTTTCGATCCTCGCTTGCATGAATTTACGATTAAAAAAAATCATGCACCTCTAATGGATCGATAGCCTTGATCGATCAAACGTTGGAGCGCACACTTTTCGTAATTACCACGCTGCGCGCGCGCGCGCGCGGTATAACTGTACTAATGATGGCCCGGGGTGGGCCGATAATTAATAGCCGCGATTAATCTGACACTCGTATCTTATATCAAATCTCGTTGAATCAGCGTTACGTGCGCTGGACTGTTCAATTGGATAAATACCATCGAATAGAAATACCATCGTGACGTCGTGCAATCGAAATAGCCTGAAACTGACCGTAAAACAGGCGTGCGACAGGCTCTACAACAATTTCATGATGTCCCTGCAACTTTCGCGCGATATAAATTTTTTTCAGTGAATGAATAAAGTATAATATTATCTAAAATATACCTTGAATGTAATAACCGTATGAAATCAATGCTCGAATATAGATAAACGAAGCGTAAGCGCGAAACGCGGAAGTGAACAATCTATCGTTCGTAAGAAGATCATGTAGGCGAATGTAAATTTGAAGGAAATATGAATTTTTGTACAGGCAAATCCTTGTCAACATCCAATCATAATTTTGAGGGATGTTCCGGCATCGGATATGGAGTCTTTACTACGCTTTATGTATCACGGTGAAGTGCACGTCAGTCAAGATCAGTTGGGCGCCTTTTTGAAAACGGCTCAGTTACTTCAAGTAAGAGGCTTGGCTGACGTCAACTGTGGTGTGAACGCAAAAATTCCACCCCCATCGTCCTCGGCCGGCAACAACGATAGTTCATCTGTAAGTTGTCCCCCCGGCAATTTAATATGGAAGTTGGAAAATTAATTATACGAATTATACGGCTGGTTTCGAACTTTTAATTAATTTAGCTTTAATTAAAGCGAATTTTAATTAATGTGCTTTTAACACTACGTCGTCGTCGCTACCGTGACAGGCGGAATCCCGGCTAGGATTCTCCCGCTTCGTCTTTCAGCTTTTAATTCCGCGACTCATAATAGACAAATATTACGCGCGAAACTTTTAATAATGAATATCCCGAGTTTGGCTGATTACTCACGTAATGAGATCATACGATATTAAATGTCGCTAGTCAAAGCCACGCGATATGCGGAAGACAATCGGCATATTAGCTGCCACGTTACTGTTCCGATTCTATTTAATTTCTTTCGTCAGCCAACACCACGTGCTGCTTGGCAAGACAATGGGAGGGAAGATACAATTCATTCACCACCGGAGAAGCGGCCAAGAAGTTACAGTCCTTCTTTAAGCAATCATATAGATCCCAAAACTGATCTCCAAGAATCTTTATTAGGCCAGGCTCTTGAAGGAGGTCCCACGATACACACTGTACCCTCGAATAATGCGCAGGTGAGCAAGAATACGCTCTGTCAGAATAAACGTGTGGATAATCTGGAATTGGTTAATCTAGAATTAGCGCATATAAATTAGCGAGGCCATCTTATTGATTTCCAGGCACAATCGACCTGTGACGATTCCAATTCTCTAAGCGATAATGACGAAGTCATGTCAAATAACGAAAGTATTTTGAATTCTGTGAAAGCTGAACCCGATGTAATGAATGATTTGGATCATCGTGCCTTCCCCGCGGCATTGCTGAGCCTCCAAGGTAATATGCAAGGTAAATATTGATCTTGAAATTTTACAATCTTACAATCGGATTTTATATCCGTCGAATTACATTTTCTGTTACGCCGGCGTTAATTCAACTTACTGTGCCGTTCGAAATAGAGAAATTGAATGTTGAAAACGTTCGAAAACGTGTTACGTGCTGATGACGCGCTAACTCGTGCGTGTAACAACCGATTTGTTATTTCTAAGACGGAGTTTGAATTTATGACAAAGAAATATCGATCTTGCGGGGGAATGCAAATTACTTCTTTAATTAATGGTACATTTAATTACTAATTAGATTTGTAATTAATAATTAATTTCTCGTCCAGTTACTAATTACTTTCGTAATTAGCAATTAGCCCGACTTAATTACTAATTACGGCTTCAATTAAAATTAATTAATGAATAATTGCAATTATTTCCATTTGTTTACATAATTTCGTTGTATTCTTTGACTTCCGAAAATGTATTGGTATTTGAATTTATTATTAAATGTAACACACTAACATGTTATTAATATAATTTGATTTTGTTTACCTGTGTTACAGTTAATTGAACAAATATAGATCTCGTGATCTATATTTTCGTCGTGAAATAGTTTAAACTTTATCGATAATGAACCGCGAATTTATTGGACAAGCAATAAAGAATTAAATTTCGATTTCTACCAATTTCTGCCAATTTAGCAGTTTTTTAACGATAAACGTCCTCTATCTGTAAATAAGAGGAAGAGCTATTTGCATAGCTTTTCATTTAATAAAATAAATTGTTTACGGGTGGCGTTTCTCGTGAATGTTAATGCTGATCTAACAGCTGGCGCATTTTGAATTACAGGCATACTCTCGGGAGCAGGTCCATCTGGCATACATTCAAATCCACCTGATCCAAGTTACGGTAAGTGTGCTAAAGCAATAATAATCTGATTTCACCCTTTTAAACGTTCTCGAAGCCTAGACTCGTATCCTTCCGTCGTTTCCTAAGACTCTGATCTCTCGTTGTTGCGTTGAATGCATGGAACTCTCGTACCTCTCACAACCTTGCATTTCCTGTCAGCTACCCCTCTTGTCACACGGTGAGCAGCAGCGTGACATGGAGTCGCATCTCGACGGCTCTTCGATGATTTTCTTTATTATCGGCGTATCTTATACTCGTTAGAGATGCAAATCATTTTTGCAGCAAGTACTTTCCGATTCGAAAAACGAGCTTTACATCGTGCTTCCGCTTTTATCTTGGATTTCACGCCTAGGATGTAAGGCTCATTTTCGCGTGGCTATTACATCAGAAAATTCCGCATATAATCGGCTCGCGTCATTATATACCGCATCAACAAAATCCTCAGGATCGCTATACGAACCAAACTATATAACTCTCGAAACTAATAAAGTCCTAATGATTTACTTATACTTGACGTAACGGTCTCATTCGGTCGGTGTGATTCGACAGTTCGAATAAAAGTCGGAAACTGCGATTTAGCAAGGTGATGACGAAGAAGAGACGAACAGTAGGATGCACAGAGGAGTGCCAGGATTGCCATGCCTAATTAGCACGAGGAGTCAAGTTTCAAACTAAATTTAGAGCGAGACTCGTTGGGGGAGGGACCGAATGAAAATTGTCGAGGGCGAGTTACCTTTAACAAAGCTCAGAAAAGAGAAAGTTGAAAAAAAAGCAAAGCAATAACGATGGGCTGCGAGAGGGGAAAAAAAGAGTTCGATTGAATAGTGTTTAAGGAATCGTACGAGGTTGGCTGAGGACTGACATTGGCTGGTGGTTCCAGGGCGGTGGCAGCCCTCTGGAGGAGACGGTTCAAGCTCGAGTTCTGCTTGGCTGACGGGTACGTCCTCCACGAGGAACGAGCACGCCGGATCTGGAACCTACCAGAGCAGTGGCGGTCACAACACAAAAGGGCAGGACCTCTCAGCCCTTCTCCAGCATCATCATCAACATCAGCATCATCACCATGCCACTAGCCAACAGTTGTCGCAGCAACACAGCATCAATGCCCTCAACTCTCTCAACAGTCTGAACACTGAGCAACTCACGATGATGCATCAGAAATTTCAAAACAATCTCCAAAGTCTACAGCAGAGCAGCGCAGCCAAAGGCGATCAGCTGAATCTGATGCTGCAGTCCTGCACGAAGGACAAGATCGAGAGCATGGCGATGCTTCATCAGCAGACTCACAGGCGGTATCATCAGCAATTGGATAGCACGAATCAGGGCGGTAAACCCAAGTGCCCTGAGTGCGGCAAGATATACTCGAACAATTCGAATCTAAAGCAACACATCGTCAATGTTCACACTGTACAAACCGAGTACATATCGTGCTACGTGTGTAACAAGCAATTCAAGACCAAGCAATATCTGCAGATCCATCTGCTCTCCATGCATGGCATCAGAAAACGAAAGAGCTACCCCTTATATCCGACGCAGACGCATATACAGACGCAACAGCAATCGTTGCAGTCGTCTGCTTCTCAGCCTTCCGTAAGCCAGCAGTTCCAGCAACAATATTCCACGGCGGACAGATGGCCTGGAGATAAGCAGTGATCTGGAAACTGATCGGAACATAGTTTCGCTCGCAATTAAAGTGTACACGCGCAGGAAGATTATTGCAGATATTTTCTGATAACACAAATCATATATCTATCAATGCGAATAATTCTGCGGATAATTCGCGATGGAAGAACACTGTTAGCAACAATCAGCTGATTTTCGTGCAGCTGATCATTTTATAGTGATGATTTCGTTGTTACTGCATTTTACGTAAGAATAAAGTGAGAAACGCGTCCATCATTCTTCTTGAGAGATGATGACGCGTGCTCATAATTTTTTAGCGGAAGTGAGTTAGCGCTGGCGATTACGGTTGTTAATACGCGTATATAATATATGTATATGTAGACTCTCCTCTTCCTCCTCTGCAATGCGCTGGAGGAAGGTGCGTAGATACAACAAACTGTAATGTTTGCCATTTTGTGATAGCAAAGCGAAAATGCGTGCAATTGTACAGTTAAACGACTGTACTCGGTTAGTTGTTTTAAACTTTAGTTTCAAACCGGGATCTCATAGATTGTTCGGTGAATTCCGACGAGGAGCTTCTGCTCTGAAAATAAATGCTGTATTTGTATCAATTTTTACACTATTTTTCTATGAAAAAATCTCACGTACTTCGTGAAAAATCGATTAGAGCAAAAAATCGTATCTTTCTGTAGTCTTTTTCCATTTTTCTAAAATTTTTCTTTTTATTTCTATTTTTTTACACACACACACACACACACACACACACATATGGGAGAATATTTAATAATTAGCTAATGCGCAATTAGTTGTCGATGTCACATGAAATTTTGCGTTACGTGAAATAAGTAATCTCGAGCTTTTGATACTTTCTTTTTTTTCTTACGAATTTAATATATTATGCTAGATTAAATATCGAAATTATGTTTATACTTTTTATACTTCGCAGTGCGATATCTTCGATAGGGAAACCTGAGACGATTGAATCCAATTTAAAACGAGAAAGTGATAAATTTATGTTTATATATTTGTTACATATATGTATCATGAAATATTATGTTATTAATGTAAAATCTCGAACAATTCGATTATACGTTTCACCTCCCTCTCAGCGCATTATATAGCGGCAATTAAATTTGACCCTGAGTATGCGTGGAAAAGGCCGCGCCTAAGCGATCGAAGCTCACTCGTAGATATTCGTTTTTTATTAGAGCTCGGATAAGGGTGCGGAGGTGTCGATAGGTAAGGTGGAGGCAAAAGAGGGTTCTGGTACGAGAATTGGTCGACCTATTTTCGTCCCGTACCGCAGTGCGCAGTTCACCCTTCGCGGCGACGATAAGCAGACTTTCTCGATTGGTCGAGAGGAGAGACAGGGGAAAGTGAGTGAGAGAGAAAGAGCGAGCGAATAAAACAGAGAGAGAGAGAGAGAGAGAGAGAGAGAGAGAGAGAGAGCGAGAGAGAGAAGCAAAGTTAGAAAAAGCTCCGCGATAGAGCTTCCCCGTAAAATTCTCCGCGGTATAAATAGTGCGATAAGTAAAGTGGTATGACCGATCCCGTCTCTTAAAAGGTAGGCGCGCGTTGTGAAGCCACCCTCTCACGATGTATTCATCCTTTGTGGAATTGGCGGCCTTTATGGAAGAGCCGGGCGGAATGAAGGATTACGTGGAAATGGGTGCTAAAGCCAGAGATACGGGGACTTCCACGTTGAAGAACGCTATCGTGATTAATTTAGTTTTCCGCGTGTCACTTCTTCTCTCTGCATGGAAGGAAGGGCTTTCGAACTTTTGTATACGACGCATGAGATATCGATGAGATTCGACGGTAGTTTAAATAAATCTTCAAGGGGATCCTAGTCACAGCGCGCAACATAAAAGCATTCGTGGAACACGGTACACGCACGCAGGTGTACACAACGTCAAAGAGAGACGATCGATTCTTGAGAGACACGGGACTTCCATTTAGATAATGTTCTAAACGGAATCCTGCAGAATTATTTTGCGTTACTTATCGGACGTGACATTACGACATGACGGTTGTGGACGGTCAGGCTCATGGCAGCAATATATCATGACCGGCATGACTAATGTGCGCGACATGACGATCGTATAATTAATCACAAGATCTCTCTCGTTTATCATTGACGGTGTCAATTTGACTTCATGGACAAAAAATGGAGATAGACAATCGAACGATCCGCGCGTAGGCGAGTCTCTTCGTTCTCCGATCGAAAAATCCTATCGAAAAATCTTCTGGTCAGCATGCTTTGGTAAAAGAAAGGAAGAAAAAAAAAGAAGAAAAAAAGACGAAAAAGAAATCCCGAATAAATCGACGCAGCATCACTTTCGTCCCTCGTGACGTATATCGGGAACATGAACATGAACGTGTACGTGTGTCACGCACGCTATCGTCCGCGATATTACGAGGGAGAAAGAGATAGGGTACGTCGTATTGATCTCGAGGATTCAACAAACAGCACCTAGTACCTCCCGCTCGTTCCTCTAACTCTATCTTCCTCCTCCACCCGGTGCCGGTTCCGCCTCTCACCCTCCCGCTACCCTCTTTTCGTCTTTCTCTCCCTGTCTCTCGTCGTGTTCCATACCATTCGATTCGCCCTCGCGTATATAGGGTTTGATGAGGGCAAGCAACCCTGCTCGGACGATAATCGCAATTTCATTGTTGGGCTTTCGATCGCCGTCGGTCTCGTCCCGACGATACTTCGCGTAAGGACCCGTCTCCTTCCGCACTTTCGCCACGATGGGGAATGAGGCTGGTGAATCGTATCCGAAGGAAACGAATTGCAAGATCCGCTTACTTTATTGCGCTCTCGGACGTGACGCGCGCAGCGGTGAAACAAGAGCATCTAATAATTGTATGATTGTATGATTTAGTAACGCAAACGGGTTCCATAAATTTTTTCTTTCTTCCTTTTTCACTACGAAAATGAGGGATCAAAAGGTGCATATTTTTTCTGTTTTTTATTAAACTTTGCGTAGATGCTTATCATTGGATAGATAAAAGCGATCTGCTTTACTTTCTACCTTACTCGTGCTATTCTCTTGCGTGTACGACAGAAAACAAATTCTCACTAGGACGTCACAGTCATCGATATATTATCCGTAACGCAATGCAATATCTGAGACAATCTTTTTTTTTTGCTTCGTTTTGCTCTTATTAGACTTCGCATCTATTTTTATGGTTTCGCGAGGCCTGGTTTTGATCTTGTTACGTGATGTAATTATTCAAGTTTACGTTATTCTTGTCCTTGTTGTTTTGGATGGCTTATCATGGAATCGGCATTGCTGATTCTTCAAGAAAAACTTCTTCCGCTAATTTCCCGGGAAGATTACTGTGTTGTTCATCTTGTATTTACAACCCTTCAACATCCGGAGATGCTCGGTAGGCACTCAGTATGTCCACGCCTGATTGCTAGCCAACTATGTCGTCCGACAATCAAAGCGTCCGCCTTTGAGTAGTGTTGGAATCTAAGCAACTAAAAAACCTGCTATTTGTCTTGGTCTTTTGGCCTTCCGTTTTTGGATGTTCTTCATTCTTTAATCTATTTTCCATTTCCTTTAAAAGAAGTTGGAATTCTCTTTGTTTGTCTTTATCCCCTAATATTTTTGTGAAATGCTGCGTGTTGCGTAGATGTTTAAGTTCGCTCTTTGGACATGATTGCCAAAGATGTTTTTCTCTGTTCCTTGCTGCATTTATCACTGTCTTTTAAGTTCATTTGTGCCAACTTCGCTGCGAATGATCCAGCGTCCTGTTAGGAAGAATCCAACTCTGGCATTGGATCGTGGTTCGCCTGTTTTCTGCTGCAAAGATTTGGATATATCTCATGGGTCCATTGACTCTTTTCTATTTCGAGCCATCTACTATTTCACATGTCGTTTTGGAATGTATTTAAGTCTCTTCCCAACAACGTCTCGTCTTGTCTATTTGGATCTTCCTTTAGCTATATGCTCATTGCCTTTATTGCAACTTGCAAATCCAACGATAGTTGGATCCAACGATAACCATTTGCAGGTTTTCCATTTGTGTTGTGGAATACATTCTGTACATCCTCCTGAGGACTTTTTGAATTGTTAACGCTTTCCTCCGGTTGTGAACTTGCTTATACTCATCCGCAAATATTTGTATTGCGTATGTTATTATACTTAGAATCTTGCGGGCATCTTCGGTTTATCTTTTTCTGTGCTATGCATTCTGGCGTCCTTACGACTTCTCGATCTTCAAAGTAAGATAGAAACAAGTTATAGATATTGGCCGGTATTTGGGGACTTTTTAAAGAGCCTCGGCCAAGGCATGCGGTCAAAAGAGATCGGAGAAGTCAACGAACAATTCCAAAATATAAGTTGTTTCTCTGGTTTCTATCTTTTATCTTTTATCTATCATGTGGCTTACCACATTCAACGATTTTCCTTTCCTATAGCCATATTGTTTCGGATGAGGTTTCCGTAGTTCATTCAAGTGCTGCTTTAGACGTGTGTTCGCGTTGTATTGTCTTTTCGATTATTTTCTCTGTTTAATAGGTTTATAGATCGATACGATTTGGCGTCTTGCGGATCTGTGTTTTGTATCTTCATACATGAGAGTCAACTCTGCTTTCTTGCGTTGTTTTGGCAAGTATCCTCTTTTCAAACAATCGTTTATTATCTGGATCAGAAGCGGTGCTGTTATATCAGAAAACTTCTGATACATTTTGGCCTTGATTCCGTCCCGGGCCCGGAGTTTTGTAGCGTCTTAGTATCTTTATGTATTCTTTTATTTCGTTTGATTCTATTGGCGCCCGCTTCCGCTGTAGGCAGCCTATCGCCTGCCATTGTCCTCTTTCAGAAATAAGCCGCTCATGATTTCGTCCGCCGTTTCCTGCGGAGACAGTCTTCCAATCTGAGACAATCCTCCATGAAGCACTATCGATTCGATAATTCTAAATCAAATCGCGCGGTGGGCGAGCAACAGGGACGAGATCCGCCGGAAGACGCCACCAGCGGAAACTAGCCTTCACGGCGAGGGGGTGGAGTTAATTTATCCGCTCGCGAAAAATAAGCGCGCCCCGAAGGAATATTAATTTAAGCGGCAAGGCCATTTCGACCGAGCATCGATCCGGCGACGCTTGTTAACGGCGCGAGCGGCTGTCTCGGCTTAGCAGATTGCCGATTTCCGCGTAAAGCGGCAAGCGACCGGCCGGCCGATCGGCCGGCTAGGCGAGCGAACGAACGCGCCGAACGGAAGTTCAGCGGGACACGCGATGGGTTATCGGGCGGGCCTACGATTGCCGGCCACGCGATGCCGCCGATTCGCGTTGCGAACCCCTGACAAAACAAACTCCGCCGGCTTATCCAATTCTGCGGTGTTTCCACGAATTTCTTCCATCTCTTGCCTCGCGCCAACTCCCGGCGCTCGCAACCCCCCGTAAATGGAGGCAGGGCTCCGCATTTGTTCGCCGGCAACCCCCGGCTCTCGCTCTCTCGCTCTCTCCTCTCCCCTCTCCCTCCCCTCCCCTCCGCGCAGGTTCTTCTTACTCCGAGTACCCATCTCCCCTCCCTCCTTCCCGTTCATGTTCTCCTTCGTGCCACTGGCGTAAAGCTCCATCGCCTACAAGTGCGGCCTCGTCTAAAAGCACTCACCGATACTCTGCCGTCTGGGGCGCGGCCGGGGATCCGCTTCCGGTCCGGGACGTGCGGTAACCCGGTGACACGGGGTCACGATGCGGGAGAGAGCGATAGGATAGAATCAGTCGCAGCAGAGCTTGCGCCGTTACCCGCATGATTCTCGCGACTGTGATTGATGATTGCCGTTTACGGGTACTCTCGGGTACTTTGAAGGCGATGCGGTAGTTTCCGAAGCCTCGAGATGGGGCCTCGCCAAGGTTTCGGTTCAATGGTACTCTGGCAGTGGTAGCTTGCTTATGCTTGCTTCCCCGGTGGCTTTCCACTTGATAAATCGCGAGTACCAGAACTCATACGTGAGCGTGCAATCTGTCAACCTGTCGCGGAGAGCATTGAGAGAAAGGTTAATAATGGCTTTTCTTATGATTGCACGGGAATTAAGGATTTCGGTGTGACGAAATCAAACGCGATCTCGTGTCGCTCGTCGAATGACGGCAAACGCCAACGAATCTGCCTCGGGTGTCGTATCAAATATCACAGGCGTTATTCCGGCGAAAAATCCTTGCCGGGATTTGCCCGGAAGCCACGACGTTCTTCCAGCGTTGTGACTTTCAATCAAATTGCAATCCTTCCGACCCACTGGCTCGTGGCGGAAACCACCATTATTCCCAAAATCACAATTCAACGCCAACCCCGTTTTAAATCCGTCGCGGGATCTAGCTGAAATCTAACTGAAATCACTAGAGATTAAGATTGCAAATTGCGAAGCAACATCTCGCAATTCAAGGTCCCTCGAATGAGCTCTCGTCCCAGTTTTTTGTCAATCCATTACTCGATTTTTTCCTACTCGAGTTTCATCATTCACCGATAATATCGCGTGTCTCAATAATTTTGGCAGAACCTCGCAGAGATTACATTTATTAGAAAAACGCGAGAGAACTCCTCTGAGCGCCCGATCTGAAGGTCCTATGGTGTTTTCGAGCCACAACTGTGACACAGAGGACACAATTACGCCTATCATTCCTCTCGACGAAATTACGTGTCAACGTGACTTATGTCCTTTTTGCGTTGGTCCTTATCTCGATCTCTCGCGTTGGATTCCGGCAGCCTACTACGGATCCGTGTTCTTCGGATCCGCTGCAAGGTCGACTTTCGATCGCGCACTCTCGGCAGATTAGAGCCATCTATCACCCGGATCCGATCCGGATAACTTCGTTTCGACCGGCCTTGGTCAGATCTTATCAGTCTTAGCCAGCTCCCTCGACAGAGGGTGCCGTGACTTCGCCCGCGTTTGACCACCGCTGCTTCGACGTCCTGCGCAATATCCGTCGATACGTATGACAGGAAAAGGGAGAAGGATCGGGTAAATCTCGGTGTGACAGAGACGAACACGCGAGTGCGTGTACCTCGTTGCTCATGTATGCCATCCTGTCTGTCTTGGCGTCGTGTGCGCGTACACGTACGGAACGCACGTACGATACGTTTACGTAGAAGGGAAGAATTCCTCTGCGTTCTCTTCTTAATTTTTCTTGACCGTATCTCTATCCCGCAGATGTCCGACCGAGTTTAGATTGTCTTAATGTCCCTGAGGAAAAGGGAGAGAACGCTCGATAATCCGAAGTTCAGTTCAGTTAAATGAGAGATTCGGCAACGATGACGTTCTTTCATCATGAAAGACGCAGCACATGCGGACAAAAATATCCCCGTTTATTTAGATTGTATTAACTATCCCTCGTTTCTCATCCCTTGTATCAATTGTTCGTCACGCATTTTCCCGATTATTGAGTATCGTTGTTCGATCATTAGACACGTATTCTCTGATGTTTGAAGAGATTCTTCAGACATCAGTATCCAGAAGTCTCGTCGCCGTGAATTCGTTGTCGAATCGCTCGTAGTCGGAAAACAAAGATCGGTGGTAAAAAGAAGAGGACCGGAAATTGGACGAGATTGGATGTAGCGGGCCACTTTGGGAGTGGCGATGCCATCAGATATATTCCAGGACGTTAGGGGTGGCAGATAGGATTTACGTAGGTGGTGGTCTTATGCATGACCCGTCGAAGGCGGAGAACATCGCTGGAGGACATCGCTGGAAGGATAAAAATGAGGTTCTTGCGCGATAAGCAGAGCAACGAGACGAATGCACGGTGTCACGTCGAACTGTTTGTATCTCTCCCCGCCCCTTCCACCCTCCCTCCCTCACCCTCTCCACGCATACAGGCGCGCTTTTCCTATCTGTCTGTCCTTCCGCCACCCGACCTTACCCCCGTCGCCCGTTTCGTCTCCTGCCGCCTTAATGTCCTACGCTCCCCCTTTCTTCGCTTTCCCGAGATCCGCGTGCTGTCACCCCGCGTAGGCAGGGAGAGAAGGGTGCCTTCCAAACCGTATATTATTGCGCTCTCCGGACAAATGACAATTGCAATTCCTTCTCCCATTAGTCACTGCACGGCGAACGGATCGATTTCTTTTTCTTTTTCTTTTATTTTTAACGCGGGCTAACGTAGCCTCGTTCGTTGGAATCGTGAGCGCGAGATATTTCCGAAACGCGAATGAGACGTTGTCGGTGATATGCAATTACAGCGATGCAGATTTGTCAGTTGCTGACAATTATGATTGTTATTATTATCGGGAGATACGTCGGACTTTCAGTTCAGAATAAAATTTTCAGAAAGCGTTCTATAAAGCGTGTAGAAGCTTCATGGATCGATGCGAGGAGAAAAACGCTAGCGAAAACGCGCGTTCGATATTTTATATTGCGAATCTGCAATCGTCATCAACGGATATTCGGCTTTAGCTTCCCAATCCTATTCGATCCTCATCGATATGAGCGAAAAACGGGCAAGCATGCATTTTAACAGCGCACGTAAACGCGGCGCGTGCGCGACCGGCCGGGAAAAAATTACCCACGAAATTCACTTAACGCAATAAAAACGGCGGACATCAAAGGCGAAATCTCATCAGCGAGAAAAAAAAGAGCCTTGCGTGTGCATTTTACTTGGAAAGAGGCGCGAGCTCTTAAACAAGTTAATAACAATAATGATAATAACAATAAACGAACGTTCGCGCCAAAAAATGGCGTTATAACAACCATTAAAGAAGACAGATTGCATTTATGCATGCGCATTATTCAGGATTTGAATAACGGACGGCGTTGCATAAAACGGACGTAATCAACAAAATATTTCATAAAATCATATTGCGCGTCCTCTGTTCGCTTCTCTATCCATTGTCTGTTTCAGCGAGTTTGCGCGTAAAATATGTTTTCATAGCAGCAATCGTAACGTTCCTCTCGATTTGTCCACAATTCGCGAACGTTCCTCCCATTCGTGATGCAAAAGTTACGGCCAATCGCGCTGAGACAGCACTTGGTTGGTGCTGTGTAAAAACTTCCAGAAGAAACGAAAAAGAAACGGACGAGAAATCCGGATCTCGCGTAGGACGAACTCCGGATCTAGGAACTTGTCCATTTTCTGATGCCAGCGGCGCTCTCGCTACCGGGATTCAATCAAACTTGCAAAGCTTTCGAGCACTCGGTCGAGTTCTCGTTCCCGGATTACTGACAAGTAAACAGCGACTGCACGGCCTCCATCGCGACGCCCGGGCGTCGATAAGAAGACGTCGACGAGGAAGGCGCGGACATCACTCCCACTCCCTGATTCTCTCTCTCTCTCTCTCTCTCTCTCTCTCCTTTTCTCTCTCTCTCTCCGGAGGGAAAGTTTGCGGAGGGAAAATTAGCAGACGGGTGATGGGCGAGATATGAATCGCGGGAAGAGTGGAAAATCAATGTGGTATAGAAGAAAGCGAGCGAGAGAAAGAGATGGACGGTAACCGAGAGCAAGGAGCCTTTATGTCGGGTCACGTCTTTAATATACTTCACATGGACGATGGCTTTAATCAATCTTCGCGGGGAAGCGCCGCACGGATCCGCTGCATCCGCATGAGAAATCCGCGCTTCACGCGGCGCAAGCGTTCATGAAAATTCGACGTGTTCGATGACACCGCTGTTTTTCATTGACATTTTCGGACATTGGTGCTTCGAGGTTCCTTTAAGAAAGAATAAGAGTCTTCTTATTCTCAGAACGCGTCCCCATGTGTTCATGGTTTATGGTTTATGGTACTACATTCGGCGAGTTTTGTAGCGATCGCTGCATTCAGTATGCTCTATAGTTCTTCTGTTTAGTGTTTTTTTGAGTATCTTGTGGTTTCATGTTTTGATAGCATCTTTTTAGCAAAAAGATGCCATTTTATATTCCAGTTCGTCACAAAGCTGGCTTCACTTGACAATGCGTTTTGATCCTTCAGATGTTCACAACAGCCGTGTAATATGTTTGTAATCTTTTAGTAACTTTCTATTCCCGACGACATAATATAACATGATATAACATAATATAAACGTAAACATTATTAAACATGAATAATGAATCGAGTCGTCCGTCGAAGAACGCGTTATATCTAGAAATTTCGAATCGTCGATCATTGGAGGATCATCTCTGACGCATCTGTCAGTCGGGGTAGGCGTTTTACGAAAGAGTGAGACGGAACCCGCGCAAAAGCGGGAAGAGAGAAAGAGAAAGAGAAAGAGAAAGAGAGGGTTAGGAAACCGGGGACTCGAAGAGAAGCGAAATGAGAGACAGAGCAGACGGAGGCAGAGAGGGTGCATGAGGGGGTACGAGAGAAGGAGTGACAGAGAAAAACACAGAGACCGCGCTCCCCCCGAGGGTCCTGGGATCGATCCCTGTGCAATTTCCCGCACATGTCCGCATTGATCTGCCCTCACTTGCCCCCGGTATCCACCTCTCGCCACCACTCAACCACTACCACCACCACCACCGTCGTCGTCGCCACCGCCGCCGCCGCCACCGCCGCCACCGCCGCCATCGCCGCCACCAACCACCCTAAGCTTCTTCGGTGGTGCCTCCGATCGCCCAAACGCCTATCCTTAACCCCCGTTTCCCCTTCGCCGCTCCCTTGGCGGACCAAAGTCATTCCAACTACGTCAATTCACCCTCTACTTTCTTTTTCTTTTTTTTTTCTTTTTTCTTTTCCCTAACACGCTCGAGTCTCACGCACCCGCCGCTTAACGCACGCATGTCACGCGCGTTACAGATATCATTCCTTTCGGCAATCGCCGATATGGCTCGAGTTTCTTTTTTACGAGCTCGACCGGGACCAGACTGTCGTTACGTATCTAGAGACGGTTTCGGAAATGCTCGTGTGTTTGTAATTTACATAACGCATAAATAATATTCTGTCATTGATGTCTCTTCTTCTTTTGGTAATCGTCAATTTCCTCTTGATATTTTTCAATATCGGTAGTTATCTCGTATCATGCTTCGTCCCGATATTAGTTTTTCTTCTTTTGAGCTTTTCTATTCTTTATGCATTTCCTGTGTACGCGCGATTTCGAATATACTGGCGGTTTTTTCTTTCTTCGAAGCTTTTACGAGCTTCTATTGTCCCACGTGGTTCTGCTCGGCAATCTCCCGAGGCGAAATTCACTCCGAATACGTAAATCCACCCTTTATTTTCTTCTAACGTGCCTGGAACGCGCGCACTTACGTCTTAACACACGCGCGTCACGCACAGCGATATCCATCCCCTTCAAAATGTCTTCCAATACTTTTTCTTAGCCTTCCTCCGTGCCTCCTACAGCCATACAATTCTGTATCACATGTTCGTTCCAATTTCTTATTGTCTTATATATATTTTTTCTTATATCTAAATCATGTATCTAAAAAGATTTGCTGCTAGATGACAATCTTGCCGCTTACATCCCATAAATATATTTTATAGATAAATTTTATAGATTCCATTTCATAAATAGATCCCAGTTTGTAAATTGTAAATACTTTAAATTTGAAAGATCGCTTAAAGTATTCATCATGTGTCTATCTCAACGTGTCTATCTCAAGATGCAAAATCATTATTCAGTTTCAATGGGAATGTAAAGCTGGCTAATTAATAAAGCATTTTTCTAGTTCTCTTTCAATCTTCCGAGTTGCATCATTATCAAATACTTCGAATAACGTAACCACGAAGAAATTTCAAAAAATCAGATACTCTTTATATCGTACAAGAGAAACAAGTTTTTATTCTGGTTATCTTTATGCTCTCGTCTGTTATCTTTCTCTCGTTTTACATCTATATCGTTCTGTACTCTCCGTTATTGCCGCCATTGCCAAGCAATCTCAGTTTCATCCAAGCGGCTTCGGCTATCCGATTGCTTCGTACCAACCCTCCTGTTAGTAAATCCGGGACGAAAGGCGTTTCAAGTACGTGAAATCATTCTTTTTTTCTTTCCCACTTAAATGCTCTCGTGTATAATACACGTACGCGTCGCGCGCGATGCCCGATACATCGTATTCCGATAGTCGGAGGGGAGGGGAGGGGGGAAACTTTCGATGGAAGACATGGTTTTTCAATTGTAGGGAAGCAACTCATCCTATTCAGGCTGTCTCCAAGTTTCTAAAAGTTTCTAAGTTCTCTAAAAGAAAATTTTAAAGAGGACGCTGCCGAATTGTTGATGTCGCGATGATTATCTTTCGCGTAGAGAAGAAGAAGGAATCTGTCGCGTGGAAAATTATTTTACAATATTTCGAAGAATTCCAAGAAAGCCTAAAGATTTAAACGTCTTAATCATGATTCTGAGAGTGCGATTCAAATGAGACGCGATGCAACATGCCATGTACTCCAGAATCTATACGATCCGCGAAATTGAGCGAAACTTGAATAAAAATACCCTCAGTACGTAACGCGCGATAGAAGAATGAAAAAATTTGTACTACGTTCAGATCAAGGGCAGAGCTAGCCGAGCAACCACGCCGGCCATTTAAATTAAACTTTTCTATCCCCTTGGATTTTGTTTTCCTCTCTTTCTCTCTCTCTCTCTCTCTCTCTCTCTCTCTCTCCCCTCTCTTTCTCTTTCTCTCTCTCCCCTGCTGACGGTTGTCATATATCAAACCGCCTGTCATGAGCCGCTCTGAACGTTGATATAACCAATTGTTAACAACGCTTGCGCTATAAGCCAGGTGTGACCATGTTAAATCATAACGAGCAATAAAGCATTAAACTGACTCGGCGGACATTATGGATTATGAAGGCAAGTTTCGTGAAGCTTTTCGGAAAATTCGGTAACGAATATCAGATCCATGTTATTCTATGTCGCAAGATCCATTTGTAATAAGAAATTGGCAAGAACACAAAGATAATTAATTTGGGATTTATAATCCGTCAGCTTATGCTGATCGGATGAGCGATGCCGATGGTTATTTCGCAGTATGCTGCTACTGTAACTTGAAATCGGATTTCGTTGTAGCGCATCGGGGCTCGTTTCTCATTTCAGTAATACTTGGCAGGAACAGAAATTGCACCGCCACCTATTGATCCTCATCTGTCCACCTCTCTCTCTTTCCCCGACGAGATCGACGTTTTCGAGTTGCTCGCCCCCTGCGGTAACGCGAAGTAGACGCGGAAGGACTTTCCCGGAAACCCGAAGACATCGATCTTCAGGCTCCCTTCGGCCAATCAGCGTGCTGACTGCTCCTCGAGGAGCAGGTCCTCGTTAATGCAGCGCAATTCGTCGGAGCGACGCCGCTAATGGACTGGCGCAATCATCCTGGCTCGCTACCGAATCTCCTTCTTCGTCGACAACATCGGCATCATCCCCTCCATCTCGCCCGCGCGTCTTCGTTCTGCTTCAAGTTCTTTGCGAGAGCCTCGACGATCGCTGTATCATCTTCTCGTATTTCATCTTTTCTCTCTCTCTCTTTCTCTCTCTCTCTCTCTCTGTTGGAGGAGTCTTCTGCTGTCTGTCTTTCAGGCATCCGTTTTCCCATGTGCGGGATTTTAATCGCGGAGCGAGGGAGGGCTTCGATCGCTCCCCTAATTGCTCGAGTATCGAGTTTTACTGATACCGAGGATAATTGGGCGGAGTATCGAGATATTGTTACTGCTGCAAAATATCTGTGATTTCAATCACGTTCCCCGTCGTTTTTACATCAGATCAGACCGGTTTCGGAAAGTTATAATCTATTCCCCGAATATATATCGCTAATATCCCGCGCGCCGTAATAAAGGTGAAATCGTAATGCACTTATGGCAAATTAAGTTCCTGTATTATAAGAGGCCAAGCGCTTTTCTAATATTATGCTGTAACGAAAATAGGGGAACCCAGTTTTCTCCTCTCGTAATATCTCTCGCTTCCTTAATTAGAGTATATTTAGAAACGTATACATTTAGAAACGTGTCCAACACGCGTACATCTGGATACACGTGTATATATCTTCTCTCTTAACAAGATTAAAATATTATCTTACACTTTATTCATTTTAAGGAACGGGTTAAGTGGAGAAGGAATAAATTTTTATCCGTTCAGCTGTTCCGCGAGAACTTTTTACATTTTCCTTTGGGATAATGTCATTCTAGATAAAATTCTTCGAAAGAAATCACATCTCTTCGTTTATCTTCTTTAAATCTCTCAGCATCTTTTCCTATTTCCATGGTCTTTCATCATTACGGTTATCCTTCTTCTCCGTTCCTCGCTTCCCCTATCTGACTACTCGGCATTTTGTCTTTCTGCCCATCGTTCTTTCTTTTCCGCGTTCTCCACATGTCCCTATCTCCCAATCTTCTCTTCCGTCTGATCGACAGAGAGCTTCTTTGTAATCAGCTGGACAAGTCTTACATCCTGATTGATCGAACGTGGACTTTTAAGATTTTTAGAGCAATCGCTGTTTTACTTGAGAATATTTTAGGAGTAGAAAATATTCTCGCGAGACACTTATTAGTAGTCTCAAATCTGAGATGAATTTTAGTAATTGGGTGAATTTAGGATGAATCAAGCGAGATTTGAATTCTTCCTTTTTAAATTTCTATATAGGAGTGCTAAATAATGATTGCAAAATCTCGCGTGTGTGAATATAAACGCGCGAATATTGAAAATTTTGCTGAATAATAAAAGATGATAGAAAATGAGAATAGAACGAAGCTTCATGTTCTAGACATGACCTTAATACCACTCGAATTCCGGTATAACTCGATTGATACATAAATCATCGCGGAATACGGTTCGCCGCGGTTCGCGTTATATATACGCGGCTTCGTAATTCTAATAAATTGGTTTGTCGTCTATCGTAAATCAGGGAATCTAGATGCTGTCCTCCTCCTTTACGCGTTATGCTGAATTTAGTCAACGAAAGTCAGTCTCGCAAATGGTACAGTCATATAAATGTCGCGAATTTTGCTCCGGAGTTAATAGCGTATTGGAAAATATCTCCCTCATATCGTTGAAAAGAAGCTCATTAGTATAAAAACATCTTATTCGTTGCAGCGTTATCCACGTGATTATTCCCCCATTTCTTAGATTCAATTATCCTAAATTTAATAAAATTGCTTGAGAGATTTGATTGAAGATTTGATTCAACTTGCGGATTTGTCAGGATTTACTGCTCTCGAAAAGATAGGAAAGATCTTTTCTAGTGAAGAGGAGAGATACGAAGCTACTTATTATCACTTATTAAAGCTTTCTCAATAATGATTAATAATTATCAATAATAACGAGTACTTTAGGAAGCCGAAAATTGAATATAATAATTTTAAGGAAAACTGTCTGCTATTCTGAATCGAATACTATGGAGGTTCTACTTCTCTTTTGCGTAATGAGACGTGCACGAAAATGGGAGAGGCCTTAGTCGGAGCATAAGCTTAGAGATTCGTAGGAAAGATAATCGTAACGAGGCGTAGAGGGTGGATCAATACGAGGGTTCTTACGTAGTTCGCTTACTCTCGCTCTGTTCCCCTCCTTGCGCTACCTTTCAGCTCTTCCTTATCTCTTTCTTTCGCCCGGATCTTCCATTTCTCTCAGCTTCATCCTCTTCTCCTTTCTCTCTCCCTCTACCGTTCCCTCTTTCTCTCCTTTAGTTACTCCCAGTTGTTTTTTTTCTCTAACTCCCTCCCTCTGTTAGCCTCTTTCTCTCGACTCCATTCCCTCCTCTCTCTCTCTCTCTCTCTCTCTCTCTCTCTCTCTCTCTCTCTTCGAGAACTTAATGTGCACGAAGACAAAGATGAGCGGCGATACTTGCTGATGGATGGAAGGTGATTGTATTTCATTTACTCTTCGAGTCTCCCGTCCGATTCGTGAGACATGCCGGAAGTACGTAAGGACGGCAGCAGCTGTACCAAAATTTCAGAATAATCTCGCATATATGTGTGTGCGTCACGGCGCCGAGTGTGCGTTCGATTACAGTCGTGAACTGGAAGTTGTCCGTGATACCAAAATCGGGAGGGGCAAACGAGGAGCGATAGATCACGGAAACGCATTGCGTATGAGCCTAGAGCCGTCGAATTATATATTTTGGATAAGAAACAACATCGACAAGAACAACATCAACAACAACAACAACAACAACAACAACAACAATACACCAAACATCCTACAACCGGGCATGCCCTGAGAGTACGAGAGTAATGCGCGTCCAAGTATATGTACGCTAGAGCAGGATGAAAGGACAGAAAAGCAAGAGCGAATATGTATGCGTATCTGTGCGTGCGCGTGTGTATTTGTATGATCGCCGGTGTGAAGAGAGACGGATGGATCGGACGCGAAAGTATGTCCGAGGGTGCGGAACGAGCGAGAAGGAGAGAGAATGTGACGGAGATAGGGAGAAAGGAATCACGTATGACTGATTGTATATATATGTGTTCGGATACAGAGCGAAGGGAAGGGAGAGTGACAGAAAGAAAGAGCGGAAGGTTTAATGTATGTGCATCTGTGCGAATATATGTCATCTGCATGTGTATGTGAATCTGTGTGCGTGATAGAGAAAGAAAGCGCGATCAGGGATATCGAAAGGAGAGTGAGACAAGGAATGAAAGAGAGAGAGAGAGAGAGAGAGAGAGAGAGAGAGAGAGAGAGAGAGAGAGAGAGAGAGAGAGAGAGAGAGAGGGGATAAGAGTGAACGCGCATGTGACCAAGCATGTTAGGGAAAGAGAGAGTGTGGGTGAGAAAGGGGCAGAAAGAGAATGAGAGGAGAGAGAGAGAGAGAGAGAGAGAGAGAGAGAGAGAGAGAGAGAGAGAGAGAGAGAGAGAGAGAGATCGGCAGCGAGAGAGAAAGAAATCGCGGAAGGGGCGGGAGGGAAAGAGCGAGGAAGGAAACGGTATCAACTGACGGGCATGTCCTGGTTGTAGGATCGGCGATGCCGAAGAGGGAGGATGTCGCGATGGCGGCCGCCGCCACCGATACCACACAGACGGTGGAGAATTTCGCGAGGCTCTACACGGTACTACGTCATGACGATACTAGACCTCTATGCCGGTATTGCGGCCGTAGCTACTCGTCACCGAGCAACCTGCGGCAGCACGTGAAAAACGTCCACTCGAACTGGCCATCGCCAGATACGTGGCCACAATGCAACGTGTGTGGCAAGCGATGCAAGACGAAGCATTACTTGATCAATCATCAGCTGCAGGCACACGGAATTCATCAGAGGCCTAGCATGAACAATCCTACCACCCACCAGCAACAGCATCAATCGTCATCCTCGTCCTCGTTGCCATGAGTACGTTTCGCGCCGTTCGTCGGTTGCCGAGACGTGATCAAATCCTCCACACTTGCCGATAGATTGTAGTCGATGTCGGTCGGAAGCGCGGAAACCGCTTAATAGGGTCATTGAAAGTAGTGATGGACATTTCTGTCGCCGATATTGCCCGTTTAAAATTTATTCCATTTAGACCATCGCTCACTAACGAAACGCTGAATTTTGCGTCTTTAATCTCTTGAATTTTAACATATGGATTGATGTAATTTCTTTTATATTGGGACTTTAGCATATCATATAGCAACGAAAGTATTATTAATGTAAATATCAATTAAATCATTTTAATTTTTCCACTTTATAATTTTCGTGTTTTTAAATGCATGCATGCATACACATACAGACACACGCACACAGTTGTTCTTAATTTATAATTGTAATAATTATAAATATACTATAAATTAATATTTCGCTATAAGTAATAGATATTCATTATTGTTTCTATTTATATTGCATAATGCATGACTCTGTTTTAAATAATATATTCATTGATTACGATTTATGATTTAGTATGCCAGTTGAAACTAATTAATAATATTATAAATTCATTGATGCTTTTGTCCTTTTGGAGAATTATAGAAATAATTATGAGAATAAGTAATGTGTAAATGAAATAGCATAAAAATTATACGCAGAATTAAAGCTTTCCGATGAACAAAATTGCTTCCGACCGTATTAAAATAATTAATCGGCTGACAAGTGAACTTYTYWTT